>CM045769.1:90584297-91022194 GCA_025200525.1 Camellia lanceoleosa
TAGTGTTGAGGAATGAAAGAACCACTATGGTAATGATACAGGAAATCAAATCAACCTAATAATAAAATGATACACAAGAATAAGGTCAACCTAATAAGGAAAATATAGTCAAAATAATATCTAATAAGGAAATTTTCTCTAACATTAGGAAAGGAGTATAACTGATGAAGAAAAAACAGGGAATGTTAACAAAAATACAAGTTAATTATATTAAAGTCAAAAAAGGATCTGCAATAATAAATGATCAAGATTTGATTACAATTTTTGATATATATATATAGCAACCATAAGGGACAAACCCACGAATACAAGGGCAAAGGCAAATATTTTCTTCTTTCTTTGGCAATATGGCAGGACTTTATTCAGTGACAGCAGCCCCTCTGTGAGGAGTCCTACTTCCTCTAGTTTTCCCTATTCTTCAATTCTTCTTTGTCAGACAAGAGCCATCAAACATACCCAATGGGACCATGGGATTGCCCTTTCTTGGGGAGACACTTTCCTATCTCACCCTACATAACTCAAACTCCATGGTAAGCTTTCTAGAAAAGCACTGCTCCAGGTGACTCCACAAAGTCTCTTTTTATAGCCTATTTACTTTGTTTTTAAATTTAGATATGTTTTTGAAATAGCTTCCCTCTTTTTTTCTTTTTTTCTTTTTTTTTTTGCAATTTTTGTTTCTCGGGTATGAGAGAGTATTCAACTCTCATCTGTTTGGTTGTCCAACAATAGTGTCATGTGATCTTGAACTCAACACTTTCATTCTGCAAAATGAAGGGAGGCTATTCTAGAGCAGCTATCCCAAGCCTATTCTTGACATTCTTGGGAAGCTGTCGATAATGCTTTTCTCCGGTGATCTCTACAAAAAGTTGAGAAACATTGCTGTCAGCTTCATTAGCACGTCGAGGTCGAGACCTGACTTCCTTTGTTACGTAGAGAAGTTGTCAGTCTTGGTAATAGAGTCTTGGAGAGAACACCAAGAAGTTTCCTTCTACGAAGAAGCTAAAAAGGTGAGGACTTTACAACCAATTTTAGAGTTTTACACTCACAATAGTTCTAATTCTTCATTCTTTTTCATGATTTAATGTTGTTGATACAAGATACATTGATACCCTTTAATATAAAGGGGGCGTAGTGTTGAGGAATGAAAAAGCCACTATGGTAATGATATAGGCAATCAAATCAACCTAATAATGAAATGATACACAAGAATAAGATCAACCTAATAAGGAAAATATAAATACCCTTTTATATAGAGGGGGCGTAGTGTTGAGGAATGAAAGAACAACTATGGTAATGATACAGGAAATCAAATCCACCTAATAATGAAATGATAAACAAGAATAAGGTCAACCTAATAAGGAAAATATAGTCAAAATAATATCTAATAAGGAAATTTTCTCTAACATTAGGAAAGGAGTATAACTGATGAAGAAAAAAAGGGAATGTTAACAAAAATACAAGTTAATTATGTTAAAGTCAAAAGAGGATTTGCAATAATAAATGATCAAGATTTGATTACAATTTTTGATATATATATAGCAACCATAAGGGACAAACCCACGAATACAAGGGCAAAGGCAAATCTTTTCTTCTTTCTTTGGCAATATGACAACACTTTTTTTAGTGACAGCAGCCCTTCTGTTAGGAGTTCTGCTTCCTCTAGTTTTCCCTATTCTTCAATTCTTCTTTGTCAGACAAGAGCCATCAAACATACCCAATGGAACCATGGGATTGCCCTTTCTTGGAGAGACTCTTTCCTAGCTCACCCTACATAACTCAAACTCCATGGGATGCTTTCTAGAAAAACACTGCTCCAGGTGACTCCACAAAGTCTATTATTTGAGCCTTTTTTGCAATTTATTTGAGCATTTTTTGCAATTATTTGAGCATTTTTCATCTGATAAAATGTGAAACAGTGAAGAAAATATAAGTTTCCGGTATAAGTGAACCAATTTTATCTCATTTTACTCTCATGCAAGATTATTTCAAACTATGGAGAATATTTGAGCACATAAGAAGATAAATCAGTTGCTAAACCATCTAATTTATGTTTGCAAGAAAGCATAGAAATCATATAATCCTGAAATTCTCATTTTATCAAAATGCAAACATGCATTGAGCTATTCTTGCTATGTATGTATTAACAATGCATACTCTTGTATATATTTAATATATAGATTCAGGCCTCGTTTGGCAAGTGGCTTTTTTAGTTAAAAAACTACAAAGTTACTAAAAAAATCAAAAAGTCAACAACCCATACCAAAAAGTCAAAGATTCCATTTTCTCTCTACTTTTTGCACATCTTTTCATAAAAAGTCAAAAAGTTATCCCAACCATACTAATTTTTTTTACATCACATTTTAGCTAAAAAGCCAAAAAGTTACTAAAAAAACATGTTCCCAAATGAGGCCTGAGTAAAAAAAATATCTAAGGAATGATAGAGATCGAGTTTTCCTACCTCAAGAGCTTTTTTACAAACTATTCTTCAGATTAGTTTTGAAATGGTGACCACCAAGCACCCTTTTCTCTTCCTCTTTTTTTTCTTTTCTTTTCTCCTTTCTTTTTCTTTTTCCTCAGCCGTGTAATAGTGTTCTATTTGTAGGAGTTTGGAGGCAATTTTTTATTTTTCTTTTCTTCTTGACTTGGGAACATTACCTACAATGTGTAGGCTTAGGGTGTGGTTGTATGCATGCCTTAGCATGCTTGCTCTCAGCAGCCTCTTTCCTCTGTCTAAAAAAAAAAAAAATCTGATTTCATTTTTTTTTTTTTTTGGATGTGTGTACAAAAATAAAAATCAATGTATATATATATAACCTAGTCACTAGATATTTTGCTCCCTACTATCCTCTGATTAATTTAGTTACTATTTATTTAACTTATTTCCACAACTGTATTTAGATACAAAAATTTAATCACAGAAAGATAAATAATTTATTTAAAGGAATTTAATATTGGTATTAATTATGATGCTATTAACATTATAATTTAATAATTTAATAATCACTATTAAATGACTTAATATTGTTATTAACAAACTAATTAGTTGTCAAAAAATTCGGGTTCTTACACTAATTGTCCTCTTCCTTCAAGAAACTTTGTCTTTTGTATTGATAGGTCTACCCTACTTTTGGCATGACTTAGATACATTTATAGCTATACCAGCAGATTGTCCTTCAGGAACATCAATTCTTGCTGGAGCATTAGCAGCTGGAATATAAGATTTTACTATATTTTTAGTGTCAGTGAAGGCATCCGGTAATTGACTTGCTTATACTTGGCAAATATCAAGATAAGATAACATTAAAATATTTCAAATAATTTCACGTCTAGTTTCCTGCTGCGACTTTTCTCTCCCTGATGATGGAAAGATTATTTCATCAAAATGACAATCTTCAAGACATGTTCTAAATCCATCGCATGTTAAGGGTTCAAGATATCTAATAATAGATATAAAATCAAAACTAACATAAATTCCAAGTTTACATTGAGGACCCATTTTATTGTGCTAAAGGAATGCAATAGAAACATATATAACATATCTAAACATTCTAATAAATAACATTTGATGTGTCACGACCCAAACCCGCCCCTATAGGTTTAGCATCGTAATTGGCCAAATCATTGGATTACCAAAGGCCTCTGAATAGATTATCATGTAATAAGGGACTGTGGAAGCAAATATAGAAACATACATAGTTCATTGAGCTGTGTAGACATACATGAGACAGATAATTTAAAACCTTGTATATATATATACATATATGACTTCATATACATCCATCACACCTTGTTATTATTCACAAAGTAGAACAAAAGAACTGGTCACAAAACAACAAAAGTCTTAAGCTTATGTCTTGGTTTACAAAACTCGACCATTGAACTCTTTCCAGAACCTCCTTAGGAGGCACAATAGTTGGCCGACAAAACAAAGACTCCAGGTCATCAACTCTAAGCCTGGTCATGCATCTGATCGCCTACATATATAATATAAATATTGAGCGAAAGCTTAGTGAATAATAACAGAGTAAAGATTTTAATGAATGATGTCCAATTTCATATTAGATAAGCATGGTCGTATAAAAAAAGAGTCATGTTCATATCATATTCAAATCATGTGTGGTACTTCCATTAGCATTAACATATCGCTTTGGTCAAGCATATCAAGTTCCATAAAGGAACCTCCGGTACCGCGTAACATATCTCATACATAGGCAATAGTATTGTTTCCCTTGGGTGAGGGCCTGGCCATGGTATTATTTTCCCCAGGCGAGGGCCTCATGACTATAAGCCACAGTATTATGTCCCCTGGACGAAGGTCTTTGCTAAGGATATCACAAGTACATGTCAAAGATATGGATCATCATTCATTGAATCACAAAATAGCCTTTTATATCATTTAGAAACAATTCGTATCATATCATAATGTCCAGAAAGTACTTCATATCAAAACATAGCTTTACTAAGTTATTACTCACAAATAGTTGTACAGATAGCTTGATAGCAACCAATGGATCAATAGCTCATGGCTCATGACCTACACAAACATAATAGATAAACATACTGAAACACACGCTCGAATCCTACTTAACTTATTTCATTTCGTTCTTCGTGTGTTTCTAAATCTTATCATCATTATTATGTCTTAATCTTGGCCTAGGAATGCCTAGGATGCAATGAGGATGCTAAAATGCACTTGAAAACACTTAGTCACATATGTTAAAAACAAGAGCCTCGCTCGAGTGCAACTTCCTTCACTTGAGCAAACGTTCAAAAATGTGAGAGGTTGCTTAAGCGCATTTCTGGTCGCTTGAGCGGTCTGTAAACTTTGTAAAAGTACTGGTTGCTTGATTTTTTCGCTCGACGCATGCTTGCTGGTCGCTCAAGCGTGAGACTGAGGTCTTTGCTCGAGCGCAACTTTTGTCGCTCGAGTGATCTGCAAAACATGAAAACTTCTGGAAGCATGCAATTTACGCTCAAGCCAACTTTTGATCGCTCGAGCAAAGGTGCAAAAATAAAGGTAGTTGCTCGAGCGCATGATTTGTCGCTCGAGCAAAGGAGCAGAATTCTGGAATTTCCAAATTGCACTCCCAAGCTCAAAACTCGAATTTAACACATCAAAACTCATCTTCTTAGGCTAAAACTCAAGAAAACATTTGTAAATTTGTAGAATATCATGAATTGAAGATCATTTCGCAAAAATCAAGGCCCAAAAGCATGTCAATTGTGTAAATCAAACTTGATGTTTCATGAACATAACATGTGTGAAGGTTCTTGGCTTCAAAGCTTCAAACCTTGTTCAAATGAGGTGTTAAGCACAAAGCCATGTTGAACTCTTAAAACAAAAGCAAGAGAAGCACATGCATATGAGAATTCTTTGAAATCAAACTCAAATTGTGATGAAATGAACATGCATGCATGATATGATATTCCTACCAACTTATTAGCTCAATTCTTGTATTACACAACTTAATTCTTTAGAATTCATGTCCTAAACATCAAAATTGTACAATATAAGGGTTGAATTCTTACCTAGGCTTTCCAAAGTGGGAGCTAGAGGCTTAATTCTTGAGTCTCTAAGTCCAATGCCTTCACTTCCTAGCAGTTCCTTTAACTTGCGCTTAATTCCTCTCCAAAATGACTCTAAGCTCACTATTCTCACTCACCCTCACATTTGGAGCTCAAAGAAGATGAAATAGAGGTGCAAAATGAACTCATGGAGTCAAATTAGCCTTATATAAGCTCAATTAATGAAACTTAATTAATTTGTGTTAAAGATAACTGATTGGAATCAGTTTATTTTAATTATTTGGTTTTGACTCGAATTTCAATTCAACCTACCATAAAATTCTAAAAATTTCAAATAACACATAAATCAAGTCAATTTCATGATTGGATGTCGATAAGGCCTTCAATTCACAGAACCAAACAGAGACACAAACAGGTACTTTTATGATAGACAGATACAAATGCAATTACCATACAATTCATGCATTTAACACATGATTTCCTTTTACTTACGTATAATCATGTGTGAGAGCCGAATATCTTTTTTTTATGTATAAGAGCCGAATGAATTTGGGGAAAATCAAGATATAGGTTATTTGGTTCCCCCCAGGGAGATCATCGAGCCGAATAGATAAATCAGCCATAGAACCAGTTGAACAAGCAGCCAAGTGGGAATTGGCGTGCGACAGAAGGGCCGAATGAGCAATCATGCAATGGACTAAGAGTGGGCCCGACCCTAGGGCTCAAGAGCGAATATGAAATAGAAGAACATCAACTAAAGAGAGGTATGTGAGAATAAACCTAAGAAACTTAAGAGACAAGCAAACTAGAGACATATACTAACTTGTCTGTCGGAGTGCTAATTCCGACATCCCCGACCGGAGTGTTAATCCCTTTTTCAGGTAGCAATCAGAAGATCAGGAACGTCTTTCAGGATTCAAGAGTATTTCCAAACCACATCTCCATATCATGGATTAATAGTTAATCATGGATCTGGGTTATTACATGATAGTTGATCAAATATAAGCTATAATGGTGAGTATTCATTTATACAGTTGGTCTAGCATGAACCTATGTTGAAACATGTAATACATTTTCATAAGCAAAGGTTGAGCCATCAAGTGAAGCCATTTAATTATATCTTAAACTACACCATTTTGAGTATGAATATAGGCTGTAGAATGCTTGACATTATACCAACATGTATGCAATAATCATTAAAAGTTGTGTTACGAATGAGACTATTTAGTTAATGTATCTATCAAAATCATGAAATAACAAATTGTCTATAATAATATGAATGAGATAGTCTAGGGCCTGTTTGGTAACTATTCCGTTTTTAGTTTTCAGTTTATATTTACAAAAATTTTAAAAATTATCATAAAAACTTGTTTGATAATTTTTTTAGTTTATAAATGGTTGTCTCAGTTTATAAATTTGAGGAAAAAACGTAAACTCAAAAATTGAGTTTACGTTTTTAGTTTTCAATTTTTTTTTCAAAAAAATTATTTTCAATTAATTTTTCTTCAAATTTTTTTTTTCAAATTTTTTTCCCAATTAATTTTTTTTTCAATAATTTTTTTAATTAATTTTTTTTCAAATAATTTTTTAATTAATTTTTTTTCAAATATTTTTTTTTTCAATTAATTTTTTTTCCAATTAATTTTTTTTCAATTATTTTTTTAATTAATTTTTTTTTTTTCAATTATAATGTGTGTGATCCCATTGTCATAAATAATAAATATAAATATAAATATTTTAGGATTGAACAAACATATTTTTCAGTTTATGTTTTTAAACATTTTATTCAAACCAAACTCATTTGTAATTTATGTTTTTCTAAAAATAAACAAAAATCAATTTATAAAATTTTTGTAAACATAAACAAAAAACGTAAACGTTTCCAAACGCTACCCTAATAATTAATTTTCCTAGTGAACAGGTACCATTTGAATTTTCAATAATTCAATGCATCATTATAGATCCTGGATGATCAAGGTAATCCTGCCCTAACATGAAACCTTTTTGGATTATAACACTTCTGGTGTATTAAGTTGGAGTAATTCTGGTGTATCTCAATATTTGATTCAATTACTTTTATTGTCATATAATACAACCCATATGAATATCAAGGAACTTTTTCAAGACCAGCTTTTAGCTAAAAACGGTAAAAGTAGTATATAAATATTATTCTTTACCTTTATTTATGGTTTCAATAACTAATAGGACATATATCTTTAAAACTTAACAAATGTCTTCTAGATTTGGTAAAATATACTTCATTAATATCAAATTTTGTTTCATTTGACAATCATAATATTGGCTCTTCCAGAGCTTTCAATCAAGTTTGCAGAACCTGAGATTTTACATTAGCTTTTATCATTATCAAATGTTTTTCATTACAACAAATTATGGGTGTCTTTATACCATTTACTAAATATAGTATTGAGACTTGTAATCCAGAAGGTAGAAATTCAAGTGAAAAAAGATTTCAATAGTAAAACACTGTTGATGAATATTAATTTTTTGATAAAATTGCCAAAAAGAATGCACAATGATTAATAATGATGAATAATGAATTACCTGGTGAAATTTGTCAAAAGATGAATATTGATTATTTATGCACAGTAATCACTCTCTTTTTCTAGCAAATTTGTTTACCATGAAATATGCACCATGCATATGCAACATAAATACATGCATACATACATACATCATTCTTGGATCTATTATGTAAACTTTTCCTTTTTTCTCCTGATATCTTAGGATTGTTTCATTTCAGGTGGAATGACATGATATTTTTACTCGAATATTTTTGAACATGTCCCCTACGGATTCTATAATTATTTTTACCTCGGCCACGTCCAAAACCATGACTTCTCCATCCTCTACAACCATGAAATGCAACCTCATTCACTTCAGAGAATGGAGCAGAGGTAGTAAGGCGAAATTGATAATTTTTCAATAAAAGTTGCTTAGTTTGTTCAGCCACAAAAAGGCATGAAATCAGGTCATAGTACTTTGTAGATTGATGCTCTTTATATTGCTACTCCAGGAGTATATTATCAGCATGAAAATTTTAACACATATTTTATGGATTGTACTCACTAACTGATTCATAATTTTGCAATTTTAGGTGCAATCAATTATAGGGATTTTTTTGGGGAAGGATTACGGTCTTCTGGTATTTGTATTTCTCTTTCAAATCATTCCACAAAATAAATGAATTTGATACTGTGAGGTACTTAGTTTTAATTTTTCTTGGAGACGGTAGCAAACAAATGTCATTGCCTTCAATGATGTTTTATTTTCATTCTTTATGGTATCTCCAAGTAGGAATGGCAACGGGACGGGGCGGGGCCGGGGATCACACTCCCCGTCCCCGATCCCCGATGGTAGGAATTTTCCCGTCCCCGGCCCCGATCCCCGACGGGGAGTCTCTCACCACCCCCACCCCCGTCCCCTAACGGGGATCGGGTTTCCCCGACCCCGTAAATTCCCCGACCAAAGAATAGATCGACCAAAGAACATATCTGAATATAAGAACGGATCTGGGTTAAAAAAAAAAACAGATCGAAATCAAGAACAATATTAACATATATCAACAATATATCAACATATATATCAACAATATCTAACATATATATCAACAATAGCAACACTAGATTTAACATATAAAGAACAGATCGAAACAGATCTGAGCTAAAAAAAATTAGATGAGTGAGAGGAGGGACAACAGCTGAGGTTGAGGTTAAGCCTCGCCGCCGATGCCGTGAGAGGAGGGGCGATGGCGATCGGCGGTGATGAGAGGAGCGAGCTCGCCGCCGTGAGACCACCTGCGTAAAGAGAGGGAGAGAGGCTGAGGTTGAGCCTTGAGAGAGGAGATCGCACTCTGCGTAGAAGAGAGAATCAGAGAAGAGAAGAGAGAGAGACTGTGTAAGAGATAAGACAGAGAGAGTGTAGACCGTAAGACCATGATGGTCTGACCATCCTAATCAAATATATAATATTTAAGGACTCTGCTATGTTCAACCAACCAAACCACACTGAACATATATATATATAATATATAATTCGGGGCTGACCGGGGCGGGGGGCGGGGCGGGGCGGGGCCGGGGTTGGAGAACTGATCCTCGTCCCCGGCCCGAATCTGTTCGGGGATTAAGTTTTAAATACCATCCCCATCCCCGCGGGGGTATTTTTCAGGGAAAACCCGCTTAAATCGGGGTCGGGATCGGGGATCCCCGTCAAGCCGGTTTCAAATTGCCATCCCTATCTCCAAGATTCATTACCTTAGGGTAGATCTCAACATCAAGAATTCATGATAAGTAATTTTTCCCAAAAATGTCAAGAGGTAAGAATTCTAATTTCGAAAGATTTGACATGTTTATGCACTGTGTACAATAAAAATAATATATTTAGCATCAGGCGAATATATTAAGAAAAATATAAAATTTATTTTAGAATTTATTTATACTTATCTTGACTGCTCAGTCACTTTTCTTTCTCTGCTGGTCAAAATCTCCTGCTGATAATGTGTTATAAAACTATTAAAGAAAAAGTGAGGACCAAAGGTAAATAACAAAGAATTTGGGCTAAGAGAATAATCTATATTCCACTAATGTATTCAACACCATCAAAAGTGCATACATATAATAATAGAGCCAATAACAACGTGGTAAAAAAGGAACACCCTTATACCACACAATATTATCTTTTCTAACCAATCACCGACTTCACCAAGTTAACTTCTCTAGAGCTCTCAATTTCTCCATCCTTTTATTATCTTCCTTTATATTCCTTTTGACTTCTCTATTATCATGAAGTAATACTTTTCAATTCCAATTAAATCTCTTTTGATTGTTATTCAAATAATTCACAATAAATTATTAATATTTATAAAATTTATCATTAATTTATAATTAATTTTTTCACACCATTGATGTGATATTTTGCCATTACAAAGTGGAATTTTGAAAAATTAACAAAAAGTAAAAATTTTGACTTTTTTATAGTAAAAAAATAGGGGAAGTGATATGATTAAAAAAATAAAAAAATAAAAAAATAAACATTTTCCTACATTGCCAAAACGCCCCAAAATGGTTTGTAGCTGCAGCTTGATTGAAATACTAATTCCGAGAATCCAGGTCCTATCTTTTCAGAATCCACATCTCATTTTCCATGCAGATATTCTTATCACCGTAATGTTATTTTCTTTTTCTTTTATTAAGATTTAAGGACCACAGTGATCAAAAGATACTTGCAGTTAATAGCCTAGTTAAGAAATCAAATCAGAGATGACACTTACTAATTATAGTGTTAAAAATATTTATAAAATTATTTTACATAAATTTTTATGATTAATTTTAAGAAAAATAAAAAAAAATAATCAGTGTGTTTGATTTGAGATTTTTGAATTAAATTTTTTGAAAATTGAATTTTTTATTTTTTGTTTTTAGTGAATATTTTTAAAATTTTAATCTTTTTTTTTTTTACTTTTCTAGATGCATTTTATTTAGATGTATCAAAAAAATAAAATTTTGTGAAAAAATTAATAAATACATAAAAATACGAAAAATGTAATTTTTTTTTATATTTTTTAAATATTTTTAATATTTAGTGAATTTTTTTAAAGATTTCTTTTGCAAAAAATATACTTTTTAAGTGTATTTATGTTAAGTATGTCTAAAAATTTAAAAAAATGCTTGAAACATTAAAAAAAAAAATCAGTGAAAACAAAAAAAAATAAGAAAAACAAAAAAGTAGAATTTTCTGAAAAGTGTTTTTAGAAAATTCAAACCAAACAAAGTGAATGTTATTTGTAATTAGTGTATCATGGACAATATTAAAAAAAATCATGGATATAAAGTTTTAAAATAAATTATATAATGATAAAGTAATTTTTTAAACAAAATATGTGCAAAAACTCATTATAATAGTCATACCACATCATCATTAACATGTGATATCACCAATTAATAGTAAAGAAACACATGGAGGATGAACCCTACATGTCAAATGTAACTAACAATTCAATAAATTCTATATTTGCATTCAGATTAATTATATTTACATGTCAATAATGATAGACATCATTATTATATTGAAATTTTTATAGATAATAATATTGTAGTCTCTTTATTTTCAATTAAAACAATCATTATTATTTTTATAATTTTAAAAATGTCATTGACGTTTTACTCTAAATAATATTTTTATAAATTTTGTTATTTAAAATATTTTCTTTATGCTTGCCACAAAAAAAATAAAAATAAATAAATAATAAAAAAAATTCCAAATCTGGGGGGCACGTGACCCCCTCGACCCTCCTTCCCTCCGGCCCTGCTTGCAGTGATATATTTGCTACCCAAATTTAACCCCAAAAAAAAAAACCTTGAAAAATAAATAAATTGAAGAACTCATGTTGAGGGCCATGCATGATTTGGCTCTCATTAATCTGCATGTATGACTTTATATTGGCTCATTTAGTACAGTTTTTGAATTTTGATACACTAAAAGATGAGAATTCAAATTTCTAAGTCAAAATAATATCTCAAATTTTCAATAATGTAATTTTTTTTAGTTTATTCATGTCATTTTTATTTTATAAACTGTAAATAAAAACTACACTAAAATTTTAACAAACTTTCAAAATTAAGGGTAAAAAAAACATAAACACACTCATAAGGTGCACAAATAATAAATTATACATAAATATATATATATTTTTTTTCCTGGTACATATGTATATGGTACATGAACAACAAGAGTTGAATCGAATTAAGGTGGGGTTTGACAATTTTTTTTTTAAAAAAAAATCTATTAACCCATGTACAGGCATGGCGAATTTTCTAAAAGTACTAAGAATAATTTTTTTATTTTTTTTTTATAAACTTGCTAACTTTTTAATTTTTTTTTATGGAGATGTCATCCCTAACAGATTTTTTTACTTTTGATTTAAAAAAAAATAAAATAAATAATTTAATTGTTGCCAAACGGACTTTGATGAGATTGACGAGCTTCCTCTTTAAGCTGTGTTTGGTTGAAAGATTTGAAAAAAAGTTTTAAAAAGTAAAGGAAAAAGATAAATAAAATGTGAATAAAATATATTTATATTTTACTCAATTTCACACATATTTTCTCTTTATTTTTTTAAAATTTCTTTTCAAATTTCTTAACCAAACACAACATTAATAAATAGGAATATGCACAAAGAGCATGAACCCTACCCACGTGCTAGAATCCTATTTTTTCTCTGTTTCATATCTGTGAAGAGGAAGAAAGGGTGGGCTACTTGTCTTCCTGCAATATGCTTTAACAGCAAAAATGTTTTAAAACACTAAAAATAGAGTTCTAACGGGAATTCTATTTATGTAGTAGCGGCCTTCACTCAGGAATGATTTGATATACGTGTTTTGTTTTGTTTTATTTATTTATTTATTTATTTCATACCATATCATTAAAGTCATTGTTAAAGTTTTAAATTTAGAATTATAAATCATTACTCATACTTTAATGGGCTCGGGAATTATTTTCCAAAACACAAACTAGAAATCTTACTAATTTCCCATATTAAATTCGTTTACCAAAAATAATTCAGTGGTATTTAATGCATTCAATTCTACCAAAGTCTAAATATACGGCCACAACAATAAAAACTAGAAGTACAAATTAGAAACCCAAAAAAAACAAAAAAAACAAAAGAAAAAGAAAAAGAAATCCATATAAACAAACAACATCTTTATGCATAAAATTTTAAATACTAAAGTCAGAAGTCTATTTTTAAAATTTTTAGGCCAATAAATTCAAACTTAAATTTTTTTAGGCTAAAAGGATATTAATCTGTAGAGAAGGATACCTATGTGTCCAAAACTTACTTATTTATCTATCTGTCCAAATATCATATATTTGTATACTTGTCACCTATCTGTCTAGTAATCTATCCAAATATCACATATATGTACATATATTACTTATTTATTTATCTATTTGTCCACCTTCCCTGCCCAATGTTTTTGGCCACCTCCGACCGCCATCCGCCATCCACGGCAACTTTTTGGCTAATTTTTTAGCGCTAGCAACTTTTTCAGTGACTTTTTAATATTTGTCATTATCATTAAAAAATAAAATAAAAATTAAACATTTAATCAAATAACATATGACTTCATTAGTGTGAACTTTTCACCCATGAACCTTAGAATTTGTCATATTATTATTATTATTTAAATTTAATTTGATAAACATGATGAATTTTACGTACATATATAATATTTTTATTTGAATCCATAAAATAAAAATTAAAAAAAAAAGAAAAGAAAAGAAAAGAAGAGAAGAATAAACAATTAGTGTTTGTCGTGTCTCGACTTTTATTGTAAATTACAATAATGTATTGTAGTAATGATTAAAGTGAGAAATCAAATGTTATGGTATGCATTATTAAAGAGTAAGGGTGTGTTTGTTTTGAAGGATTAGGGGGTGTGATTGGATTATTAGTCTCATCGGATTAATAGTTCATTATTTGTTTTATTTTTTTTGCTCCGGACTAATAGTCCTCCCGGACTATTAGTCCCACAAATATGGGACTATCCTATCCCATAGAGGAGGGTGAGATAGAAACCATGGCATTGGTATCTCATGAGATTATTTTGTGAAATACCTATTTTACCCTCCTGCTATTACTTAGCAAACAAATAGAAAATGATAAAATAATCTTTTGAACATTTATAAATTATTTTGTTAGTGTTGTTAATTTAAAATTATATATTAAATAAAAAATTTTAATTATAAATTAAATTTAATTAAAAATAATAAATTAGAAATTATGGCCCTATAAATTAAATTTTTTTAGTGTTGTTAAAAAATTAAATTTATATATTAAATTAAATTATTTTTTTAGTGTTGTTAATTTGAAATTATATATTAAATAAAAAATATAAATTATAAATTAAATTTATTTTAAAATAATAAATTATAAATTATGGCCTCATAAATTAAATTTTTTTAGTGTTGTTGAAATTTTAATTTATATATTAAATAAAATTATTTTTTATTGTCGTTAATTTAAAATTAAATATTAAATAAAAAATATAAAATATAAATTTAATTTAATTGAAAATAATAAATTAAAATATTGTGCAAAAAATAAAATAAAACAAACTTTTATTTAATCTAGTTAAAAATAATTAAAATATTAAAGCTATGTTTAATATTGCTATTAGTTAGTAAATAATTAAAAATGATAAAATAGTCATTTGAGCATTTATCATTCTCCATAATATCCCAAACAAACATTGGATAACTAAAAATAGTTCAATCCAGACATCTAATCCCATGACTAAACAAACATAGGATACAAATTTAATCCAATCAAATAGTACCGGGACAATGTATCCCAGGACTAATAGTCCGATGGATTACAATCCCCCCTTATTCAGTCCGTCCAAACAAACACACCCTAAAGTTACAGACTCACATTTGAGATCTCTAAACACACCCATAAGAGTAAGGAAGTAGGGCTCTTTCCCTTCCATTGTATAGTTGCGCTAGTAGGTACTATGAGCCCTTTGTTTCACGTATCTAACCAGCTCTGGATTACCTTACTACAATGTAGCTCTTATTATTATTAGTAGTAGCTAATCATCTTGTTATTCTTGTTAAGGAATAGAGTCTAGGATGCTTGTATTCTCATGAGTAGCTTATCATCCATCTATTCCTGCTATATTTGTCTACCCTACATCACTTCCTTATAGCGCCTTGCCTACTGTTTTTGAAAAACGCTTAATTCTAGGGCATATTAGAGCATTGAATGGACCTCTAGTACCTGACTTTTCAGATGTCTTTAATAGGCTTTCTTACTAAAGATAAATAAACATAGAGATGACAAACAAAAACCTCATTGATTCTTTCCCTCCTTTCTTTTCTCTTGGGTATCTCACTTGGAATGCAAAGCATGATTTTTGATCTTGTACTGATAAATTCGGTAGACTAAACACCATTCGATGAAAAAGAGAAAACTACAACAAACAACCTCCATTAACAGACACTTTCTCTTAGGTCAAGTTTGGGAATACTAAATAAGTGTACTTTTTGACTTTTTATGAAATATGGGTTGGGTTTGGGTTGGGTTTGAAGTGATGTGTTAGAAATGTGATGTGACTTAAATAAGATGATGTGACTTAAATAAGATAGTGACTTTTTGACTTTTTCTAAACATCCCAAACTTGGCCTTAGTTATAGTCCTAAACATATAGAAGAAGCAACCTCTATCTACCTACCAGTAGTGGAGTCGTTTGCTATTTTCAATCAGAGCCTACTAGTTTTGGTAAATATCTCATACGTTCCCCAACTGGAGAGGTCATTTTTGGAGGAGAAACTATTGAGAATTCTTTTCTAGCAAATAGAAAGATCACACAAATTCACGAGATTTTAGGGAGTCATCATGCATACCATATCGAACTTTGTATTGTGGATCACTCCCAGAATCAAGTTAAAGTTTACTTGCGATAGGAAAGGTAGTATTAGTATTTCCGAAAGGCTAAGCCTAATACCCTCAACATGGTTCTTGGAGTAATGGTGTTAATGTATATATGGTATATATTCCTACATATATTAGATATTGATTTTCTAGATATATTAGGTATTGCCATAGTTAGGTCTCTTATAGGATACTCTTTCTCACAGTTAGATTTCTAGTAGGATACTCTTTCTCAGCCTATATATATACAGGCCTTCTATTGTATAGAGCATATTATTCAACACAATTCATTTAATACAATACATATTATTTCCTCTCTCTCTCTACTATTCTAACATGGTATCAGAGCTATAGGTTAAGCTCTTGGTGTTCTTCGCCTTATCGGCGAGCAGCAATCTTGCCTTGGCTGCCCGCCAAACCTTAACCCATTCCATTGCTATATTTTCCTTTCAGTATCGCTTTGTGGTGATCTCTTCCTCTATCCGCTGGTCTATTCCTACCCCAAATATCATTTTTTTTTCTTTTTTTGTTTTTTACTCGTAATACTTTTTTTTTTTCCTCCACTCTATTTTTTTTCTTTGCTTCAATCTCAAATTGGTTTCTATCTTCAAACCTATTTGAGTTTGAGGGAGGGTATTATACCTATATCATGGTGAGTATAGTTATACACCATGGGAACCACCCAAGCCGCCCCCTTTGGCGCACCACCCAAGCCGTCTCCTCTGGCGCACAATCCAAGCTGCTCCCTTTGGCACACAACACAAGCCGCTTCCTTTGGTGCACAATTCAAGCCGCCCCTGGCGCACTCAGTTATCTATTGTCATCATCGTTCAGTACCACGTCATAAGTTATGTATGTGCCACCCTTGCTGGTTTAACATCCAGTTCTTTATATCAATCCGACATGACTCTTTTAAACTGTCCCGACAATGGTTCCAGTTAGCTTCTACATCAGTCTGGCATGACCCCTTTAAGCTGTCCCAACAATGATTCCGGTTAGCTCTTATATCGGTCTGACATGACCCCTTTAAACTGTTTCGACATTGATTTTGGTTAGCTCCTACATCGGTTCGGCATGACCCTTTTAAACTGTCTTGGCATTAGTTCCAGCCAGTTTTTATATCGGTCCGACAAGACCATAAGCTGTCTCTCGGCATTAGTTCCAACTAGTTCCTACCATGGTCCGATACAACCATAAACTGTCCCTTTACATTAGTTGTAGCCAATTTCTGTATCGGTCTGGCACAACCTTAAATTGTCCTAGCATTAGTTTTAACCAGTTCCTGCAATGGTCCGACACGACCATAAATTGTCTCATGGCATTAGTTTTGACCTCTGATCTGTTTCAAGCACCCTTGCGTTTCCATTCAGATTTTGCAATCTATTTGTCTTTTATTTTTGGGAAAATTATCCAAAAGTCCCATATCAGCATTAGTAACCCCATTTAGTCCTACCAATTAACGCATATACTAATAGATCCCATAGGTGATAACATTATCACTAATAGGTCCTATTTTGATTTATATTTTGATATTATGTTCGCTTTTATCCCTTCATTTACTGCATCACACCTCACTGTCACACGTCTCATTGTCACACACGTCACACAACAAAAACTACTATAAGACATTTTCCCAACGTGACACCCAAACAAACATTGCCACACTTTCACACATCCCAAATCTCCCTCTAACCACAAAGGCCGAACAGTCTTCATCGATGAAAGCTCATACCTAATCACAAAACTCGAAGAGAAACACCCACAAATCGAAGCCTACGATCTTCAATTCACAACCAAAGTGAGCGATCTCTACAACCTAATCGACTACGCCAGAGAACAGATTCGAAACGAGTGCACCTGCATGAACCTTCTCTTCTCCGATCAGAATTAGCCATTAACGACCTCCCAAACCATATCTATGAAATCGATTAGGGCGTGATTTTGGTGGACGGTCCTCGGGGAACTTCGTCTTGATCGGTCGGCCCTCGGCATGGGAACCCTCTTGATCTCTAATCCGGTCCCTGATCAGATCTTTCGTCCCGACAACCGTCTTCGGTCGGTCAAGGCAACAATCGGGCCAAAGGCACTGGCTCAAAGATGGAACCCTTGATCTCTAATCCGGTCCCTACGTTTACATCTTCGTTCGACAACCGTCTTTGGTCGTCCGGCCGCAACATAATCGGGCCAAAGGGAGGCATCGCGTGATGGGAACCCTCTTGATCTCTAAGATAAGGGAGGAATAGCTAGACAGAATGATGTTAATATAATAACATCAAAAACGTCACACACCAAAATGTATTACTGGGCATTTTTCGAATGTTATTACCAAACACACACTACTGTCACACAGCAGAACAACATCACTAAAAACTACTATAGCCCTTTTGGCCGCCGTGACACCCAATAACACCCCACGTGCAACCCAATAAATAAGGGTATTTCAGGAAACTACATTAGCACAGGACCAAACGGAATAACAAAATAATTTAAAGACTAATTGAACCAACATTTCACATTATGGGATTTATCAGTAACTCTCCCTTTATTTTTTTAGTTTTATTTCATGTTTTAGTTTCTCTCTCAAAACTCAAGATGTTATCCTCCTTGAGTTTGTTGAGAGATGTTAATGTATATATGGTATATATTCCTACATATATTAGATATTGATTTCCAAGATATATTAGGTATTGTCATAGTTAGGTCTCTTATAGGATATTCTTTCTCATAGCTAGATTTCTAGTAAGATACTCTTTCTCAGCCTATATATGTAAGCCTTCTATTGTATAGAGCATATTATTTAACACAATTCATTCAATACAATACATATTATTTCCTTTCTCTCTCTACTATTCTAACAAATAGGTTGTCCATATTTTGAGCCTATTCTCCTATATACCAGTTCTAGTCTAGTGGGTTGTTCCTTTTCTTTGTGTGGTGAATATCTTGAGCCCCACATAGTTGAGTGAGTGACAAACCAAAATTTAACATTTATCATTCTACATTATTGTGAATAAAATTATGAAATTTTTATGAGTTAATTACCTAAAAATCCTATTTATAAATGTTATGGTAGCTCAGGTCTTATCTAAGTTTTTTGAACCAATAAGTTCTATTTAGTAAAACTGAGAATATTATCAGTTTTTTTCTAATTTTTAAAACTAAAAACATTATCAATTTTTCATAGTAATGTTTTAGATAATTGTTTCACTAACTGATGAAACAAAACAGAGTATGTGATTAAATGTTTTTGCCATTTTACTTATTGGTTTGATTCAACTATCTAATAAAACCGAAAATATTATTAGTTTTTTCTAGTTTTAAAACTGAAAACATTATCAGTTTTTTCAATTTTAAAGTTTTTTTTTTCTTTCCAGTTTTGTACATCAATGTTCTATCATTATACTCTTTTATAGATACAAAATTTTTAGTTTTGTATAAAAAATAATTCAGTTCTTTCAATTTTTGTTCTAAAAATATTTCAGTGTTTTTGGTTTTAGTTTTTTGGATTTAATTTCTAAAAATTAAGTTTTTTGTTTTTCATGTTATTTTGTTTTTAATGAATATTTTTAAAATTTTAAGTAATTTTGTACTTTTTTAGATGAACATTACTTAGGTGAATCTAAAATGTAAAATATTTATAAAAAATATTTTAAAAAATCAATAGATATACAAGAATATGAAAAATATACTAAATTCTCGTATTTTTTTTTATATTTTTAATATTTAGTGAATTTTTTAAATATTTTTTTTCACAAATATTATAATTTTAAGTATATTTATGTTATGTATATCTAAAAATTAAAAAATTATTTAGAATATAAAAAAAATTCAGTGAAAATAAAAAATATGAAAAATAAAAAAATTTGATTTTCTGTAAAGTGAATCCTAAGAATCCAAGTAAAAGTGTTTTTTTTTTTTTTTTTTTTTTTTTTTGTTGCACACAAATTTTTTTTTTTTTATAGTTTTTTTCAATTTGAAAGTTGATGTTTTAAATATTCAAAAATCAAAATAAGTGTTAAATTATTATGTTCTTTTGTAGATAATCATAAATGATAAATAATCATTATTTGAAGGGTAATTTCGACTATTAAAAATTAATATGACTTGAAGGTCTAAAATTTTTTAGTTAGAACTAAGGTCTCGTTCGGGAACATACTATTTTAATAACTTTTTGACTTTTTACAAAAAGATGTGTAAAAAATTAGAGAGAGATGTGACAACTTATAGTCATTTTTTGACTAAAATTGAAGGTTGCCAAACGTATAAATTTATAAATTGAGATTGGTGTATAAATGTCTCAAATTTTATTAGAATTTTAAGCATTTTTTTTATTAGGAGTAAGTATGGTCCGGATTGGGATAAAATCATGACCAATCCATTATCTACGGTTCCTAAAAAATTGAAACCAATATAATCCGTTTAAATCGTGGAACCAATCCGAATCAATCTATTTAAACACAGATTGGATCGGTTTAGGACCACGGATTCTCATAAATAAATAAATATATAACATTTTAATTTCATAAAAATATAAATATAATATTATATTAGTTCCACAATAGTAACATGTCTTTCCATAATAGCGACATACTGTTCAAGAATTTAAACAACTATAAGAAAAATGGTTTCACCATCAATATTTAAAGGGAGCTTTTTTAATAAATTCATTTTTTAAGAGCTTTATTCCATTCAACCCATATTCTTTTTGACTATTCCATTAGGTCCAATTTGAGATAAGAAGACCAAAAGACCCTTTTCATCTACTTATGTTCCATTTAGCTCACATTATTTTCTCATATTTCAATAAGTCCTATTGGTGACATAATTACCAAAATACCCCTAATGTGAATGTTCACACCGTCAATGTGAATGTTCATATCGTCAATGTGTAGGGGCCCGGCCCATGTTGATCCTCGTGAGTGCCCGGAAAAAATTGAGTGGTAGGTAGGCCAAAAAATAGGCGGCCCGTTGATAATGTGAATGTTCACATTGACAAGTTAACATTCACATTGATAGGAGTGTAAAATTGGCCCGCGGCTCGAAGCTAGCCCGCCACCCGGGGCGGGCTCGGGCTGGCCGGTTCATAATGTGAATATTCACATTGACATATCAACATTAACATTGATAAGAGTATAAAATTAGCCCGTGACGTGTGACCCGGCGGGGCGGCCGTTGACAATGTGAATATTTACATTGACATATTAACATTCACATTGATAGGAGCGTAAAATTAGCTGCGGCGTGGCCCGCCACTGCGGCTCGCGCTTGCCGGCGGACCGCCGTTGATAATGTGGACATTCACAGTGACATGTTAACATTCACATTGATAAGAGTATAAAATTAGTCCGGCGCCAGTGGCCCGCGTGGCGGGCGGCGACCATTGACAATGTGAATATTCATATTGACATATTAACATTCACATTGATAGAGTGTAAAATTGGCGCGTGGCCCGAAGCCGCCACGCTTGGCGGGCCGGGTTAACCGTTGACAATGTGAATATTCACATTGACATATTAACATTGATATCGATTAAAATTGGCGTAAAATTGTGACGGCGGCGAAGCTCGCCCCAGTCGGCGGCGGCCCGTTGACAACGTGAATATTCACATTGACGTGTTAATATTCACATTGGTATGAGTGTAACATTAACCCATGCCCCGTGCGGCCGAGACCCATTCGCGGGTGGGCGGCCCGTCGAGCGGCGCTGGCCTATTGACAATGTGAATATTCACATTGACATGTTAACATTTACATTGATAAGAGTGTAAAATTATTTCGCGTCCCATAGGCGGCGGGTCGCCCGGGTTTGGGTCCGGCCTACCCCGAAATGGCGAACTTCGGCAATGGACAAATTTTACACTTCTATCAATGTTAGATATGTCAATGTGAATATTCACATTGTCACGTGAGCCAAGCCCGCCGAGCCGCGGCTGCCGGCACGCCCACGGCCAATTTTACGCTCCTATCAATGTGAATGTTAACATGTCAATGTGAATATTCACATTGCCAACAGGTCGGGCCCGCCCCGGCCCGAGGTCAGGCTTCGGGCTACCCACGGGTCACGGGCCAATTTTACACTCTTATCAATGTGAATGTTAACATTTCAATGTGAATATTCACATTGTCAATGCTGCCGATCCATGGGCCGTGGGCGGGTTTCGGGCAGCCACGGGGCGCAGGCTAATTTTACACTCCTATCAGTGTGAATGTTAACATGTCAATGTGAATATTCACATTGTCATGAGTCGGGCCAAGCCCGTCTCGGGCTTCGGTCGGGCTTCGGTCCGCCCATGGGCTGCAGGCCAATTTTACACTCTTATCAATGTGAATGTTAACATGTCAATGTGAATATTCACATTGTCAATGGGCCGAACCGGGCCTACGGGCGGGCTTTTGGCCGCCCATGGGCCGCGAGCTAATTTTATACTCTTATCAATGTGAATATTAACATGTCAATGTGAATATTCACATTGTCAACGGTCGACTGCCGCCTATGGGCCGGGGTTTCGCGCCACCACGGGACGGGGGCCAATTTTACACTCGTATTAATGTGAATGTTAACATGTCAATGTGAATATTCACATTGTCAACAAGTCGGGCCGGGCCGGGTCGGGCACGCCCTGGGCTGCTTGCCAATTTTATACTCTTATT
The DNA here is from genome assembly GCA_025200525.1 of Camellia lanceoleosa. NCBI lineage: Eukaryota > Viridiplantae > Streptophyta > Magnoliopsida > Ericales > Theaceae > Camellia > Camellia lanceoleosa. Next base: position 90,606,928 of record CM045769.1, read on the forward strand.
AATGTGAATGTTAATATGTCAATGTGAATATTCACATTGTTAACAGGCCGGGCCGGGACCGCCACGAGCCGTGGGTGGGTTTCGGGTAGCCACGAGACGCGTGCTAATTTTATACTCCTATCAATGTGAATGTTAACATGTCAATGTGAATATTCACATTGTCAACGGGCCGGGCCGGGCCCGTCCCGGGCCGCTGGCGGGCTTTTGGCCGCCCATGGGTCGCGGACTAATTTTATACTCTTATCAATGTGAATATTCACATTATCAACGGGTCGGACCGGACCTGCCCCGGGCCGCCTATGGGCCGCGGGCGGGTTTCGCGCCACCACGGGACGGGGGCCAATTTTACACTCGTATTAATGTGAATGTTAACATGTCAATGTGAATATTCACATTGTCAACGGGCCGGGCCGGGTCGGGCCCGCCCTAGGCTGCTGGCCAATTTTATACTCTTATCAATGTGAATGTTAACATGTCAATGTGAATATTCACATTGTTAACAGGCCGGTCGACTGCTCGGGCCGATGGGCGGTTTCGGGTAGCTACGAGACGCATGCTAATTTTACACTCCCATCAATGTGAATGTTAACATGTCAATGTGAATATTCACATTGTCAACGGGCCGGGCCGGGCCCGCCTCGGGCCGCTGGCGGGCCTTTGGCCGCCCATGGGTCGCAGACTAATTTTATACTCTTATCAATGTGAATGTTAACATGTCAATGTGAATATTTACATTGTCAAAGTCGGGCCCGCCTGGCCATGGCCAGGTTTCGCACTACCACGACGCGGGCCAATTTTACACTCCTATTAATGTGAATGTTAACATGTCAATGTGAATATTCACATTGTCAACCCGTCAAGTTTTAGGTCACCACGGGCCAATTTTACATTTCTACCAATTTGAATTTTAAAATATAAATTTTCACATCATTAAATTGCTGATCCTTCAAAAAATATTTATAAGGGTATCAAAATTGAATATAAGGGCATAAGTGTCCTAGAAAATAGTGTAAATCAAGAAAATGGACTTTATGGAATAAAACTAGAGTCTAGATCCTCTGCAAGCTTTTCCTGCAATTCTTTCTTGCAGTGCCCCAAAACAACGTTGCTTTGGGGCAAAACTTGAAGAACAAAAACAAACAGCATCAGGAGATAAAACAAAACCAAAACAAAAGCCCCATTGTTGGCTAGCTCCCCCAGCAGCTCTGGCGACCTCCAATCCCTTCAACGACCCTCCCCCAATCGTTCTCCTCTTCCGGCGATCCTCTCCAGCCGCACCTCCTCTTCCTTCCTTTTCCTCTTCCTCTTCCTCTCTTTCTTTCTTTTCCATCTAGATCTAGACAAACATAGAGAAGTTATATATATATATATATATATATAAACAAACAAATATACAAACGATTTGACCAAAAAAAAAAATTTGAAATCACAGAAATGGGTTTAGTTGAGAGTAGAAAAGAGATGAGTTTGCTTTATATGGTGGCTACAATTAAAAAGTGGGTTTAATGTGGGTTTGCTTTGTGGGTTTAGAAGTTAGAGAGAGAAGTGGGTTTAATCAGAGAAGTGAAATCCCATATATTGAGTAACAAAAGAGTAGAAAATTAAAATGTTGCACATTTATGATGAAGAGGACAATATTCTACTTCATGACCATGCCTTTTCTATTGCAAGTTCAATTCCAATTGTTGTTTTAAAGTGCCTGAACTTTTGTATCTTAATTTCTTGAAATTTAAACATTCCAATATGAATTTTTTGTGTGGAAAGATCTGAAAATTTTAGGCCATTTTCTGTTAATGTTTTGGGAAAAGATTGTCGACAGGGGTATCAGCTTTAAGTTTATTGATACCAAATTTGTGGCATTCTTGTTGTGGCACACTGAGGGAAGCTCTCCTTGCTTAAAGGTTATGGCTCCAGAGTCCAGACTTAACTGTTTTTCTTTGTGTCTACAGCAAGCTTATGCTTCCTTTCCATTTATTCGTGTTCCAAAAGTTCTTCAGCATTTAAGTCGAAGGAGAGTTTTGACTATGGAGTGGATGGTTGGTGATAGTCCAAGAGATTTAATTGACATATCTGCTACAGAGTCTATTGATCATGGGTCCAGCTATTCAAAGCGGCAGCAGATTGATGCTAAAAGACGTCTTCTTGATAGTTTTTAGAGAAGAAGGATGATGGGGAGTAATTATTTCATAGAAGTTGGAATTGAAAGAACTGAGATAAATCTAGAAGGAAGAAAACGAAAATCTCTTTGTAAACTATGAGAGAGAAGACAATGGAGGGTTTATCTGCTGTTGCTGGTTATATATTTTTTTTAAGTTTTGCCCCAAAACGACGTCATTTTGGGGTACTGCACGAAAGAATTGCAAGAAAAGCTTGCAAAAGATCTGGACTGATAAAACTATACATACATGGGACTAAATAGGTTAAAAAATTTCTTCATGGACTTCTTAGGTTAAAACACTTCTAAATTGGACTTATCAATAAAAATCCCATATTTAAACCATTATAGATTAAAACTAAAAACTAACAAGCAAAAGCAATAAAAAAAGATATTATACGAGTTTAGATTTGGGTTTAAATTTTATATGGAATAAGAGAAGACACTATGCCGTGAGGGTGTATAATATAAATATAAGCTATTTGTATACAGTCCGGATTTATTCCAATCTAAAATCGTGGGGTTCAATTCGGAACTGATATATGGATTACGGATTTTTAATTTTTCAATTTGAAACTGAATCATGAATTTAAAAAAATCAATCCAAACTTATCGAATTGAACTGAACCAAATCGAATTATGAATTTTTTGAATTTCTTACTTTGCCCTATTTTTGACTATTGAAGCATAAAACACAGCAAAAGAAAAGAAAAGAAAAGGAAAGAAAGAAAGAACGAGCGAAAGAGAGATGAGGGTATTTGCAGGTCGCTGGTTGCATGTGCATGTGCATGTGCATGTGCAGGTGCAGGTTGTGGGTGTGGAAGTTTTCCAACTCCCAGACGAAATCCCCACGAGACCCCACTTTGATTTTTGCAGATTTCCCACTCGCTAACCTACAAAACCACACGGTTTCTTCCCTCAAAACCACTCTTCATATCCCCAAATTTGCATTGTTTTTGAATTTTTAAAATATTTGCGAAAAAAATTTAATAAATACAAAAAATATATGAAAATAGATTGATTTTTTTTATTGTATCTAATGAATTTTAAAAGATTTTTTTTTTTCACAAATTTTATAATTTTTATGTGTATCAAGTTTAAATAGATCTAAAAAGTAAAAAAAAAAAAAATCATTAAAATATAAAAAAATATGGACTAAAAATTTAAAAGTTGATTTTGAAAATTTTAAAACCCAAGAAATGTTTAACACAGAATATACAATTATGTCATATAAAGTAAGTTCGACAAAAATGTTACACTCATCTCATATAAAATGATTATATTATATGACTATTTTTTATTTATGTATTGTCAGGACAAATGTGGGTTTGTAATAACTAGGCATATATTGTCGATTCAACTATCCAATAAAATTGGATCAACATTATCTTATTAGTTAAACTTTTCACTATCTTATTAGCTAGAAAATACTGTAAATAATATGACATGATATTATTTTAACTACAACTTATAATAGTTAAAAAGTCAAAAAATTAATTCTTCTTTGTACTTTTTTGTATATATTTTTATAAATTAAAATAATTAGTTTTAACCAAAAAGCAAAACTTTACTTAAAAAAAATCAACTATTCTCTCAAATTTTTTTTTCACATCTTTTCTTAAAAATTTAAAAGATCACTAAAAAATTTAATTCCAAAAGGAAAAGTATGGAGATCCAGACATATTCACTCAAAATATTCTAAATGAGTAGCTGTGTGGTGGAAATTAAATTTGTATAATGTATAATTTATGTGTAGAATGAATTTGAATAAAAAAAATGATAATTTTAAATAATTTATGAGTAGTTAAGTCTAAATCTGTATTATTACTGATTCCGAAAACAACTAGTATTATTCAGTGCATTTGATTTCAATTTTTTGAATTCAATTTTTTAAAACTTAAGTTTTTTGTTTTCGTGTTTTTTTTGTTTTGTTTTTAGTGAATATTTTTAAAATGTTAAGCAATTTTTTTTTTTAACTTTTTCAGATGCAACTTACTTAGATGTATCTAAAAAGTAAAATATTTATAAAAAATATTTGAACATATTAATAAATATACAAGAATATGAAAAATATACTGAATTTTTGTATTTTTTAAAATATATTTTTGTTATTTAGTGAATTTTTTAAAGATGTTTTTCATAAATATTATACTTTTTAAGTGTATTTATGTGGAGTACATTTAAAAATTAAAAAAATTACTTAAAATATTAGACAAATTCAATAAAAAAAAATTGAAAAATAAAAAAATTTAATTTTCTAAAAGATAAATCCTAAAAATCATTCAGTATATTTTCTTCACCCTCAACTAACAACTTTAGTGCCCAAGCCGTTGCTTGGTCCCAACAACAGTAGCCATCAGTGTCAGTTAGTTGCCACTGTAGCCAAAGCGCCCATCTCAGGCCCCCACTCTAAACTTCTATTTATTCTCCCCCGTTCCCTCCCCCATTTTCTACACTCAAACCTCCTCTTATTCCTCTTATTCCTCTTCCTGAGTTTTTCTCTCTACCTCTTCCTTTGAAGTCTCACAATCTCACTGTAATCATCTTCTCTCCTTCCCTCCCCCTCCTCTTTCTCACCTTCATTTACATGTCAAAATGAACCAAAATGGTTGAAAAAACCCAGACTGTCTAGTCTTTTAAATGTGCTTCTAGCCTTCTACTTGACATTTCAATATAATGCTAAATATGGCTCTCTTGATTCTTTGTGCAGGAAAATGGCTCTCATTGGGTTGTTCTTGGTGGGTTTTCTGTCAATGGTCTCATTTGTTCATGGGTATGGTGGAGGAGGGTGGATCAATGCTCATGCCACCTTCTATGGGGGTGGTGATGCCTCTGGCACAATGGGTATGCACCTTTCCTAGTTAAGCCATGTTTGGATCTCCTTCAATTTCAAGATCCATACACAGCCTTAGAGTTTTTGCTTTTTGGAGCTATACTCATTTGCTTTTAGCTGATAATTTACATGAATTTGTGCAGGAGGGGCTTGTGGGTATGGAAATTTGTACAGCCAAGGGTATGGTACAAACACTGCAGCACTGAGCACAGCTCTGTTCAACAGTGGGTTAAGTTGTGGGTCTTGCTATGAGATTAGGTGTGCGAATGACCCCAAATGGTGCTTGCCTGGCTCCATTGTGGTAACAGCCACTAATTTCTGTCCCCCAAACAATGCCTTGCCAAACAATGCAGGGGGATGGTGTAACCCTCCACAGCAACACTTTGACCTCTCCCAGCCTGTCTTCCAACACATTGCCCAATACAGAGCTGGTATTGTCCCTGTCTCTTACAGAAGGTATACTTTTGACTGGTTTTTATGGCCTTTGAAAGTTCAATTTCAACTAGAAAAATGGCTGAGTTTGTTATGGTGTTTTGATATCAAAATCTTGTTTTAATTTGTTTGGTCTTTGTCAACTATTATTTGGCTAATTATTATGTCTTGTAACTGGACCATGTTTCTTTTCTCTTCTTTTGTTTTTTTCATTCAGAAACTTCAGACTTTTCCTTTTGACTTCTCTTGGGCCCTGAGCCTTGATCTGCTTTTGTTTGAGTTTTGAACTGTAAACCTCCTTAATTTTATGTCCAAAAAAAACCTTGTTTAATGTCTCTGTCTCCCCTTCAATCGCCTCAACCCAATAAACCATAAATTACACTATGCAGTATTATTCAATTCTTTGGCCCTTAATTTTTAGATTTCTACAATTTAGTCTTTAAAAGTTGTTGTGCATGTTGTCCCCTTGGAACTTTTTGTCAAATACTCCAACCCAAAACAGCATGTGGCACTGAACTCTGAAAAGCCAAAGTAAAAAAAAAATACACAGTAACATCGAGGGTTAAAGTGGAAGAAAATACTTACGCTGTGTTTGGTTAGGGGATTTGGGAAGAGATTTGGAAAAGGAAAGAGAAAAGGTAGGTGAAATGAGAATAAAATATACCTATATTTTACCTAGTTTCACACATCATTTTCCCTTTCTATTTCCAAATTCCTCCCTAAATCCTCTAACCAAACACACCATTAAGGGACAAAAGTGCAAAAGTTTAAGTGCACTAGTCATTTTTTGTCAAAAAACTTGGATGATAATAATTTACTTGACCACTTTGTTAAAATCCAATCCAATATTTGAGGGATCAAATTGAGAAAATCTATAATTTAAAAGTCAAAAGTGAAAATTGAGTAATATATCAAAGGTGAAAAGTGTAACTTTATTTGGGTGGGGGACGAGATTTTGTCTCCCTACAGAGAGATAAGACTACTGGACATCAGCTTTTTTGGGATCGAATATCGCAATCCGATGGCTACTCTTTGAGGTTTTTCTTACTGATATGTTGAAGGAATGGGTGACCAACTCTTAACTACTTTCTTTTTTTGGTTTGTCTTTGTAGGGTACCCTGCACGAGAAGGGGAGGCATAAGGTTCACAATCAATGGCCACTCTTACTTCAACTTGGTCCTCATAACCAACGTTGGTGGTGCCGGTGATGTCCACGCAGTGGCCATCAAAGGGTCCAGGACTGGTTGGCAATCAATGTCAAGGAACTGGGGCCAAAACTGGCAGAGCAACGCCTACCTTAACGGACAAAGCCTCTCATTTAAGGTCACCACAAGCGATGGTCGCAGCGTGGTGTCCAACAATGTTGCCCCAGCTAGCTGGTCCTTCGGGCAGACCTTCAGTGGAGGACAGTACCGATAGTTGATAGAGACCCATTCCCTTTGAGTTAAACTTGGTTGTCTGTCTTTAATAGTTGTACCCATATTTTGCTAGGTATACAGATACTATATAGTCACTTAATATTAGTATTGTGACTATTACTAGTATTTTAGGATATATATATATATATTGTGGTCAGTCTTGGCCTCTAGGGTGTCAAAAAATGAGAAGGGACTTATTTTAAATGGTCCTTTTATCATTTTTAATTTGATTGTAGGGTACCCTATTAATGGGACCTCTTCTTGTTAAGGCAGGAGGAGAAGGGCAGAGGTGGATTTTAATCACCCGCCAGTACTAAGTGTTTCTTTTGCTCTGTTTGGAGTTTGTTTTTTTGTTTGTTTGTTTGGGCTTGTAAGGTCATATATTTTGTAATCAGATTCTACTGAGAAAGTGTTTCTGTGATTTGTACGAGACTAAAACGTATATGCAAATTTTACTAGTAATGCAAAAAAAAAAAAAAAAAAGAAGAAAAAAAAAAAAAGAAGGGGTGCTATTATATATTGAAATCAACAACTGGTCTGGTAATTTGGCTGTGCTGCCCCACAGGTCCTTCCTAGTAAGGTCACTGGTAACAGAGTCATTAAATTCAGAGTAATACTACTGTAATTTAAAAATTAAATTTACTTTTCAAATTCAAATAGCTAAGGTAATCTTATCTCATATTTTCTGGCATATTTTGAGAAGTGAGTTATAATCTACTTCCTAGATTATAATCCACTTCCTCTCTCACAAAAAAGCTGCTTATAAGCAGCTTTCACCAAAAAGCTGATTATAACCATCTTCATCAATCAATTATTTCTTTTACAAATCATTGAATCTAAAACAGTGAATTTAAAAAATAAGCTTCTATATCAATTTCTTCCACTTCTTATATATAGCTCAATGAATGTACTACTATTTTAAATGTGCAATAGAATGGCCTGAAGGCAAAACCAAGGTTCATTGGACCACCAACATTCCCGTTTCTTACAGCCTAGTTCAGACTGGCTTATTTATTTATTTTTTGGGAGAAATTATAAATAAAAAATGTAAAATATCATTAAAATTAAAAGTAAAAAAATAATTAAAAATTCAAGAAAATTCAACACTCATTTACATAATCGAGTGCATGAATCACTTTACTTTTATGAGTTTGCAATTTTTTTTGACTTCACTTTTTTGATATTTTCTATTAAAAAAAAAAATAAAAAATAAAAAAAATAAAAATTTAAGGGTTTGACTCTTTTAACAAAATAAATTCTAAATTTTAATTTTGTTAATTTAAACTCTAAGTTTGTTATTTGTTGTCAATCTAAATCATTCAACTATTTCCATCAAGTAAAATTGACAAAAAATTGTATTTTAATTGAAGTCAACAGAAAATAGTATTTTAAACATTTTTAGTACACCTAAAAAGGATATTTTAGGCATTTTCAGTACACTTATATTTAGTTTAATTACTAAAATAATATATTTAAAATAGGCCGATGATTTATTAGATTGAAAATGAATATAAAAAAAGAAAAAGATAAAGATTTAAATTGATAAAATTAAAAACTCAGATTTTTTTTTTTTCAAGAAATAAACTCTGTTTTTATTTTATATACAAAAAGGGGTGGACTAATGAACCTAATTCAAAAGGAGTCTATTAGTTTAAAATAAAAAATTAATTAAAATGTTTTTTAATATACAAAAATGTCATTTGACACATCATTTTGGTAAATAAATTTGTATAAAATTTTTAAAATATAAAATACAATTTTCATTCTTAGAATTAACCATCCCCATGCATTATTCTCAAAATTGTCTATGCTAAAACAATATATGCTTCCAATTGTAAAAATAATGGACAACTATATTCATGCTATTTCATCCAATCTAGGATTATGAAAAAATAAAATAAAAAATCTTTAAAATTTTTAAATATCACCTCTAAATTTATCATAAATGATGTGTACGGTTACATATCAGTTGTTGTGGTATAATGGATTTAGAAATACTCACTCGTCCAAACAAAGCTCCTTAATCCTCCTTCTCACTCTGGTTTTTCCTTTTTCTCCTCTTTATTATGGCTCCTCCTTTTATATTGCTCCCTAGGGACCCTCCAAGGGCCCACTGCCTCCTCTTGAGCTTTAACCTCATTCCTAGGCCTTCTATATAGCCCATGGGGTACACAGCTTTAACGACCCTTTAACTCGGTCGTATTTGGCTACGGCTCTCCACTGGACCTAGCATGGGCCGACTTGCATTCGGCCAACTGATGGACCTAGTATGGGCCAACTTGAATTTGGCCAGTCCATGAATCTCAAGATCTCATTTATTTGGCCACCACAATTGCCTCCCGAATGTCCAATTAACATTTGTTATTTGGCATGGTCGGCTTTCATGTATACTTTTCGATTCATAGACTAACAGACCTCGAAAGTTGAAAATACAGCACATGTGCGCCTTTTAGTATTGATACGTTAGATTAGACGCAATATGGAATCGTCATTGCTTCCCGCCTCTTCATAATTTGATATTCATTTAATGCGATTTGAAATTGGTATGTGTGGAACCTTGGCTCTTTGGCATTCTTCACACCATTCTTCCTTCCTCCTCACAAGACTCCTGCATTTTCAACTTTGCTCCATATCGCTCCTTTGCTTTGCTCCCTCATTCTGACCTGTAAGTCCCTTCATCTTTTCCTCTTTTGTTTGTATTTCCGTCCCTTTGTGTGTTTTTATTTGTATATCTTATATTCCATCTGGAATGAAAACTCATTTGAAAGCTCTCCTTTCTGAGAAGCGAGTCGCCACCGTCTGTCATCACTTTTCGATTCCAGACGATGTCTACCTGTTCCTCGTTGCAAACAGTGTGGTTGACATGGAGAGGGCTGATGCAAACACCATCGTCTTCCCTCTCTTGTCAATTGTTGAGGGTGGGGTCCGTTTCCCTTTACACCATTTCCTCAAAATTGTTCTGTGTTACTGGGGCCTCATTCCCTCTCAGCCCAATGTGAATTTTTACCGTATAATCATGAGTGTAGTGGAACTGAACCGTCGACTTGGGCTTAACTTGGGAATCCCGGCTATTCGGCACTGCTATATCATGGCGAAATAAACCGCTCGTTAGGGCCGTTATTTTCTTAGAGCCAAGGACATAGATCACCACTTGCTAGCTATGCTTGCCAGCTCTGAAAAAAGAGTTGATGATGTTATGGTTGTCATTCGAGGCAATTGAGAATTCGGCGAGGGGGAAGATCGCCAAGACCCTGTGCCGAGATAGAAGGGCGAACATTAGTATTAGTTAAACGTTATATTCAGCGCTAAAATATTACTGACCAGTGGTGTTGTGTGCAGGTAATGACCTGAAGAGAGTCCTTCCGTCGGTAGATGAAGCTGTTCTTAATCAGGTGAATATGGTCCTTAAGTATAAAGGGCGTGCCAACCTTCAAGGACAGGGGTGTGCCGCGCACATTCTGTTAAGATACGACCTAAGCTACTCAACATTTTCAACGGCAAATCATATCCCCGTGCCGAGGGGAGACCAGCAACTTACGGCACTTATATTTCCCAACTTCAAGAGCCTAAGGGAGATTGGCCTTGAGGGTTTAGATGCTGAAAAAGTTGGACCAGAAGGCCGTTTAGAAGAAGAATGTTCAGAAGCGAAGACGTTGGATAAGGGGGCTGTTTGGAAGAACAAGAGTTAACCAGGTAAATTGAGTTGGCATTTGAGCAACTCAACCCAAAGGGCAACGGCCAACCCTCTACTTTTGGCTGAGTGGCGATTCCTTCTCCAGAGGACGATATCTTTACCGAATTGGGAATTTGCCTGGGGCCGAGTTTGAAGAGATGGACGGAGAGTCACTTACCCAATTTTCCAGAAGAAGGAATGCTGAGAAGATGGCGGCAAGGAAAAGAGCCAGTGGTATTAGGGGGGGACCTAGAAACTCTCCCTCCAGCGGCCATTCTAGAAACAACTCATGAATTAACTGTGGCTGATGATGTCCCTAATCGGCAACCAATGGAAACCTCAAGCTTAGATCAAACCGACCAAAGGAGAGAGAAGCACCCCGCTGAATACCTTGCCAAATCACCAGAATAACATATCGACAAACGACAAAGGATAGAGGTGCTTTCTCTGGATTTGGCCGAGCCGTTCATCATCCAGCTGTAGCTTGACTTTTTACGGTCCTTTCGGAAGACGAATAGCCCTATAGTATTGGACTTCCACGGTTGTGAATATGATCTCACAAGTGCAATATGAGATAGATAAACACCAAAGAGTCCAAATCTGGCAAATCTTTTGAAAAATTGATTTTGAATCAAAATGCCAAAAATGGACTGGTTTGCCAGATACAGAGTCGTCACCTAAATATTTTTGAGAAATTTAGAAAACCCACGACTCGTGCCAAAGGCCACATGTCCATCATCACTAAGATTGTTTCGGCTCGGGAACTTAGATACGAGAGGGGAAGGTCATTAATTGAGCACCCCTGCTTGCCCGATCAAAGATTGGCCTTTACTAATCATGATGTGGTTTTTATTTACATTATATGCTTTTGTTTCGGTTTATTAGACTAACTTACTATGTGATGCGCACACGAGGTATAGATTAGTTTGTAAGGTTTGGAACACTTGATTTCATGTTTTGTTTTGAAATTGTTTTGTGAATTTGCAACTTGAAAAAGTGGGCTAAAATGGACATTAATCAAACCATCCTAATTCAAGCAATTAGCCTTGATCCACAGGCATTCAAACAATTATATCATTTAAGCACTTAGTCTCATGGCAAGCAATGCTAAACATGGCAACACTAACGTACAATGCAATATGCTAAAACAAAGAAAAGCACACCTAGTACTCCAAGGCAAGCCAAAAAGGATAAAAGTGTTCGAAAAATGCATGATCCTAGCTATGCAATATGACTAATGCAACGCATACAATATGCAATTACTAAGCTCGGCTACTAATATGACATATCAATCAATTTGATAGCATGCGGTCTAAGCATGTATTCAAAGAAGCGTTAAACTAACAATGCAAGTTTAGAATGATGCGCTGAGCTCAATGCATGCAAGACAATGGATGCAAGGCATGAGTAATGCTATGCAAAACATGATGCCCTAAACTAACCATCATAAACATATAAATAAAAGGGAGAAAAATGTGGGGTTGGAAGACATACACATTATTACAATTATGCCCTCACATAGGAGGGTCGAATGAACAAACTAGCACGCTAATTAAAGTTAAGCTAATTAATTAACTATTACAAACCCAAATGAATAATTTGGCTAAGCTACTTAACTAATTATTACAAACCGAATAAAATAACAACTAAACTAGCTAATTAATTATTACAACAAAACGAATTAATTGTTTACATGACTACAACATCAAAAGAGTACTAAGCTAGCTATTTTAATTAGTTCACCTCAAGAAACAAGGAATGCTCATACATGCACGAATTTTCACCCAAAAAAGCCACTGTTTTTGGTGCCAAATGCCTCTGTTGCACAGTAGAACACTTGCACTATTTTCCACCTCAAGACCAACTTTATTCTACTTCAAAAGTACACTGCTGGATTTTGTACTGGTGGCCTGCCGGTCATTGATGACTGGATTCTCTTGCTGCAATAGAGAGCAAATAGAACAGGAACATGGCATTTTCAAGGGTTTGTTTGCACAACTTACCTCTCCTTATCATTTGAACGACTCAAAGGAGTAGTAAACTCGGTTCATAAACCATCAACGAATGCAATTTCATTGCATGATAGCCTATGAACCAAAAGGTGCAAGTTTAATAAATGCAACAAAACAAGACTCTCAAAATCACCTTCCTATCATGAAGGATCAAGGGAAGTAGTTGACAATGAATTTTGAACCATTTTCATCACTAATGAGTATGAAACGACTCAAGACTCAAGAGTTTAATTAACGTCCGATTGAACCCAACCAAGTTATTATCTTGCACTTTTTTTAGTCACCGATTTTATTACTCCATTTTAGTTACCATTCAATTCTTTAATCAATTAAGTACAAAAGTGAGTTTACGTCCTTTAATGGAAAGAGACATCAAACCAAGCATTGTTCTAGGCATGAGAGAGACATCATGCCGTTGGTAATGAATCCCAAAAGGGATTAAACCATTAAGCATAACATCTCAATCTTATGCTTAAACAAACACTTGGCTTGAAACCACTTTCAAAGCAAAGAAAGAGCAAAGAAAGAAAGAAGGTTGCAGAGGTGATTAAAGGTGATGACAAGTATGGAAAGAAAAAAATAAATGCAATCAACTCAAATAAGTTAGTGTCTAATGCCTAAAACACCAAACTTATGAGGACAACTACACTACAAGCATGCAACACAAGGCTCAAATGCAATGACCACTCAAAAATAGTTTTAAAACAGTGCTAAATAAGTCCTAAAACATGCTGAAATTAAGCTAACAAAAGCTAGAATAATAAGCTAAAACATAGAGTATGTTAGGCTAGTGAACAAGACATAAGGAAGGGAGGCTAATCCCTCCAATTTTGGACTTCAAAACATATTTTTAGCCACTAAAATAACTCTGAAAATAAGTGTTTGAAAGCTTAAAAAAGGATAGTGTAAAGGTGGGAAACACTAGGATAAAGGCCTTGAAAACAAGGTATGAAGAAGGGTGGACCATCCCTCAACCCTTATTGGCCTTAAACCACAAGTTTCAGTAAAAAAATACAGAGTTTATACATCTAAAAAATAGTGGGAAAACAGTAGGAAAAAGAGTAAATTAAGTAAGAAGAGAAGCAAAGCTTTATAACTCTTGAAGAGGAGAACCAATTCTAGACAACAAATCAAGGCAAACACACCCTCAAGAGCTCAAACTAGGCCCAAAAATACCTCAACTCAAAGATGGTAAGGTTTGGTTTAGAGTGTATAGGCAAAAGCTTGCAAAAAGCTAGGAAATTTTAAGAGAGAGAGTAATAGAGAGAGAGTGAGAGAGAGAATTTTGCTCCAATTTTTCTAACCCTCAAAAATGGGAGAGGAGGTCCTATATTTATAGAAAAACAAGCCACTCCCTTAGAAACATACATCCATATACGTGGGAGCAGATGTAGGCATCTGTTCAAACAGCTGGCACAGCTGGTAGAAAATATCAGCAAAAAGCACTTATGGCCAGCAGGACACCAATCTTGGCCCACAGGCCACACTCTTGGCTGGCAGCCAAAAGGGATGGCCGGCAGCCTACACAAATGGGCCTGCAGGTCCCAAGTTTCTCAAGTTTGAAAGGCTGAAGTTTTGGTGCAAAAACAAAGCACAAGGCTTGCAGGGTTCTGAGGCTTAGAGTGGTGGCATTCCGCTGAGGACTTTCGAGCACTTGACAAGCATATACATTTATCATTGGGTGTGCAAGTGATGGTGCCCAAGTCGTAAGGGTGGTCAAAATGGGGTGTCTACAGTTGCCCCTCTTTAGCAGAACTCGAAGTCATGAAATGACACGAGTGAATATCAAAGCCCGAAGATGACCCATTTAATGAGGCCGTAAGACTTGGCAAAACAAACAAGACATAAAGTAAATGGCTGCGCTCGCAAGCTACCTACGTATCCTTTTGCAAGGAATCAAACCAACATAGTTTAGGGGGAAGGAACAAAACACATGCAGGAAAAATAACTTATGATCATGCAATGAAGCAAAGCAATGAAATATAAATTAAAACAAAACAAATCAAGCCATGTCTCGCACGGAAAGATGCGAATAAATCCACACGTCTTATGTGATTGAGACAATCAAAAGCGCAAACCAAACTACGTCACACGTAGAAAGGGTGTAAGAAAGTCTCACCAAGGGAGAACGAAAAAAAAGAGTTCCAAACCCAAATTGCGCCTCGCGTAGAGAGGGTGAAAAGATGGTATTCTAGGCGTACTGGAAGGAAACAATCCCAACATGTTTTACGTGAAAGGAGGAAATGAGGTGTGAACACCGGGCATACCCAATGTTTTTAATGAAGGACTGGAGATCCTAATGCGTCGCATACGAGAGAAGGAGAAGTGGAGAGAACAAACAGGTGCACTATTTTTAATCGATTTGCAATCTTAACGCGCCGCACGCGAGAGAAGTAAGGGTGGTGTGAACACCAGGTGCACCCGATGTTTTTAATCGATTTGCAATCCTAACATGTCACATGTAAGAGGAGGAAGTGTGGTGTGAACACCGGGCGTATCCGATGTTTTTAATCGATTTGCAATCCTAATACGTCGCATACGAGAGGAAAAAGGATGGTGTGAACACCGGGCGCACCCAATGTTTTTAACCGATTTGCAATCTTAACGCATTCAACGCGAGAGAAGGAAAGGTGGTGTGAACATCGGGCGCACCCGATGTTTTTAACCGATTTGCAATCATAACGCGTTGCACGCGAGAGGAGGAAGGGTGGTGTGAACACCGGGTGCACCCAATGTTTTTAATCGATTTGCAATCCTAACGCGTCACACGCAAGAGAATGAAGGATTGGATCAATAATAGGGGCAAACAGTTCAAAACTAGACACAACGAGGTTGGAAGGCCTCGGAAAATGAAACCCATGGTGATAATAAAACAAGGTATGAAAGCGAACAGGTATAATAGATGCACAAAGTAAACAAGATGACAACTCAACATAATGATAAGGCATGTTCCATGCAGGACAGACAACCGATGCACAATGTTAATTCAAAACATACTCAATATGCATACTCAATGCATGGATCATGAACGATGTCGGGCATGCGTGCAATACAAGTGTATGTGAAAACGCATATTTGATGCAACAGAAAATAGCGAATAACAATAATGAAAGTAACAGTCTCCGGTTTACCTCTCGAAGACGTTGTGATATGCTTAAAAAGGATACACCGCATTAATGTAGGCAAACGGGGTGCATTCATCTTGGTAAATGGAGAATGTTTGCGTGCTGGAACACAGTTTCGAGTTCCTCTAGAATCAATTTGAACTCAAAACAAGAACCTTCAATGCAACACTAGGGAAACAGAGGTACAAAACAACATTAGGACACAATTGAGGACCACCGGCCATCTGCCGGGCACAGGGGGAAGCCCCCGGCCACCATTTATTCTTACCGTCCACAAATGTGGCCTCCCGGCCACCCATGGCAATTTCGGGGCAAACTTGTCCTTTCACACATGAGTCTTTAAATATACACCTTCATACTTCATGTCCTCACAAACCCTTGACCTAAAATCCTTCCTCCCTCTCTCTAGATTTGTTCTTTATACATGCTTTCCAATGCCCCATGCAAACTTTTTTCGTAAAACCCTATTGATTCTCTACATTTTGAACTAAACAGAATTTGATTTCAACATTTTTTCTTGGATTTTCACCACTTTAGGCTTGTTCTCCTTGAGTTTTTTTCGAATTTCGTGAACTTTCCCGAGTTTTGACTTTTTCTCCTATTTTCTCTCTCATAGGGTTGACTTTTACCAAGTTTTCCTTGTTTTCTCCATTTTTCTTCATTTTCACTCATTTTCACGCATTTTTCATCCATTTTCCATATGGCAGACGATATACTTCACGATAGAGCTCTTCTCAATGTTCCACCTATGTTTCCGCCTATAGCCAAGGTAGAGGAGCCAGCTGTTGCTGAGGCTAGTAGGGCGGCAAAGGACATTGAGGTTGACCTTGAGGCGGAGTTCCCGCTAGAGTTTGAGCCAGAGCCGTTACCGCTGAGAGTGCGGCCCTTCAATCTGGCGACATATCATCCCTGCATATACATACTACTGCCTAGAGGCATTAGGCATTTTAGTGACTTTGCTCAAGGCATTCCAGAGGATCTCCTCCTAAGGAAGCCGGACTCCCACCTTTCTTCCAGTGCTACTGAGGTATGAACTCTGTTTTCATGCATTCTTGTCTTTTCTTTAATTGCATTTCTTGCACTTGCTTTTCATCTAACTATTCTTTCCTTGCTGCCAGATTAACCATTTTTCTCTGCCACAAGGAGACTATTGTGCCTACAAGAGGTACGGAGCGACGACGACGAGGAACTAGTACGATGAGCTCCTTGCCGGGGTCTGTGATATCGTTGATGAGGCTGGCTTCAGCCTTTTCTGCTCTGGACTGTTACGCGTTATAGTGAGCCGCTCCTTTCTCGGAGCACTGGTGGAGAGGTGATGGGATACCACCAACTTCTTCCACCTCTATACTGCTGGGGAGATAACGATGACTCTCTATGACTTTGCCATGATCACAGGCTTAGAAGTAGGGGGTGATCCAATCCCTTTTGACACAGACATGGACGAGTGAGAGGCCATTTGGATCCACCTGCTGGGCACGCCCACCCCTATACCGGTCGGCCATGGTGAGATACAATTGGTTCGCTGAGAAATTTCGCGGGAGAGAGCCCGAGACACCAGACGAGATGGAGCAGTATTCCCGGGACTTCCTGATGTTTCTCCTCAGTACTACCTTGTTTTTGATCAGGTGGAACACTATAGGTTTATACCTGTTGAGCGCCTTGGTGACCTTGTCCCAGGTGCGATTTTATGATTGAGGCGGACCTAGCCTTGCCACCCTCTACGGCTATATGAGCTCTACTTCCCGGATAAGGGGAGAGCGAGTTGGAGGTTACTAGAGAGCTTGGGAGGTATGTACCACACTTTTCTGATTTTGTACTTATGCTTTCTACTCCACATTTCTTGCTTTATCTCTACTCAATATCTACTCCAAACTTGTGCTTTCTACTTTGCACTTTTTGTATTTGTTCATGCCCTACACCTATGTTTTTTTCTTTACACTTTCTGTATCTGTTCATGCCTTGTGCTTTTTGTTTTGCACTTTCTGTATCTGCTCATGCCCTGTGCTTTCTACTTTGCACTTTCTGTATCTTTTCATGCCCTACGCTTTCTGCTTCGCACTTTTTGTATCTGTTGACACTCTGATCACATTGTTGCCATTTCTTTACAGTTATGGGTTTATGCATATTTTCTAGCCCTTGCTCCAGAGCTTATGGAGGAGCTCTCTTTTGTTGTCCTTTACTCACGATGGTACAATGGTCTGTGTTAACACTAGAGTCGTGAGACCTTCGCTTTCTTCCGCCATTACTTTGATACAGTGGCTGCCCACGAGGTAACCCGAAATACACTATCATTTTTCTTTAATACTGCTCTGATTCATACTTTGGCAGCTAACGGTGACTAACAATCTGTACATTCTCTGTTTGCAGATCACATGGTAGCCTTGGGCGATAATACCGGTCGGGGTGAGAGACAAGTATGCGGGAGCTTGGGGCACATTGCGTTCCGGATTCTACTGGAGGGCCTTGTCTGCTGGGCTTACTTCTTGAGCGAGTGGTTCGTTCGCCATACCGTGGGCTAACCTGATCCAGTTATTCTAATGCCACCCCCAGCGTCTATGAGGACAACGGATAGCCTATCAGTTGACGCAGTCATACAATTCATGGTAGGCCTAGACGCTGACTTCTTCAAAGGAGAGGGCGACTATACGACATTTATTCAAACTCACCTTATGCTTCCTCTTACGGGCGCTCATGTAGGCGATGGAGCAGGGGCTCCTATGGCGGGCGAGGCGACTCGGGCGACCAAGGCCCATACTAAAGGAGCTCCTCCCATTGAGCAGACTACCAGTTGGCTAGAGCTTCCCACTACGCTCACATGCTGGCGGTTGACTGGGACTGCTTACCAAATTCCAATCGAGCCGGCAGAGGCAGGGCACGAGTATGTCGGAGTTCGAGGCACATCTCAGGTATGTACTACACTTTACAATTTGCACACCCACATTTCTATTTCATATATGTCAATTCCAGACATTGATCATCCAAATGCACGTGTGGGCATCCATAGAGTATACAAAGAGTCTCCTCGAGTTGGTTGCTTCTCTGATGGACATGGTACAGAGGAGAGAGATGCTGCTTCGTCTCCACGGTATCTAGGTGATTTTCTTTAGTTCAACATGTGTTTCATTACTAACTTTGTTGTGTACTGCGTTACCATATTCTCACTGATAGTCGACATTTCAACTGTAGTCTTTCCCAAACTGCACTAATACACTGGACATTGTACTCATACTGTATCTGATTTCTGCATTACCCTTATTTTGCATACTATGCCTATATCTGATACACAAGCTGTAGCTGATATGTTGACAACTGTTTTTCCAGATTCCATCCGTGCCGAGGACACCAACGGCGGCAACAGCACCAATATCGGCAGTACCTCCTCCAATAGCAGTGAGGAGAGAGAGACAGGCCCCAGCTCGTGGCCGAGATATAAGTCGTGGTGGAGGTAGGGCTAGAGGCACCCGAGGCCAGAGTAGTCTCTAAAAGCCCATTTTGAGCGATGATGATGCTGAGACTAGTGACTTCGAAAAGGCAGTGAGTCAACATGCTGAGTCATCTGAGAGTAGAGATAATGATGCTGGTTCGGGGTCCGAGAGTGGAGGTGATGCTGAGATGGGCTCTGAGGCAATGAGCATAGATGATATCGACTCCGGTTCAAAGCCTAATTCCGACAGTGGTGCTGATGAAGACAGTACCCCTGAGTCCCCTTTGAGAAAGAGGACGAAGAGAGCCTCTCGAGTTTGAGATGACCGCCACTGATGTTTTTGCACTTTTTGCTTAGTTTATTTTATTTTTGGTAGTTTAACACATGTATAGCTTCAGATAAGTTTTACTTATGCTTTTGAAACTCATACCTCGTTTTTGTAAAAATCTATGATCGGGATAAAACCTTTGCAGTTTTTTTTTTTTTTTTTTTTTTTTTTTTTTTTAAAGAGTTTTGGTTCTACAATATGAGCATTGCACCATGAGTAACTTTTGGTTCTTCAGCATAAACACTGCACCACGAATAAGATATTTACATGAAACAGAACATGCAAATTGAAACCGAATTGCTTGCATTAGAATAATTTTCTTAATCAGATAATGAGCCGACCAATGACAAAAATATAGCATAACTCGATAAATAAAGCAACAACTTGATAAATAAAGCAACTATACACACTTGCAGAAACCAAAAGACTCAAAACAAGATTGAACGACACCAAGATCAAGACAAAAATCAGGCTGCCAACACGGCCCAGCACACAAGTGGACAACAGGCTAAAAGAGGGAGTTGTCGACTACAAAATGGAGGTTGTCGGGTAGGAGAAGTGGCCTGCTGGCCACCAATGTGAAAAACCATCAAAAAGCTGACAGCTGGCCTCCACTATAACCTTATATTCTACAAAAGGTCCTCCTTCATGATTTCTTCTCCAGAACTTCATTTAAGCTATTGTTTGTTCCACAAATGGAGCCATTTCTTGCCCAAAAACTCACAGATTGAATAGCCACTTTAGACGGTATGAAAAAGGTAAATTTTTAGGGGATGTTGGGACCCGATTATACATGTTTTTTGCTTCGGAGCACAAGAAATATGACCGACTCTTGAAGAATTTGAGGCACTAATGGAATCCCGGCGTGATGAGAAAATCATACTTCAACCTTATTTTGGTCATGCCTTAGTCTTGGGATGGATGTGTGGGCTTACTTTGCACGAAGCTCGATCTTTGGCCCACAATGGAGAGCTAGATATACCCAACTTGATTCATCGATTTTCAAACATCAGTGACTAAGATGACCTCCTCTGGCGAGGCTTTCGTCAACATGCCCTCTGTTTGTGTATGCTTGCATATCACCTTCTTGCCTCTAGTTTCGGCGGAGCCAATATCAAGTTGATTAAGGTAACCTAACGCCTAAAAGAAGGAAAGAGTTGCATTGGTCTGGTCTTGGCCGAGACCCTGATGGGTTTGGACGCTTTTCATCGACGAGAGACCATTAGGTTCACGGGAGTCCACTACTGCTCTAGGTATTGTTTCCCACCCTATCTTATATATATTTCTCACATCACTTGACTTTCACACTCGATTTTCTCTCAAAGCCCTTTCCTTATTTTTCTCTCAACATACATCTCTCTATTCTTTAATCTCTCTTGTTTTCATTCCTTCCCAAGTTTGGCTAATGGACAAACTGAAGGTGATGGGCTCTTGCCCAGTTTACTCAGCTTGAGCGTACTTTTCTTGCCAATGCCTAGTGGACTTCCCTAGTGAGGAATGGTGGTGCAACTAGATATACCACATGTCTGCAACCGACATAGCTTGGCATTGCCCCTAGCTTGACTTAGCTGAGATGAGCTACAACATGACCCGACAACCAGCTATTCAGTTGTTTGGCCTTACTCACTATGTATTCTATTTCCCCTTCCGGTTCAGATGCCAATTCGAGCATAAGCATACTTGCCCAGAGCAAGCGGTGGAATACCCGACTCTATTCCCAATTCGTGCTTCACACTTGGCTAGGTACCTCACTACTTGGAGGATGAGAGAGCTTCTGGCCCCTGCCCGTAGTTTCAGTTATGCCCTTTCTAGCGAATGCTTGGCTTGGCTCGAAGACGAGGCACAAGCTGGAACAACTTTAGTTGTAGGGACTTCCGCCTGTACGAGCGGAGGGCAGAGGAACACTTGACTCATGTGCCCCTAATTTTATTGCTTTGATATTTCTTTTCAAGTTTTTATGATGTAAAAGCAACTTTAATTTGTAGCAGAGAGTTGGAGAATGTACTAGATGTTGAAATCAATAAAATTAAAGTTGCGAGTACTGAAAATTTTTCTTTTGGTCCCAAAATGGTCGAAGTTGTAAAAGGGTAAAATTTTGAGAAAAATCAACTTTTATTAAAACTTTTCAACACTATTTTTGAAAACAATCACCACCTGACATGCATAGAATCAATCCTCAAGATGTACAGCCCCGAATCGGAAGATCATAACTGCCCCTGATTGAATACCACCTCTGTTATACATTGTACAATGAGTCTTCTTCTCAAAACAAAAATCATAATCAAACTATGAAGATGATAACCAAGCTTACAAATAATGAACAAAGATGACCTAATCAAACAAATGGACAGGATAGTTGAGTTGGAGATGATTACGGCTGAACTTGAGGATGAAATTGCCTACATATCCCAGAGATGGGAATCAGGCCTTACATAGTTCTGTTCAGGTTCACTCGGGTTTTAACTCTCTTCTTTTGTGCTCTAACTTTTGCCAAAGTCGCCGTTTAGGGTTTTCAACCTTGTGAGCTCAGTTTTTCTTTATTTCTAATTTTTCATGCTTTAACTTTTGCCTAGGTCGCCCTTTCGGGTTTTTGGCCTAACGAACTTCTCAAGGATAGTATTTTTTCAACTTGTCCATGTTGATCGGCTGTGAAAACTCCAGGCCATCTAAGTCCATGAGAATAATCGCTCTACCCGACTAGATGGCTTTGATGATGTAAGGACCAGTCCAATTAGGTCTAAACTTGCCCCTAGGGTTATAGATGAGAGCCCGGTTGTCTTTCAACATGATGTCTCATTCTTTCAGATTTCGGGACTTAACTTTCTTATTAAAAGCCCTGGCAATTCTACGTTGGTAGACCTGGACATGATACAATGCTTTCAGCCTTCCTTTATCAAATAGTATCAACTTCTCAAATCTACTCTGTTGCCAATCTGCCTCCGCTATTTGACACTTGGCCATAACCCACAACGATGACACTTCAATTTCAATCGACAAAATAGCCACCATCCCATAAACAAGAGAATAAGGAGTTGCCCTGGTAGATGTTCGGATTGAGGTTCTGTAGCCCCAGAGCGCAAACAACAATTTATTTGGCCAGTCCTTGTAAGTCTCTACCATTTTCTGCAGAATTCTCTTGATATTTTTGTTTGCAGCCTTGACAGCTTCATTGGTTTGTGGCCTATAGGTTGATGACTTATGGAAAGCCACGTTATATTTCTCAAGAAAATTTATCACCTCCTTTATGAAGTGCGCCCCATTATTGGAGATAATCTCATTGGGCATCCCATACATACAGATGATGTTGTTCTTCATAAACTTAGCCATGTGCGATGCCTTCAGCACATTCTATCCATTTCATGAAGTAGTCGATTGCTACCGGAATGAACTCATGTCCATTTGACCCCTTTGGCGTAACTGCGCCGATAACATCTATCTCTCAAACAAAAAATGGCCATGGTGAAGTCATGTTGTAGAGCTTTGACGGCGGAATATTCATGCGATTGGCATGAATCTGGCACTTGTGGCATCGCCGAACAAACCAATACAATCCTCTTCCATGGTTGACTAGTAGTAGCCTTGCCTAAGGATTTTTTGGGTGAGCATCATCCCGTTCATGTGGGCTCCGCAATCTCCTCCATGGATGGCCTCCGTAAGGTGCTTTGATTCCTCTTCCCCAACACATAGCTTGTGCATTTCCAAATGGCCTCTTTTGTATAGCTTGCCTCCGTATATGATAAATTGAACGGCCAGGCACCGTATTTCCCTTTTGTCCTTGGTTTTGGCTCCTATCGGATACACCTCTTTTTCTAGGAAATTCCAGCTATCATAGTACCAGGGGTTCTTGTCTGAACCCTCGCGGAAATGATTTCATAGGCCGACGTGTACTTCTGTTCAATAATGATCGGACGCATCTTGACTTCCAATGTAATGTCTACCACAGAAGATAGTTGCTAGTGCATCAGCAAATCGGTTGTTCTCTCTTAAAAGATGGGTGAACGTTAACTTCTTAAACCTCAGAATTAGCATATCCAATACCTGATGGTAAACTTTCATTTTCTCCTCTTTAACCTACCAATCTCTATTGGCTTGAGACACAACCAAGTTTGAATCCTCGATAACATCCAACCTTTTTGCCCCTAGTTCTAGGACAGCTTCTAAACCAGCAATACACACCTCATACTCTGCTTTGTTATTGGATACTTTGAACTGGAGTTTGAAGGCTAAGGGTATATGGAGCCATCAGGTGCTATCAACAACACACCGATCCCATAATTGTATTGATTGGCTGCTCCATCAAAGTACATCGTCCACATTTTCTCCTCTATTTGTAGAATATCTTTATTTGGGAACAAGTACTCCACCGTTTCATCTCTCTCTACTGGGTGATCTACTAGGAATTTCGCTGCAGCTCTCTTTTTAACCAACTTGCGTGTAACATATGTAAGATAAAATTCGAAGAGAATAAATAACCAACAGGCTAGCCTATCTGTAAGCGCTAGTTTCTCAAAGAGATATTTGATGAGATCTAATCTAGAAACCAGGATTATAGAGTGAGCTAACAAGTAGTGCCACGACTTCCAAGTAGCCCATACCAAGGCTAAACAAGATCTTTCGAGAGGAGTGTAACGGGTCTCGTAATCTAACATTTTCTTACTCAAGTAGTAAATAGCTTTCTCCAACTTGGCTTCTGACTCCTGAGTTAACATACACCCCATAGTTGAGTTTTTCACTAGCAGGTACAAGATCTGTAGTTTTCCCGGTTCTGGCGGTTAGAACACAGGCGGATTCTGCAGGTACTACTTGACTTGTTCAAAAGCGAACTGACAGCGATCGTCCCATTGGAACTTCTTTCCTTTCTTTAGGAGACCAAACAGTAGTTCACAAGTCAAGGTTAGTGTTGAAATAAAACGTCTATGAATTGTATTTTCCCCAGAAAGCCGCGCACCTCTTATTCAATCTTTGGTGGTGGTATTTCTAAGATGGCCTTGATTTTGGAAGGATCTACCTCAATTCCTCTATGTGTGATTAAGAATCCCAACATTTTCCCTGTTGTTACACCGAAAATGCATTTTTGTGGGTTCAACCTCAATTTATACTCCCTGATCCACTGAAAGAATTTTTCCAAGGCGGTGTAGTGGCCTTCTCGATCTTTGGACTTGACAATCATATTGTCCACATACACCTCAACCTCTTTGTGGATCATTTTGTGTAGAATGGTAGTTCCAGCCCTTCGATAAGTAGCCCCAGCATTATTCAACCCAAATAGCACGACTCGGTAGCAATAGGTGCCCTACGGAGTAGTGAAAGTAGTCTTCTCCCTATCCTCGGGTGCCATCATAATTTGGTTGTACTCGGAAAACTTATCCATGAATGAGAGCAATGCATGACCCACTGTAGTGGAAAATCATTCTTCGGACTAGCCTTATTCAAATCCCTGAAGTCGACACAGACTCTGATTCTGCTATCCTTTTTTAGGACTGAAACAATATTGGCCAACCACGTTGGATACTTAGATACTAGTAAGAACCTTGCCTCAATCTTTTGGTAATTTCTTTATTGATCTTCAAAGCCCAATCTGGGCATACTTGGGCAACTTTTGCTTAACTGGCCGGGCCTTAGGGTCAAGAGGGATCTGGTGCTGTACAATCTCAAGATCGATTCCAGGCATGTCTTCGTAGGACCACGTGAAAACATCTTTGAAATTTTTTAATAAAGCGATTAAATGCTCACGTTTCTCCGAAGACAGCGTGGACCCGATCTGGACCAAGTGAGGATTTTCCTCAATACCCACGTTAATTGATACGATTTCATCTATGCAAGGCTTAACACGCCTCTCCTCCTCAAAATCAATTAAGTTTTTCAAAACCCGAGGAATTTCTTCCTATTCGTTTATGTCAAAATTTTGAAAATTAAGATCAATACAACAACTAAAGGCACAGAGAAGTAGGTAACATTCACAACATTCCTATTCAAAAAGTCTGGATCTTCAGTTACAGTGGACTCAAAAAAGAAAAGAAAAAGAGGGCCAGGACAGGACTTTGGCATTTGGGTTACCAGTTCCAGAGATGCCAAACTCTGAAGAACTTGAATCTGATTCCGACTCCACGGACTCAGTGGAATCAGACTCGGATTCACTATCCGATTCAGAACTATCGACGGTGCCTCTCTTAAACTTCCAGATCAGGTACGAAGCCTCAAATGCATCCAGGATAAGGCTAGTAAAATCCTTTACTAGTTTATCCTTGTTCATTGAGATAGTAAAACTATCCCTCAAGTTGGTGGACTCAGCTCCAGCAGTAGAACTCGCCAATAGGTCAGCCAATGCCTTTCCCAGCAACTCCTCCTTTTCAATAACCAGGCTCGCAGCCTCTCCTTGATCTATACTAATGCTTAAGTCTGCCTGTTCATTCTCCTCTTTTGGTAGCTGGTGCCCGAAGAAGATTTCGAACCTAGGATACCTAGTCTTCGTTTCCCAGTCATACCAAGGCTCCAGGAATCCACAGAAGGGGAAATCTTCCCCTTGGTGGACAAAGCGTTCGTTCAGGGTTCCTTGTATAGGTTTGTGGACTAATTCATATTGCTTTGCAGTCCTCTTTCCTTTGATTCTTCCTCTCAAGTCCTCCCTCTTTCTTTGCCAATCTGTAGCGGTAAGTTTGTATCCCAGCCCAAAAGTGTGGGGATTATGGCTCATCTCCTTGACAACGGTACCCTCCTGCCTGCTATTTCTTCCTAGTCTTGATCCGGGCACATGCCCCTGTTTGTTTATCATATAGGTTAACTAGGCACTCACCTAATTCCCCTCATCTTCTGCCATGATGTTCTAGACTAACCGAGCTTCTGCTAGAGAGAAGCCAGAGAGAAATACATCCTCTTCTCCATGTATGATTCCCAGCACTGGTATGGTAGTTCCTTGGAGAGGGTGAATTACAGAATTGCCATACACAGTAGCAATCCCACCTTGAAAGGGGTACTTTACTAGTTGGAGAACGGTTGATGACACAACCTTCATCTGGTGGAGCTAGGGCCTTCCCAGTAGTAAGCTAAAGGTTGTTAGAACATCCATGACATGCAATTCCACCTCATGTTTGGAGGGGCCGATTAGGATATAGCTTTTGAATGTTCCCATAGCATCTTGGCTTTTATTGTCATAAGCCCAGATAGCTTGGGTCGTGGGTGTAAAGTCAATCGGTCTCAAACCAATGGCATAGGCAGTTCTCACTGGACATACATTGATCGCCGACCCGGTATCTACTAACACCACTGGAATAATTTTTTTTCAACTTTACAAGGTTACATGTAAAGGACGGTTGTGGTTAGTGCCCTCAGGAGGCAACTCTTTATCCGTAAAGGATATTACTAGCACAATGTCTCCAGAGGTGACCAATGACACCAATTGGTCAACAATGGTGTCAATGGGTAGTTTGGTTTGGTTCATTGCTCGAGTAGGGCTTGTTTGTGCTCCCAAGACGCCATCATCAGTCCCCAGATGGATATGTTGGCCTGGATCTTCTTTAGCTGTTTCAAGACTAGGTTTTCCTCAGCATCCTTCTTCTTTGCTTTCTTAGCCTTTTTGTTGAAAGAATCTGGCTGATCTAAGGTTAGGGGTTTAAAGTACCGACCACTGCGAGTCAAATGATCAATCTCATCAGTATACCACGTATCATCAGGGGTATCATCCTTCCACCCTTCATTCGTGTATGCATGGCTTAGATCATTATCTTCCCACCATTCCCCCGTGGTCATGGCTAGGCTGCTATTGGGTTCTATTCTGAGCATGTTAACATCACGTGTCCCATCATCATACCATTCTTCCTCTATTACAACTCGGGTTTCAGCATCCCGATATTTTCTAAGTTTCTTTAACATTCTTTTCCGATCATTGGGTTCCCACTTGGTTTTCTTAGCATTTTGAACACTGCCGGTTGTGGACTCAGCCTCATCTTTCTCTTTTTCTATTCCAGAGCTATCTTCGCCTGGATCTCCTTTATCATTTCCTTTTGAAATTGTTCTAGTGCCTGTTCCTTCTCAGTTAGAGGTGCAACCTCAGCCTTGCCCCTGACAACGATTTTCTTTTCTGTCCCGGTCTCTTCTATTTGTTCCTCTATATTAGACTCTTCCTCACTTAACCATCCATTGCTTGTTTATGGCTGGCTCGGATCCCACTATCCCATCTGCACACAACTTGTATCTTCTTCTTCAAAGAAGTAAAGATCCTCCAGATCCTCTTCCAATTCTGCTAGATCCTTTTCTAAGTTTGCTAAGTCATTTTGGCCTTACTCGGGCCACTCATTCTGATTCTGCGCCATTTGGTCTTCCCCTATAGCATTGATGCGAAGAAAGTCCGGCAATATGACTGTAGATGTCCCCGAACGCATCCCGGGGAGGGTTAAGTCCCGTTCCGTTCATATTGGGGTCACTACAGTTTAAGGACTCAAATGTCACGGTTCTTAATCTTGAACCAAAGAGTCCAAATCCGGCAAATCGATTTTGAAAACAGATTTTTTTGAAAAGAAGTGCCCAACATGGACTGCTTTGCCAGATACAGAGTCGCCACCTAAATGTTTTTTAATGGGAAATTTAGGAAACCCTGACTCGGTACCAAAGGCCACGTGTCCGTCATCACCAAAGTTGCCTCGGCTCGGGAACTTGGGTACGATTGGGGAAGGTCACTTCGTGAGCACCCCCGCTCGCCCGGTCAAAGACCGGCCTCTACTAACCATGATATCTATTTTTGAAAACGTTGTATGTTCTTATTCCGGTTATTAGCCTAGGTTACTATGTGATGGGCACAGCATACAAGTATAGACCGGGTCACCTGAATTGGGACAAAACATTTCATGTTTATTTTTGAAAGATGGTTTGCTACTCGCAGGTAGGCTTAAAATGCAGATTTTGCCACCATCAGGTAGGCTTAGAAAACATGATTTTGCCACTGTCTAGTGGGCTTAAAACACTTGATGAATTGTTCCAATCCAAGTAACCCAACCTCCACCCACACCCACAGGCATTCAGGCAGTTATATCACATAAGCAGTTAGCCTCATGGTAAGCATGCTATTCATGGCAACACTCACACGCGTGCAAGGATGCTAAAGCATAAAAACTCACCGAGTACTCCAAGCAAAAACAGAAGCTCATTAGAAATCCATGCATGATCCTAGATACACAGAATTGCCTAATGCAACACATGCAAAGATGCAAACTATAGCAGGCTCGGCTATTCTAAACATGGCATATGGAATGCTACAACTAACATGTATTCAATCTTGGAATTTAAATACAAATACAGTTAGTATGATGCGCCGAGCCCGGTGCGTGCAAGACAGATAAATGAATGCAAACATGCTATCATACTGTATGCTAATTGAAACATGCCCTAATCTAACCATTATAAGCAGGTAAATAAAAGGGAAGAAAGACGTGGGGTTGGAAGACATACATCACACACACGCACACTTATTACAATTATGCCCTCGCGCAGAGGGTCCGAATAAATATACAGTCCCGAATAAAAGAATAATACAGTCCAAATAATGTACAAATTCCTAATTAATTAACAAATTAACTAAGAAAGTCAGAAAGCGGCATGCAAGCCGAGATCGCCTTGATTCCGCTCCGTGATGAATGATGCATGTTCGGTTTTTGTGCAGAATCCATGACGATGCCCCAATTAGCCTCTGCTTGCACTTGTTCTTGAAATGCGCCAAGCTCAAAAGTTCTCGATTCTTCATTTTGTCAGAATAGAGAGCAGGAAAGGGGCATAGCAATGTATTTTCACAAATGTATACATGCCTCGATCCTCGTGCCACCAATCACGCATATCGATGCATGATGGCCGAGGAGTCGAATTGCACAACTCAATATAAAATGAATGCATATGAAAATACAACAAAACCTAACTCCATCATGGATGATCCGGAGTGTCGGTGACTAGGGAATTGAGACACGTTCCGTCACTCAAAGTACGGAACGTACCTTGTTTCCGTTGCTCGGGCTAACTCCTATCCCGAACACAATGCAATATGCATGACATGCATGAATGCAACTAAGATACAACCTAACATGCACAATGTTATGAAATGGCATACACGGTGCACGATGCAACATGGCATACACAATGCTCTAATATACAACCTAGCATACACAATGCTATGGAATGAAATGGCATACGCAATGCATAATGGACTTACACTAACATGAGTGGACCTCAGCCACACTCACACAAGAGGCCATAATGAAAATGAGACAACTCGAGATGCGTGCATGCGTGCACGCAAATCGAGAACCGAACCTACGGCACGGAATGCCACTCTAACAAGACATGGCAAAACACAAAAAAATGGCATACTATCATGCAAAAATCAGAGGTAAAATGAGATGCAAAACAGCCCCGAAACCCGGTAAAATGAAACTCGATGCATGAAACGAGTCCCGAAACACGGATTTTGGCGCATGAAATGGCCTATAACTATACAATGCATACATAATTTAAATATAAAATGAAAAGGCAGAAGCAAGTCAACCCCGTGACAAGCATTTTTACAGTTTAGAGTGAGGCCAAACAGTGGGCCCAAGTAGGGCTAAATTAGCATACAAAAATGGTTCCGCGAGGGAGGTAATAGGCAAGTCACAAATGCTGGCCCCAAACAGAGAAGGGGCCTTCTACAATATTGAAGAGGGGCCAAAAATATGATGTATTACAGTTTATGACAGGTCCCAAAAACAGATGGAACTATGCCAAAGATCTCATGCAAGAAATGAGCCAACCAAGGGGCAAAGAAACAAGTGGTGCATGGAGGTCTCAAAAAAGTGAGGTCCCTTCAACAATGTTGAAGAGGGACCCAAAATAAGGATTTTTACAGTTTATGGCCGAGCTCAAAATAGTGTGCAAATAGGCTCAAAATATCATGCAAAATGAGGCCACCAAGAGGGCTATAACATGAAGTATACCAAGGATGTCTCAAAAAGCCATAAACCCTTAAAGAAACATGAAGAGGGGGTAAAAATAGGGCCATTTTCAGTTTGGACCAAAGTCCAAAAACAGAGACACAATAGGCTAATAAATCATGCAAAAATGGGGACGAAAAAGGAGTACAATGGCAAGTGATACATGGAGGTCCCAAACAGTGGTGATCCCTTCTTCAATGTTGAATAAGGGCTCAAAATAAGCTCAGTTACAGTTTATATCATGCCTCAAAACAGGTTACACATAGGCCAAAAATACTATGCAAGATAATGGCATATAAAGGGATATTGAAGCAAGTGTAAAATGGGGGTCCCAAACAGGGTAAGACCCATAATGAAATAGAAAAATGAGCTCAAAAAAATGACATTTTCAGTTATGGCCGGAGCTCAAAACAGCAAGCAAAGAGGGCTAAGAAAACTTGCAAAAATGAGCTAGAAAAGGGGAAAATGATGCTTACCCTTGAAGACCAAGCCTTGGCTGCCTCTTGGACTGAAAAATGGTGCCTCCTAGCCTTTGAGAAGAGCTCCAAGCTGCTGGAAATGGAAGTGGTAGTGTAGTGCTAGGTGGTGATGAAGAAAGGGGTGTAGAACTTGGATGTTTGAAGCTTGGAAGTGTAGAGAGGGAGAGAGGCAATGCAAGAAGCTTGAAGCAAATTTTTCCAACCCTTTTCACCAGTGCTGGAGGCTGGTTATATGGACCAAAGAGGGGGAGAAAAGGAGGGAAAAAATGGGGGGAAAACAAGCCAAGTTTCCCCCTAAAAGTTGTCCCCAGGATCTGTGTTTTGGGGGAAAAAAAGTATACAGCTGTAATGTACTCACTGAGAGGAGCAAGGCCGACCAGGTTTTGAAGCTACAGGTGGGCGGCCGCCCCCATGGCCGGCACGGGGTCAAAAAGGCCAAGTTGAATTAGTGGCCGGCCACCACCAATTGATGTCCTCCCAGGTGCCCTCAACATAACCCTGTGATCCAAAATTGGCAACTGTGAACCAGGAGAGAGAACAACCCACTTTCAAAGGGGTTCAAAAGGGTCAAATGGAATTACTGGCTGGCCACCACATATTGGTGGCCTCCCAGATATGTACATCACAAATATGTGGTTTGGAGCTGAAGAAAGTGGCCTTAGGGTGGTCAACATTGACTTTGAAGTGAGAAAAATGGGCGTCGGAGGGCGATAATGGAATATAACTGGTTGCTGGAACAATTACTGGCCTCCCACCCTTCTACGACCTTCCTGGTGATAAAACAAAGGTCCCTACCAAAAATGAACGAAAACCGATGCAAAATGAAGATTTGGGGGCCGAAACGCGCAGTCCGAGGCCCCGAAAAATTGACTGTTAGGCACCGGGAGTGGTGTTCGACCACGAAGTGGATCTCTCAGACCATAATGTCCCTCAAAAGGGAGTAAATAAGATGCATGCCAGAAACCGGAGCAAACGGAGGTAGTTAGGCGGTCCCGAACCGAGGCACACGGCCTGACGGCTCTGAAAACCGGGAATCGGGCTCCGAAATGGGCAAAATGGCCTACGGCCACGAAATGTAGCCCACGGCCACTGAGAGATGATCTACGAGACCTCTCCCTCCCCTCAGGAAGAGAAAACAAAGAAAACAGAGCCTGGTTCGCAAACCGAGGCAAGGCACAGAAAAGCCCGGAAGTCCGGAGGCAGGGCTCACGGCCGAGACTCTGAAGCTTCTGAGTGAGCACGATATGCAACATCACCAAGCGCTCAATCAGTGACGTCTGAGTCTTAAGGTCGGTCAAAAATGGGGTGTCTACAATGACCATTGGCTTCGGCTGATCGATGGCCATAATGTACAAACTGGGATCGTACTCCTCTGCAAACGAGACCCTTTCTCTATGACACGGGTATCAGATGACCTTGCTTGCAGTGCATTTTTCTCTTTCTCCATTTCTGTTGCCATGGGCTTGGGTTGAGTTTGTGGTGTTAGATCCATCATGCACATATATGTGCCTTCTGGAATGACCACCTCCTACTTTGGCAAGTGGGATGAAGTAATGTATGTGCTAGGATTGAAAGTGGGTGGTAATGTATGGATGTAGTCAATTTTTCTAAGCAGGGGGACTTGGTTGTGTGCAGGAAATGGGTGAGTTGTTATGTTGTGTTTGGAAGGTAGGGCGATGACTTTGTTGTCAATGAGATCTTGGATCTCATAATGTAAACGGTAGCACATGTTTGTGGGATGGCCATGTTGTTGGTGGAAAATGCAATACTGGGTAGGGTCATGCTTGGGTGGTAATGGGTCTGGAAGTGAACGAGGATCGAGAGGCTTGGGATGCCTTTTTTACATTAATAGCTTGAGGGTGTAGGTTGGGCTCATATGAAGGGGAGTAAAAACTTTTCGATTTCGGGGTGGACCAATATTTTGTGAAGGTTATGAGGTTGTGGCAATAGCAAAAGGATTAGCCATCTTGGCCATTATGACGACATTACTGACATCTGCAGGCCGCGGAATAGTGCTATTACTAGCATCGGTATTCTGAGAGAACGACCTTTTTACAGGTTCACTTGTTTTGTGGATGATATCCTTTTTGAATTCACTCTCGATCTGGACCCCCAGCTCATGTAAGGAAGCAAGTGTGGACAATGGTGCCACTATCATCCTCTGCAGCATGTCTGGCTCAAGGTTCTGGACCATCAGTCAGACTTGTTCTCTTTCGGCAGGCCTATTTGTCATTCGGGCTGCCTTGGCTCTCCACCGGGTGACAAAATCGATGAATGATTCTTTGGGGTTCTGGGTAGTAGCCTCCATCTCACTAATGGTTACCTCTATCTGGGTGTTATATGAGTATTGATTGATAAACGCCTCAGATAGCTCCTCCTAATTCCATTTCGTAGAGTCCTCAAATTTAGCGTACGAGATGGCCGCCATATCAGGTAGGGTTCTCCCAAACAACGAAAGCTTCTATGCTTGAGACAAACCCATGGGCCTTAATACATCCAAAAACAACCGAACATACACAATCGGGTCTCCATTCCCATTGAAACTATCGATGTGGGACATCTAAAATTTCTTCGGTAATCTGACCGAAGCCTCAATGTACCCATCTTCGATATCTGGAATGGAGTTGAAGCCCTAGAATTTCTTCAATACTTTCTCCAATCTGGCTATCTTGACTAAGGCTAGATCAATTTCATTAATATTGAAAGGAAAGATTCCTGTAGGAGGATGAACCGGAGGTCTATAAGCTGGAGTCGGGGGAAACATGTCTTGAGGATCTAGGACTGGAAAATTTTCAACCGGTGGGGGTAGATCCGGGTTTGGTTGGATAGCTAGGATTGGATGCACGTTTGATGCGGATGCCCCAAATGTACGTCGTAGATCGGTAATAATCTCATCTTGTGCAACCATCCTCTAGTTTATAGTATCCATGGTTCTTTGGCAGGTAGTCATCATGGCAGCGAATTCCTCAGCGTTTTGTGCTGTGTTTTGTACCATTGGTAATCTGGGTGAACTTTGGTGAATTGATTGATTGAGAACGGGTAGGTGTTTGTGGAGTGTTTTGTACTGATGCTACTAACTGTCTGTTTCTTCTCCGTCGAGTGATTGGAGGAAGCGAGACTGACACGGGCTAACCACCAACAAGGTCCTAAGCTTTGCAAAGCCTGCTAAAACGGGTCCACACAACTTGGGGAATATCAGGTCTTTCAGAAGCTATGATAGTAAACTACTTAGCAAAAAGAAAGAAAGAAAAACATAATCAAAATTCAGACTGCACTTCGGCCCCAATTCACAACACTCAAAACACATAGCTGAATTGTAATCCCTACTGAACTCTGTTCTCAAACTCATACTGATATGAACCATCCTGTACAGTTTCAATGAAAAAAGGCACATATCAAGTAAAAGAACCAAAACACCCTTATGAGAAGGTAGGGTTACCTTGTCTTAGATTTTGGCATGATCTAGGCTGCACTATTTCATACAAATGGGTTTAACAACATCTTGCAAATAGGTGGCATCCTGTCTTAATTTGGAATAATCATTATACCTTCACTGTATGTAACTAGGTCAAATGGTCAAAAAGGTACCTTGGCAAGATTACCTAATATACCTCTTACACTTAACACCGAGAAGTGAAAGAAGGATCAAACAGTACATCGGTAGTCCAGATCCAAGGGTTGTGTTCCCATTATAGCAAAGCCCACGACCGGCTAGCCTTTTGGCAAGCTTTTGGGCAAGCCTCCGGCAAACCGTTTAGGAATATTAGATAGCAAACACAGTGACTTAGGCGCACCAATGCAAATGTAATGCGAAGAAACATATTAATGTAGATAAAATTTCACATCATGAATTTCAAGTCAATTTCTCTAAATCTCCCTAGCGGAGTCACCAGAAACTGTAGCTCAATTTTTGCGGTCCTTTCGGTAAACGAATAACCCTGCAGTATCGGATTCTCACGGTTCTGAATTTGATCTCACAAGTGCAATGTAAGATAGATAAACACCAAAGAGTCCAAATTCAGTAAATCTTTTCGAAAATCGATTTTGAATCAAAATGCCAGAAATAGACTGCTTTACCAGATACAGAGTCACCACCTAAATATTTTTGGAAAATTTAAGAAACCCATGACTTGTGCCAAAGGCCACGTGTCCGTCATCACTAAGATTGTCTTGGCTTGGGAATTAGGTACGAGGGGGAAAGGTCATGAATTGAGCACCCCCGCTCGTCCGATCATAGATCGGCCTCTACTAATCATGATATGATTTTTATTTACATTATATGCTCTTGTTCCGGTTTATTAGACTAACTTACTATGTGCCGCGCACACGAGGTATAGATTAGTTTGCAAGGTTTGGAACACTTGATTTTATGTTTTGTTTTGAAATTATTTTGTGAATTTGCCACTTGAAAAAGTGGGCTAAAATGGACATTAATCAAACTATCCCAATTTAAGCAATTAGCTTCATCCACAGGTATTCAAACAATTATATCATTTAAGCACTTGGCCTCATGGCAAGCATGCTAAACATTGCAACACTAACATACAGTGCAATATGCTAAAACGAAGAAAAGCTCACCTAGTACTCCAAGGCAAGCCAAAAAAGATAAAAGTGTTAGAAAAATGCATGATCCTAACTTTGTAATATGACTAATGCAATGCATACAATATGCAATTACTAGGCTCGGCTACTAATATGGCATATGAATCAATTTGATAGCATACGGTCTAAGTACGTATTCAAAGAAGCGTCAAACTAACAATGCAAGTTTAGAATGATGCGTCGAGCTCAGTGCATGCAAGACAATGGATGCAAGGCATGGGTAATGCTAAGCGAAGCATGATGCCCTAAACTAACCATCATAAGCAGGTAAATAAAATGGAGAAAAATGTGGGATTGGAAGACATACACATTATTACAATTACGCCCTCACACAGTAGGGTCCGAATGAATAAACTAGCTAACCAATTAAAGCTAAACTAATTAATTAACTATTACAAACCCAAATGAATAATTTAGCTAAACTACTTAACTAATTATTTCAAACAGAATAAAATAATTAACTAAACTAGCTAATTAAATATTACAACGAAACGAATTAATTGTTTACATTAATACAACATGAAAAGGGTGCTAAGCTAGTTATTTAAATTATTCCATCTCAGGAAACGAGGAATGCTCATACATGCACGAATTTCCACCCGAAAAAATCACTGTTTCTGCTGCCAAATGTCTTTGTTGTACAGTAGAACACTTGCATTATTTTCCGCCTCAAGACCAACTCTATTCTGCTTCAAAAGTACACTGTTGGATTTTGCACTGGTGGCCTGCCGGCTACAAAATATGGCATGCCAGCCACTGATGACTGGATTCTCTTGCTGCAACAAAAAGCAAACAGAGCAGGAACAGGACATTCTCAAGGGTTTGTTTGCACAACTTACCTCTCCTTATCATTTGAACAGCTCAAAGGAGTAATAAACTTAGTTCATAAACCATCAACTAATGCAATTTCATTGCATGATGGCCTATGAACCAAAAGGTGCAAGTTTGATGGATGCAACAAAACAAGACTCTCAAAACCGCCTCCCTATCATGAATGATCAAGGGAAGTAGTTGATAATGAATTTTGAACCGTTTTCATACTAATAAGTATGAAACGACTCAAGACTCAAAGGGTCAATTAACGTCTAATTGAACCCAACCAAGTTATTATTTTGCACTTTTTTTAGTCACCAATTTTATTACTCAATTTTAGTTACCTTTTCAATTCTTTAATGAATTAAGTCCAAAAGTGAGTTTAAGTCCTCTAATGGAAAGAGGCATCAAACCAAGCATTGTTCTAGGCATGAGAGAGACATCATGCCGTTAGTAATGAATCCCAAAAGGGAATAAATTATTAAGCACAACATCTTAATCTTATGCTTAAACAAACACTTGGCTTGAAACCACTTTCAAAGTAAAGAAAAAGCTAAGAAAGGAGGGAGGTTGCAGAGGTGATTAAAGGTGATCATAAGTATGAAAAGGAAGAAATAAGTGCTCTTAAAACACCAACCTTATGAGGACAACTACACTACAAGCATGTAATACAAGGCTCAAATGCAATGAACACTCAAAAATAGTTTTAAAATAGTGCTAAATAAGTCCTAAAACATGCTGGAATTAAGCTAACAAAAGCTAGAATAATAAGCTAAAATATGGAGTATGTTAGGTTAGTGAAGAAGACATAAGGAAAGGAGGCTAATCCCTCCAATTTTGGACTTCAAAACATGTTTTTAGCCACTAAAATAACTTTAAAAATCAGTGTTTAAAAGTTTAAAAAAAGATAGTGTAAAGGTGGGAAACACAAAGGTAAAGGCCTTAAAAGCAAGGTATGAAGAAGATTGGACCACCCATCAACTCTTATTGGCCTTAAACCATAAGTTTCAGACTAAAAATACAGAGTTTATACAGCTCAAAAACAGTGGCAAAACAGTAGGAAAAAGAGTAAATAAAGCAAGCAGAGAAGCAAAGCTTTATACCTCTTGAAGAGGAAAACCAATTCTAGACAACAAATCAAGGTAAACACACCCTCAAGAGCTCAAACTAGGCGGATCAAAAGTACCTCAACTCAAAGATGGTAAGGTTTGGTTTAGAGTGTATAGGCAAAAGCTTGTAAAAAGCTAGGAAATTTCAAGAGAGAGAAAGAGAGAGAGAGAGAGAGAGAGAGTTGTATAGAAAGAGAGAGATGGAATTTTGCTCCAATTTTTCTAACCCTCAAAAATAAGAGAGGAGGTCCTATATTTATAGAAAAACAAGCCACTCCCTCAAGAACATCCATCCATACACGTGGAAGTAGATGCAAACTTCTGTGCAAATAGCTGGAAGAAAATATTTGCAAAAAGCACTTGTGGTCTGCAGGCCACCAATCCTGGCCGACAGGCCACGCCAGCCAAAAGGGGTGGTCGGTAGCCCACATAAATGGGCTTGCAGGTCCCAAGTTTCTTAGGTTTGAAAGGTTGAGGTTTTGGTGTAAAAACAAAGCACAAGGTCTGCAGGGTTCTGAGGCTCAGAGTTGTAACATTCCGCTGAGGACTTTCGAGCACTTGACAAACATATACATTCATCATTGGGTGTGCAAGTGATGGTGCATAAGTCGTAAGGGCGGTAAAAAATGGGGTGTTTACACCAGCCAAGGATGAAAAGTGTGCCGGTTTTGGCCAACAGGTCACCATTAAAGATCCCGCTGTGGCATTAAGCGTAGCATCATCGCTTTCGCTTTCGTCGGACAGAGCAACGTTCTGTGTCGAGCCGGACGTCGTCTCCATTGCCTTGGCAGCTTAGTCAGCTATATTGGTAAGTAGCATGTATTGGGATGGATCTTTTTATGTCGTTTTTATGTTGACTAGTGTGACTACTATATCATGGTTGTTAGGCGGCAGGCAAGATAGTAAAAATCGGCCGCCGGTACTATGACGTCATGGAGAAACTCGACGTGATAGAAGGCCAACTGGAGGATGAAAGAAATAAGGCCATAGTTGCAATGGTCAATTTGATGGCAGAGACTGCAAAGGCGGAGACCGAAGCCAAGATGGTGGAAGGTGAGAGGGTGAAGGCTGCTGCTGAAGAAGAGAAAGCAAGGCATGTTGATCTGCTTTGGCGGGCAGCAGAGAAGAGGGCTACCTTTATAGACGGCGAGTTGAAGTTGGCCAAAGCAGAGAATGCCAAATTAATGGCCGATTTGGCAAAGGTAGACGAGGCCAAGGCATTTGATACCAGATAGCTAAAAGTCAAAGAGTTATATGCAGACGAAGTGTTGAAGTTTGAAAATCGAGGCTTCAAGCATGGCTAGCTCAAAGCTTTGGCTACTGCCAAAGTGACTCCTGACCTACCGATTCCATACGAGCAGCTGGAAGTTGAACCTCTGGAATCAGACCTAGAGGACTTTGAAGATATTTGAAGATGGTTTATTTCTGTTGTTATTGTAGTTGTTTTAGTATTAGTAATGTTTTGTATTAAGGCAGTTTTCATTGATAAGGTGATACTTGTTCGTATACAATTTATGAATGAAAAATGCTTGTTCTGAGAAGTAACTTGTATGAAAATGAAATTAGTAATGTTTCGTATGTTGTGTTTGTAATGCTTTGTATATTGTGTTCGTATGTTGTGTTTGTCTGCCTAGTGTTAGATAAGCAGTCCAAAGCACCAAACTGAGCACAAAGCAAGAAACGAGCTTCAGAAAATGGTCAAGTGGGGCAGTGGAGAATTCGGCCTAAGATGGATAAGCCAAATAAATTCACAGATCTGCCCTTGCCCCATTTGAGCATGAGTCCTTCGCCGAATACACAAAATAGCCTCAATGCTCAAGTGGGGCAGTGGAGTAATTCGGCCACAGATAGATAAGCCGAATAGATTCACATATCCACCTTTACCCCATTTGAGCATGAGCCCTCCGCCAAATACACAAAATAGCCTCAATGCTCAAGTGGAGCAGTGGAATAATTCGGCAACATATGGATAAGCCGATTAAATTCATATATTGTGATCAGTCTTGGCCTCTAGGGTGTCAAAAAAAAGGAGAAGGGACTTATTTTAAATGGCCCTTTTATCATGTTTAATTTGATTGTAGGGTACACTATTAATGGGACCTCTTCTTGTTAAGGCAGGAGGAGAAGGGCAGAGGTGGATTTTAATCACCCGCTAGTACTAAGTGTTTCTTTTGCTCTGTTTGGAGTCTGTTTTTTATTTTTATTTTTTGGGCTTGTAAGGTCATATATTTTGTAATCACATTCTGCTGAAAAAGGGTTTCTGTGATTTGTATGAGACTAAAACGTATATGCAAGTTTTACTAGTAATGAAAAAAAAAGAGGTGCTATTATATATTAAAATCAACAACTGGTCTGGTAATTTGGCTGTGTTGCCCCACAGGTCCTTCCTAGTAAGGTCACTGGTAACAGAGTTATTAAATCAAGAGTAGTACTATTGTAATTTAAAAATTAAATTTACTTTTTAAATTCAAAAATTCAAATAGTTAAGGCAATCTTATCTCATATTTTCTATATTCATCAATCAATTATTTCTTTTACCCCTCATTAAATCTAAAACAGTGAATTTAAAAGATGAACTTCTATATCAATTTCTTCCACTTCTTATATAGCTCAATGAATGTGCTAGACACTATTTTAAATGTGCAACAGAATGCCCTAAAGGCAAAACCAAGGTTCATTGGACCACCAACATTCCCGTTTCTTACAGCCTAGTTCAGACTGGTTTATTTATTTATTTTTTTGGGAAATTATAAATAAAAAATGTAAAATATCATAAAAATGAAAAGTAAAAGAAATAATTAAAAATTCATAAAAATTCAACACTCATTTATATAATCTAGTGCATGAATCACTTTACTTTTATGGGTTTGCAATTTTTTTGACTTCACTTTTTTGATATTTTCTCCCAAAACAAAAATAAATAAATAAATTAAGGGTTTGACTCTTTTAACAAAATAAATTCTAAATTTCAATTTTGTTAATTTAAACTCTAAGCTTGTTATTTGTTGTCAATCTAAATCATCCAACTATTTCTATCAAGTAAAATTGACAAAAAATTTGTATTTTAAACATTTTTAGTAAACCTAAAAAGGGTATTTTAGACATTTTTAGTACACTTATATTGAATTTAATTATTAAAATAACATTTTTAAAATAGGCCGATGATTTATTAGATTGAAAATGAATAAAAAGAAGATGAAAAGAAATTTTTTTTTTCAAGGATTAACTCTGGTTTTTTTTTTAAATTTTTTTTTTATTTATAAATTTGAAGAGAATTTTACAACCAAAATAGGGGCATCTCTGCTAATAATCTAGGAGATACAAGAGGGGTGGCCTAATGAACCTAATTCTAAAGGAGTCTATTAGTTTAAAATAAAAAATTAATTATTATTTTTTTAATATACAAAAATGTCATTTGACACATCATTTTGGTAAATAATTTTGTATAAAAATTTTAAAATGTAAAATATAATTTTCATTCTTAGAATTTAGGGGTACTTACTAATTAGTCCTATTAATTAGACTTATTTACTTACAAGTCATAACTAATAAATTTAACACTATAAAAATAAGAGAGTGATAAATTTATCACTAAAAATTTATTCATAAAAACAAAGAGACTGATAAATTTATCACTATAAATTTATTCATAAAAATAAAAGACTGATAAATTTATCTTTATCACTTAATAAATTTATCAATAGGACTTAATGGGTAATAAGTCTCCAAAGTAGGACCTATTGAGTAATAAGTCTCCAATATAGGTCCTATTGGTAGTTTATCTTAGAATTAATTTAACCATCCCCATGCATTATTCTCAAAATTGTCTATGCTAAAACAATATATGCTTCTAATTGTAAAAATAATGGACAACTATATTCATGCTGTTTCATCCAATCTAGGATTATGAAAAATAAATAAAAAAATATTTAAAATTTTTAAATATCTCCTCTAAATTTATCATAAATGATGTGTACGGTTACATATCAGTTGTTAATTTATTCAAAAACTAATCAATTAAGTTACTGATTTGTTTAGAAATTTACCAATTCAGAGCTAACCTCTTGACACATTCATAAAAGTAAATTTAAAACTTTAAAAAAAAAAAAAAAAAAAAAATACTTAAAAAAATCTAGCCTGGTTTCAAAATATGAAGCACTATGTATTCGTGTCTTCAATAATCGAGTTTTTTTGACAATCACATTTATCTGTTCTCTTCAAACAGAAATAAAAAGCTTGTTGTTGGTTTTGAGAGTAACAAAACATCTCTAATAGAGAAGACATTTAAAATATTTTAAGTATTTTACCTAATCTATTTACAGAATGGAACTCCAACATTTTGCACCATCAGTTTTTGACTAATTTTATATCAAAAATGTCAGGGCGGGCCCTGAATTCTATAGGGCCCGAGGCGAAATTTCAAGAGGGGTTGTTATACATATTTATAAAACAAAAATTTTGAGTAATATAATAAATAGAAAAATGCACAAGTTATTATTTGCGAGTATCAATATAAAAATTTATTTATATGGATTAAGATAGGAAGAAATCATTACAAGAATTCAAAATGAAAAAATGCAGTTTACAATGAGGAAAAAAAATATAAAACTACAATACTAACTATGATAAAGTATCACTTAAATATTATTCTTCTTGCATTTTTTTTTTTTTTCCAATCGGGCTAACTTTTTGCTTTTAATGTTGGCATATAATATGTTTGTATTTGGGGCTTTTTTTTGGTGGACCTTTGAGAATGGTAGAGAAATATTATAATAAAAAAGAAAAAAGTGAAGTAGGCCGGAGATCACCTACTTAATTTGGAAAATAGTTTTTTTTTTTTTTTTAATTGGGCTAACTTTTTTTATTTGTTTTTAATGTTGGCCTATAACATGTTTGTATTTGGGCTTTTTTTAGTGGGCCTTTTTCGGTTTGGAGAGCCTTTAACAATAATTGAACCTTTTTAAAACTTAAATAAAGGATTTTCAAATTTTGAAGCCCTATCTTGGGTCAAAATTTGGGATCGTACGTGTAGGTCTCACTGGCCTTAGCTCAAGACTAGTTCTAAAAAAGGTTAGGGACTTTAAAAATTTTATCAAATATTTCATATGAGTGTGAAATTTACATAAGACCACATAATATAAATCTCACA
The DNA here is from genome assembly GCA_025200525.1 of Camellia lanceoleosa. Lineage (NCBI taxonomy): Eukaryota > Viridiplantae > Streptophyta > Magnoliopsida > Ericales > Theaceae > Camellia > Camellia lanceoleosa. The sequence continues at coordinate 90,649,429 of CM045769.1, forward strand.
CCCATATAAAATATTTAATAAATTTTTTAAAATCTTTAACCTTTCTCATTTTATATTTTGAGAGTTGTAAAAGCTAAACAAAATAAAGAGAGATAGAAGTAAAACTCCAATCTCAAAAAGGTGGAGTACTAAACCTCCAATCCAACAATGCTCTATATAATAACTAGCCTATCACCCGTGCTATGCACGGGATACTTATAGATATTTATATTTATTTTAGATTTTTTTTAAGATATAAATTATGTTTTTTAAGATTTTTTTCTTATCACTAACCATAGTGTATAGGGAAGTTAAAAAATGTACTGCAGTAACTATACACGAATTGTATCTATAATTATTTGTATAAGGGGATTTTAAATGCTGATCAGGAAATTTTGACCAAATCAATAATTGCAGGCATGTGGAAAGATATGTGGATTGAAAAAAGTTAATAAATGCTGATCAGGGGATTTTGACCAAATCAATAAATACTGAGTTTTTTTTTTGTTTGTTTAAATAAAAAATTTAAAAAATTTAGATTGAGATCTTGAAGCTTCCATAGGCCTTAGGGGTTAAAAACCCCATTTTGCTTAATATATAGTATAGATAGATATAGATAGATAGATATATCTGTTTATTTTTATTTTTATTTTTGTATGATTTCTATTGGGGTATTTTTTTTTTTTCAATTTATTTAAGATGGAGTTGTGGGTATCTTTTTTTTTTTTTAAATTTAATTTATCTATGGTTTCCATTTGTTTTTAATTATTATTGTTTAGGTAAGTTATGATGTGAGTTAAATATGTGATAGACATGTGATAAACATGTGAGTTTTATTGATTTAAAATTTATTTAGATAAACTTTAAAGATTTTTTTTTTTAGTTTTTTAGTTTTTTTTGTTATGTTAAAATATAATATATAAAATATAGGTAGATATCTACAACGTTAATAGAAAATATTATCTGATTTTTTGGAGAAAAGAAAATGAATGCAAGTTTTAATATTTTTTTTGAAAATTTGTGAGAGAGATTAGAAGGGAGAGATTATGAAATATTTTTGTTATTAAATAAATAAATCAGTCAATAGTTTTTTTTAATCTATTTTGTAAATTAAAAATCAATAATTTTGGAAAATTGATTAATTTGTCCCATTAAGTGATTTAAAATTTTGATAGATATACAAAAAAAAAAAATACATAATTATATTATTAAATCACAATTCAAATTTAGATGTTATATCTTTTTGAGATCTATAGCTAAATTCTTATCTTTTTTTTTAAAAATTTTGTATGTAACCATAGTGTATGGGAGAAATTAAAAAGAGTGTTGCAATAATTATGAGAAAAGTCAAAAGAAATTGTGGGTTAGGAAAAGTCAATAAATGCTGAGGTTGGGTTGGGAGAAGTCAATAAATGCTGAGAATTTTTTTTTTAAAATTAAAAAATTAGAAAATTAGGATTAGGAGATTGGAGCTCCTATCTAATTTTTTGGAGAAGAGAAAATTAATGCAAGTTTTAATATATTTTTTTGAAAATTTGTTAGAGAGATTATGAAATATTTTTGTTATTAAATAAATAAATCAGTCAATAGTTTTTTAATCTATTTTGTAAATTAAAAATCAATAATTTTGAAAATTTGATTAATTTGTCCCATTAAGTGATTTAAAATTTTGAAAGATATACATAAAAAAAAAACATAATTATATTATTAAATCATAATTCAAATTTAGATGTTATATCTTTTTGAGATCTATAGCTAAATTAATATCTTTTTTATTTTTTATTTTTGTGTGTAACCATAGTTTATGGGAGAAATTGAAAAGGGTATTGCAATAATTATGAGAGAAATCAAAAGGGATTGTGGGTTGGGAAAAGTCAATAAATGCTGAGGTTGGGTTGGGAGAAGTCAATAAATGCTAAAGTTTTTTTTTTTTTAAATTAAAAAATTAGAAAATTAGGATTAGGAGATTGGAGCTTCCACAGGCCTTGGGGTTAAAACCCCCTTTTGCTTAATAGATAGTACTAGCATATCACCCGTGCTATGCACGGGATTAAATTTAAATAAAAAAAAAAAACATTCATAGTTATGTTAAACATATTTTTAAATTGTTAGCATAAAATATATGTAATTTTAAAAGAAAATATTGACATTGCATAATTAAAGCAATAAAAATAAGAATTTATTACATTTGTTCGAAATTCACTTAATAAGTAAAACAAAAAAATAACTAAAATCTAAATTGTTGTGGGCCTTCCATCAGCATTCCTGCATTGTCAACATGATAGTTAGTATCATAATTAATGAACAATACATATATTATGTATTTATAAAATGTTATAAAGTAAAAAAGTTATACTTAAATTTTTTTTTTTACTTTCTAAAAGATATAGACATTCTTCAGACCAATCTATATTTAAAACAAAGGTGACGTACGGTGCAGAATCTAGTTGACGTGGCATTGTTGGTACAGGTATGATAAATGCATAGGCACGGTCTTGGCATGACGCAATATAATCTTTAATCATTCTAATGCCATTATCCTATAAAATTTTGGAATTATAAGTTTGTGTTTGAAAAAGTAAGAAAAAGTAAGAATAAGTTATTTAATATAGTGTAAAAAAACACAATCAGTTAAAATAAATTCAACACGTAGATTGTCTAGCATAAACAAAATTAAAATAGAGATTGTCTATAATGCAACATTTTTCTTTTTGTGAGGGTTTATATTTATCTAACTCTAATCATATTAAAAAATTAAAAATAAAATTAAAATAGTAAATAAAAAGATTAAATAACATTAAAAATTAGTTAATCACATTTTTTTTAACTATTAAACTAACTACAATCATATTAAAAAAAAGAATCATTCAACTAATTATAATCACATTTTCCTTTTTGTGAGGGTTTATATTTATCTAAATTTAATCATATTAAAAAATTAAAATTAAAATTAAAATAGTGAATAAAAAGATTAAATAACATTAAAAATTAGTTAATCACATTTTTTAAACTATTAAACTAACTACAATCACATTAAAAAAAAGAATCATTCAACTAATTACAATCATATTTATATTTTTGTGAGAGTTTATATTTATCTAACTTTAATCATATTAAAAAATTGAAAAATTAAAATTAAAAATAAAATTAAAATAGTAAATAAAAAGATTAAATAACATTAAAAATTAGTTAATCACATTTTTTTAACTATTAAACTAACTACAATCATATTAAAAAAAAGAATCATTCAACTAATTATAATCACATTTTTCTTTTTGTGAGAGTTTATATTTATTTAACTTTAATCATATTAAAAAATTGAAAATAACATTAAAAATTAGTTAATCACATTTTTTTAATTATTAAACTAACTACAATCACATTAAAAAAAAGAATCATTCAACTAATTATAAGCATATTTTTAAAAATAAAATTAAAACAGTAAATAAAAAGATTAAATAACATTAAAAATTAGTTAATCACATTTTTTTAACTATTAAACTAACTACAATCACATTAAAAAAAAGAATCATTCAATTAATTATAATCACATTTTTCTTTTTGTGAGAGTTTATATTTATCTAACTTTAATGATATTAAAACATTATTTATATAACTTTAATCATATTAAAAAATTAAATAAAAAGATTAAATAACATTAAAAATTAGTTAATCACATTTTTTTAACTACTAAACTAACTACAATCACATTAAAAAAAAGAATCATTCAACTAATTATAATAACATTTTTCTTTTTGTGAGAGTTTATATTTATCCAACTTTAATCATCTTAAAAAATTAAAAATAAAATTAAAATAATAAATAAAAAGATTCAAAAATAAAATCAAAAAAACCATTGAACAATATTAAAACATTAAACAAAAGAAAAAGTTAAGAAGGAGAAATTATAATCACATTTTTCTTTTTGTGAGGGTTTATAAAAAGATTAAATAACATTAAAAGGTAAGGAGAAAATAAAAATAATACTTACTGTTTGCATACGTAGTCACTGAAGTTGGAAGTGTAGAAGTGAGAACTAAAGAAAGAGAAAGCAAAAAGGAAAATCACTGTTAATATTAAAACAGTAAATAAAAGAAAAAGTTAAGAAGGAAAAAACAAAAATAACACTTACTGTTTGCATACGTAGTCACTGAAGTTGAAAGTATGAAAGTTAGAACTCAAGAAGGAGAAAGCAAAAAGGAAAATCACTGTTTACAAAAGGTATGTGAAAAGTTAAGAAAAGTATGTGTATTGGAGAAGTTATAAAGGTTTGAAAGAATTTAATAAGTGTTTATTTTTTATTTTTTCAAAAAACAAAACAAAAAAATTAAGAGGGAAAAAAATTAAAAGCCATTTACACAATAGTTACATGGGTCTCTCGGGGATGCAAAAAAATTTATATCTATTTTTAACCCATAAATTTTTGTGGAGTTCCAATATAATATTGGGGTTGCTTGGTGATTGGTTCAAAGATTATAATTACACTATTGATAAATGGAGGAGATAGAGAGTGGGGAAATAAAACAATAAATGAAATGTGAGAGAGAGAGAGACCCCAAGAGACCCATGTAATCATGGTGTCAATGGCTCTCAAGAGACCCATCTTAATTTTTTTGTTTTGTTTTTTGAAAAAAAAAAACACTTATTAAATTCTTTCAATATAATTTTTTTCTCTCTTAATTTTTTTGTTTTTTTTTTTGAAAAAAAAAATAACACTTATTAAATTCTTTCAATATAATATTGGGATTGCTTGGTGATTGGTTTATTGTTTTATAATTACACTATTGATAAATGAAGGAGATAGAGGGTGGGGAAATAAAACAATAAATGAAATGAGAGAGAGAGAGAGAGAGAGAGAGAGAGAGAGAGGCTATTTTGCTTCCCCAAGAGACCCATGTAATCATGGTGTCAATGTAATTATTATAATATTTGAACCAATCATCAAGTCAAATTTTTTTAAAAAATAAAAATAAAAAATCAAGAAATTAGCATTGGCATATTGGAGTTGAGAGAGAGACCCCAAGAGACCCATGTAATCATGGTGTCAATGGCTCTCAAGAGACCCATCTTAATTTTTTTGTTTTGTTTTTTAAAAAAAAAAAACACTTATTAAATTCTTTCAATATAATTTTTTTCTCTCTTAATTTTTTTGTTTTTTTTTTGAAAAAAAAATAACACTTATTAAATTCTTTCAATATAATATTAGGATTGCTTGGTGATTGGTTTATTGTTTTATAATTACACTATTGATAAATGAAGGGGATAGAGGGTGAGAAAATAAAACAATAAATGAAATGAGAGAGAGAGAGGCTATTTTGCTTCCCCAAGAGACCCATGTAATCATGGTGTCAATGTAATTATTATAATCTTTGAACCAATCATCAAGTCAATTTTTTTTTAAAAAAAAATAAAAAATCAGGAAATTAGCATTGGCATATTGGAGCTTCCACAGGCCCTGGGGTTAAAACACCCTTTTGCTTAATATATAGTATAGATAGATAGATAGATAGATAGATAGATTAATATTTCGATAATAATCATATGTGTTGGACGTTTCAAGAATTTTTTTTATGGTTGTTCTTAATGCATTAAAGTGTTATTATGAGGAATAATAATCATATGTGTTGGAACTTTTCAAAGAATTCATATGTGTTGGATTTCAAATATTTTTTTTATGCTTGTTCTTAATGCATTAAAGTGTTATTATGAGGGTAAGACTTGGGAGTTGGAGAAGCTAATAAATGCTAAGATTTTTTTTTTTTTTTAAAATCAAAAAATCAAGAAATTTAGATTGGGAGATTGGAGCTCCCACAAGGCTTGGGGTTAAAAACCTCCTTTTGCTTAATATATAGTATAGATGCTTAAAATTTGAAATTGTTGAATCAAATTCATTCAGCTTTATAACTTCCGCCTTTCACGAGGTCAAACAAACGGCGCACATTCTTGGAGGCCTAAATGTGAATGGGGTAACAACTCAGGCATTTTTTAAAAAAAGTCCTCCGGGATTACTTCATACTTTTGCCTTGACATAAATTAAAAAATTAAAAAGTTCAAAAATTATTAAAAAAATTAAAAAATTTATATTATTTAAGAATAGCTTGTGAGAGAAGTTAAAAAGATAAAATGATTATTTTAATTTTACTCATAAAAATTAAAAAGTTATTTCAAACATATATCTTTTTTTTTCTCTATTTTTTAATCGAAAAGTCAAAAAGATCACTTATATAATACATCCCAAACAACTACTTACATTTATCGCTCAATATTTGTTAATTTTTTTAATAAAAAATAATAAATTTTATTATTTTAATCAATAAATATTTAATCAAAATATTTGATCTAATAGTTATTCTTTTGTGGTGTAAACTTTATTTTTATAATTTGAACCGTTCATTTTGTAGAGCTCGTCAAATACTTTAAGCATGTAAAAAATTATATTAATTGAATATTTATAATCATATGATCGAATTACATTTATCATAAAAAAAATAAACAATAAGTTTTTCTTTTGAGAAATAGCATAAAAAATATGCAATCCGATCGCGTAGCTATCAATATCTAATCAATATAATTTTTGGTATGCATAAAATATTCAACGAACCCTATAAAATAAACGGTTCGAATCATTAAAAAAAAGCCCATAAGTCTTAAATTGAGGTACAACAATTACTATTGTGCCTTTGCACAACAGCGATCCATACCCGATAAAGTCTTGAATTGAACTCTCATATAGAGTAGTTTAGTATCTTTTGTGATAATTTTATTTATTCTCTATTATAGTCTTATTGTAGACTAGTAGTCTCTCCATAGATGCAAATATTTGTCATACCAATAAATATAGAAGCTAACATTGCCTCTACATGGTGCCTGCCTAACATGGTATGATGTGCTGGGAGTATAACCGTCACTGTTGTGCATCCGATTTTTGATCTCAATCGATAATCTAAATCGTTCACCTTTTATATTTAAAATTATATTTATTATTTATTTTTATTTTTTTAAATATAAATATGATTTGATAAAAGGACTATTAATAGTCAATTAATGTCTATATTGTACCCTAACATTGCCCAACATGATATGTTGTGTTGGAAGCACAACAGTCACAATTGTGTCTCTAGGTAACGCTTCGATAATTTGAATCGATTATTTTTTATATTTAAAATTATATATATTATATATTCTTTTTAAAATAAAAGTAATTTGATAAAAGAGCTATTAATATTTAATTAATTTAATTTTTTTGCATATATATTATAGGGCGCTGAGATGATAAATTCAAAATTAAATTTCTTTGTCCAAAAATACGTGTGCTGAAATATTCATTCCATAAAGATAAACTTATGTTAAGTGACCAAACTACCCATTCTTTATTTGTTCAGTGGAGCCATGCTTCTATACTACCTATTCACTTCTCTCTCCCTCTTCATCGAAGACTTCTCCCTCAAGAGCTTCGAAGGTTGAGCACCATCAGAAGCCGCCATTATATCATTCGATCCGAACAATTTCTGAATCTGAATCCAACACTAAATCTGAATCAATCTCTCTAGTGCTTACTATCGTAATTGACGATCTCATTATTAGTGACCAATCTTGAGTGTTGAAAAATAGAGTTCCCGATCAAGTTAGTCTAGTCCTCCTTCTCTGTCGAAAATTGGGGTAGATTTGACTCGACTCATAACCTATGGAGACTCATAACCCATGAAGCATCCACATGGGTTGTAGATAATTCACACTATTTAATTAATAAGATAATTAAGAGAATTATCTTTTAGGTGTTTGAATTGTTGTGGGAGACTACAATTCCACCTCTATCAGGAGAGAATCTTTATATATTTGATATGGAGAGAAACAATAACACGTGTTTTTATTGGTAGGTAAGTTTACCCGAAAATCTTTTACAAAAAAAGATTTTTCTATCTGTTCTTCCCTATTAGGTCACCATTATAGAACCTAGGGATTTGGAGTGTGGATACAACATTGAGAAACTCTAGTAGCTTCTCAATTAATGACGAAGGATTTTTTGGATGAGGCTGATAATTCAAACATCCGATTCAAACTATTTATGCTTCAGATAATATGATTACCTGCTATTTTTCTTCATTGGTATCAGAGCTATTTTTGCCTCATGATTTGTATGCCATAGATTAGTTTTGTTCATGTTTAATGAATATTATCTGTTTTAATATTATTAAATATTATGGCATGTTGAAAAGGTTTTTTGAAGGCCCTAGTTCTTATAAAACTTCATTACAACAGATTTTTCATCTTAAAAATCAATATAATTTTTTTTTTTTGTGTTTTCAGTAATTGAAATTTACATATTTTGAAATTACTTTTTATGAGCTTTCTATTCATACAAAATGGGTTTTAATCGGAGTTAAATTGAAAAAGTTATAGCTTTTCAAAGTTTTTTGGGTCAAAATCACTGTTTTTGGGAAATTCTACGAAGGAACATCGATTCTGGAAGTCGAAGATAATGTTGGTAATGTTGGTAATTTTTGTGCACATGTTTTTTTATTTATTTTGTATTGTTAGAGGTAGACCTTACAAATGTATTGGTGAAGTGGCATCCCCATGTTATTTTTTTTATTAGAATCGATGTATTAGGATTCTTTTGGGTTGTAATTATTTATTTATTTTTGGATATATTTTTTCATAGCCATGTAAGGGGATGTGTTTCACTGTCACCAATATATTTCAAGATTGCCTTAACATGTTGCACCATATTACCAACATGGCTTCAAGTGGAGCCCATGCACAAAATTGTATAGCACATTTTTTTTGGACTCGTATACATATATATATATATATATATTATGCATGATTTGATGTTGTGGAATTAAGAGATGGTTTTGCCTCTTAAATAATTTTATTCAAAATTAATTGGGTGCCATATTTTAGTTCACACAGGGAGAGATGATTATGACCTTAGCAAAATTTTCAATCTTCCTATGTAAGTGAAAATATTGTATGCCAATTGTGTTTTTGGAATAATTTTTTTTAAAAAAAGGTGTGCCAATATCAAACCTTGTGCAATCAATTTAGTGAAATGGCCCCTAGGAATGTTGTTACTGACCTCATGAAAGATGAAATTCAATATTCGCTTAATGAACAAGAAGTCATAGAAAAATTGACCACCTTTAAGGTTCGATTTGAAGAAAGGACCACTGCTCAACATAGTTGTGACATAGAGACCCATTAGAATTGAGTGCTCTACTATGCTTAGCAGCATGCACATTGATCTCACAGGGGAGTTTGAGACAAATCTCATTGCTCATGACACGTGAAATCAATTCAATATTACTTATGAGACCACACCTCTAATCGAGCTGCTTGCTTTTATTTTGAAATTTGAGCAATTTGGGCTTGAAGCGAAGAGCCTAGGGTTGCACCGCAACACCGTCCTTGTCACCCAAGCAGGGTAGCATCAGGCATTCATGCTTAAGCGCAACAGACAAGGAAAACGTGGTGGTACTATTGGTAATCTTGGTCCTAAGAGAGGTAATATGGGAAAGCGCCATTGAAGCAAGCGCGCTGGAAATAAAAACAAGACCAAAGACAAGTGCTATAACTGTGTGAACCTAGGTCACTTTGCTCAAGAATGCCTTGATACAAAGAAGGTAAACCTTTCACTTAACTCTTTAAATACTTGTGTTTGTTTAGATGTATGTGTTGCTAATTCTCTCCATAATTGGATTGTAGAACTCAGAAGCAACCTACCATATAATCAAAGAAAGAGTTGAGTTTGTGGATTACAGAAAGATACATGTAGGTAAGCAGTACATTCCTTTGGATAAAGGAACTCGAGAGGATATCCTTGGAGTTAGTTCTTATCAGCTCAAGATGCGTTTGAGCCGCACTTTACTCCTACATGATGTGCTTTATGCACCTAGAGTCTAATGTAATTTTTTTTTATCAGTGATTGCTTTGCTAGGATTTGGTTTTAGTAGTAATTAGTTGGATTCCTATTTGAATAAGGGTTTGTATGGAAAAGGTTTTCTTTTTAATGGTTTATTTATGATAATGATACACATAAGATTTGGATTTTTCCTCATATTTGTATGTGTCTTATGATAATGATACATTAAAGTTTGTTAATTGGCATGCTAGACTTGGTCACATTGGAAAAGATAGAATGACTAGACTAGCTAAAGAAGGCTTGTTGGGGCATCTGGCTATGTAAATCTTGATGTGTGCGAGCCTTGTTTGGCAAGAAGGCCTGTAGGAAGCCTTTTGGAAAGGCACCTAGGGTTTTGTATCCTCCAGAGTTAGATTAATCTGACATTTGCGGACCTATAAATGTAAAGGCACGACATAGCGCTTATTATTTCCTTACATTTTGTTGGTGACGATTCATGATTCAATTATGTCTATTTGATCTCACATCGCTTTGAGGGATTGGATTGCTTCAAGCGCTTTGTTGGAGCACATTGGAAAAAGAATGTCTAGACTTGGTCACATGGAAAAAAAAAGAAAGATAGAAGGCCTAGTGGGGCATCTTGACTTGGTCATATTGGAAAAGATAGAATGACTAGACTAGATAAAGAAGGCCTATTGGGGCATCTTGCTAATGTAAATCTTCATGCGTGTGAGCCTTGTTTGGCAAGAAGGCCTACAAGAAGCCTTTTGGAAAGGCACCTAGGGCTTTATATCCTTTAAAGTTAGTTCACTCTAACATTTGCGAACCTATAAATGTAAAGGCACACCATAGTGCTTCTTATTTCCTTACATTTTGTTGATGACTATTCGCGATTCAATTATGTCTATTTGATACTAGTCTAGAATTAGACAGATAGGAAATTGAGTATCCTTCGAACAGATCGAGCGCGTGAGTATCTATCACATCAGTTTCAAAGACTGTGTGAGGAAAAAGGGATACACAGGCAATTAACGATTCCACGCACTCTGTAACAAAATGGTTTAGCAGAGAGACAAAATTGTACTTTACTTGAAATGGTTAGATCGATAATGGTGCAAGTCAACCTCCCTATATCTTTTTGGGGGGATGCTCTTATGACTGCTGCATGTATCTTTAATCGTATGCCTTCAAAGTCAGTTCCAATGACTCCATATGAATTATGAAAAGGCACAAAACCTGATTTGGAGCATTTACGGCCTTGGAGTTATGCGGGTTTTGTTCACAGTACTTTTCATAAGCATGGCAATTAGGCCATAGAGCAAACAAACAAGTGTTTATTAGATACTCAGAATGCTCAAAGGGTTACGTAAAGTATAGTGAACATCTTGATAGTGGAATGACTGAAAGTAAGTCGTAAGATGTCAATTTCATTGAGAATGAATTTTCTAGTATTGGTGAAGTAAAGAAAGATCTTGCGCTATTTGAGAGTTAGGAATCTAAGGAAGTCACACTATCTTTTGGCGATGGTGGAGAATTAGAGACTCATCCTGAAATTGACGAAGATAGTGGGAGTGATTTACCTTTTAGTGGGAGTGTTTCACTAGAAAATGACTCAATAAAACCTAGTTACGTAGAGGTGAACGTGGAATCATTCCTCGTTGTCTTATGAGATTGAGAAGAAATTTTTCATGTATGCTCCGTTGGATCTTAATGAGCCTGCTTCCTATGAGGAAGCATTAGTTTCACCGAATGCTACCAAGTGGATGACAGCTATGAAAGATGAAATGAGTTTTATGGCTCGGAACCAAGTTTGGGAGTTAGTTGACTTTACATCTGAGCGCAAGACCATTGGCAATAAGTGGGTCTTAAAAGTTAAGCGCAAGGCTGATGAGTCAAAAGTTTGTCTCATGGCGAAGGACTATACCCAAAGAGAGGGTATAAACATTCTCTCCAGTGGTGAGATTGGCACTTATTCGCCTAAATTCTATCTATTATCGCATATTTGGATTTCGAACTTTTCCAAATAGATGTTATGATTGTATTTCTCAATGGAGAATTGGACGAGGAGATCTATAGAGATCAACCAGAAGGCCTTAATGTTAATGGACAAGAACACAAAGCATGCCAACTCAAACATTCCATTTATGGCCTAAAGAAATTATTTAGACAATGGTATTTTAGATTTTATAAAAACCATCATTTCGACTGGGTTTGAGATGGTGGATGTCATGACCCCACTCCGCCCCTAATAGAATGATGCCGTGATGGCCACTAATCCAAGATTACCAAAGGCCAACCTACAAAGATTTACACAGATAGAGTATACATATGAGGTATACATGTGCGGAAGCAATAAATTTAAATCTAATTAGTCTATAAAAGTTGTGCGTAGATTAAATGAAATGATATACATATTAACATGGTTTTACAACTTGAATACAAAATAAAATAAACTTAATATTACATCTTAATCAAAAGGCTTCTCAAGCCCAAACATACAAGGCAAATGATCTACAAAGCTAAGAAGCATAATCTTCAAGATGCTACAAAACGTAAACCAAAACATCTTCCAAATAAAGCTTAGGCGACATCGCTTTCTTGTTCATCTCCTACATATATATATAAGGGAGAAGGGTGAGCTGAAAACTCAGTGAATAATATAAGTAATAAAGGTTTGAATGAATGATACCTGAGATTCTAACAAAACAACACATATCATAGCTTGTAACAAATTCAAAGGATGAACCGAGTTCATCAATCAAAGGCTTTCAAAGCTTCAAGGTATGTTTACTAATATCTATATAATACAAATGATGACATTCATTGACAAAACAAAGGAATAACTGACACAGAATCGATTAGACAAGCCCAGCCATCGGCGGCAAAGAAAATATCTCAAATAAAGGTACTAGTTGCATTAAAGTCCCCTAACACATAAGGACCTTTCAAGAATGTCATCAAAACAAACATAATACTTGATATAAAAACTAAGGGATAATCATTTATGCTTGATCAAATACTTTTCCAAAACAAATGAAAACTTTTATTAAAATATTATAACATAACTTTATTAAAAATACCACTCACAATAGCTCTTCGGTCGAGGAGATTAAGGCAAAGATCTAAGACCTACAAGTACATAGTAATTCCATTGAATGCACTTCAAGAAGGTAAGGAGAGATGCTCAAAGATGGTTATGAAATGCACTCTCAAACAAGCTTAAAATGAGCGAAATAGATCTCGACATTTCTTTCCAAAACCAAGTCGAAACAAAGCAAAAGCATGCTGGGTACAAACCAAGTCTCAAAATGGATGTACAGAGGTGAGCTAGGCAGAAATGGCCTAGCTGGGTGAACTTAGGAGGTCTTAGCCAAGGTTCGACACCTCTTGGCTGAGTTGTGGTCTCCTTGGCCAAGATGTAGGCTGCTCGCCCGGGATGTTACAAGGTGTCAGCAAATGTGTGCAATGGTCAGCTTAGATGTGCATGGAAGGTAGGACAAGGTGAGATGCAATGCTTGGCCTAGGTGTGAGGTCTGGAAAAGAGTGGGTCTCGATGACCACACTTAGGGAAATGAAGTTTGGGAATTTGAGTTTTCTCTTGAAGAACATGAACATGAAGAACATAAATGCTAAAATCATAAGTTCTTATTCAAAATCTTAGATTTCATTATATGAGTTAAAAAATGTGGACCTGGGTACCCATACTTGAAGATTTCAAGAAAACAAACACAAAAACATGGAACTTGATATGAACTTTTAGATCAAAACAAAGCTTTTCTTTAAGAACACAAGAACATCACTTTCTCTCTCTAAAACAAATCTTTAAGTCAATGCATGGCTCATGAATCATGCTAGATTATGCAATGTGATCAGATTAATATAAAAAGCAACAAAATTAGATCAAGAATCTAACCTCAAAACACCAATCCAATGGTTCAAACTCTAATAATTAAGCTTGGTAAATCTACCTTTCTCACTCTATGAACTTCTTTTTCTTCTTCCTAGAGCTTCTCTCTCTTCAAGACAAAGATATAGCAAAGATATGGGTTCTCAACTACTAATCTAACTTAAACCCATTACTAGGACATGTGGCATCATCTAATTAATCTCCTCAAAAAGGTGCCAGAGTGAAAAGACAAGAGTAGGTCAAAGTGTATATAACAAGTAAGGTGGCATGTGCACTCTGACAAGGCAAGGATCCTAAATCAAAACATAGGCTTTGGACAAGTGAATGATAAGTGAGGTCTTCCGGATCTCGGCTAGAAGGGGTAACACTTGGCCTAGGTGTGACACACCTCGGCCTGTGTTGTAAAAGTCAAGGAACAAGATTTCTAGGTGTTGGCTAAGGTGCATAACAAGGCTGCAAGGTTCAAGGATCAAAGATCTTGTCGGCCTAGGTGATGCACATCTCGGCCTAGATGATGTACATCTCGGTCTAGATGATGCACACCTTGGCCAAATTGCAAGGGTGAAGGTAGAGGTCAACCACGATGGTTCCAAGATGATCCTAGGTGTTAACGCTTAATGGCCTAGGTGTAAGAGGTTCAAGGTGTGACCTAGGTGTGAGGTAGCAAAGATAGATGGCCTAGGTTCAACACACAAAGAAAGGAACAAAGCATGGATCTTATACTTAGACAAAACACAACAACACAAAACAAGACATGCTCCCATACTTAGACAAAATATTAAAGTTCACAAGATATAAGGTTAACAAACCAAAATCATGTAAATTCTCATGAATATGACTAAGGCAAAATGAGGATTGTTATGGTCTATCCCCCTTAAAGAAGTTTGGTCCCCAAACTTAAGTTATCTTGCCCTGAAAATAGCTTCGGATATCGAATTTTCATCTCCTCTTCCCTTTCCCATGTAGCATCTTTGTCATGATGCTCTTTCCATTGAATTTTCACCATTGGTATCGACTTATTCCTCAACATCGAAACATGAAACACATTGTGAACTTGACTTAATTCCGGTGGCAAAGCAAGTCGGTAGGCAACGGGGTTAACTCTCTTAAGAATTTCAAATGGCCCGATGTAACAAGGTGCTAACTTACCATTCTTCCCAAACCTAGAAACTCCTTTCATTGGTGAGACTCTAAAAAATACATGGTCTCCAATATCAAACTCTAATTCTTTTCTTCTTTGGTCGCCATAACTCTTTTGTCGACTTTGAGCGGTTTTGATCTTTTGTTGAATGAGCTTAATCTTCTCGATTGTTACTTGAACTATCTTGGGACCAATCAATGCTTTATCTCCTACATCGGTCCAACAAATTGGTGATCTACACTTTCTCCTATACAAAGCTTCATATGGTGCTATGCCAATGGTAGCTTGGAAACTATTGTTGTAAGCAAATTCTACTAATGACAAATGGAATTCCAAACTTCCCTTGAAGTCCAATACACACACCCTAAGTATATCTTCAAGTGTCTGAATCATTCTCTCCGTTTGCCCAACGGTTTGAGGATGAAAAGCCTTGCTAAATCTCAACTCGGTTCCCAAAGCTCTTTGTAAACTCTACCAAAATCTAGAAACAAATTTCGGATCTCGGTCTGAAACAATAGACATCGACACCCCATGAAGTCTAACAATCTCATTCATATATAATGAAGCAAGTTTGTCGGTATTAAATGTAGTCTTAACAGGAAAAAAAGTGTGCGGATTTAGTTAATCTATCCACTATAACCCAAATTGAATCCATACCCTTTTGTGCCCTTGGCAAACCCACAACAAAATCCATGGAGATATGTTCCCATTTCTACTCAGGAATTGACAAAGGTTGAAGAAGTATGGCTGGCCTCTAATGTTTTGCTTTCACCTATTAACAATACAAACATTGTGATACGAACTTGGCTATTTCTCTTTTCATATTCGGCCACCAAAAAGTTTGCTTCACATCTTGATACACCTTAGTATTTCTTGGATGAGCGGCAAATTTGGAACTATAAGCTTCTTTCAAAATTCTCATTTTCAACTCTGGGATGTCGGCTACGTGCAATCTTTCCTCAAACATTAGTAGTTGATTATCAATGGTGTACCTCGGTCTTGGCTTCATGATAATCTCATTAACTACCTTCTTGAAAAATTCATCCTCCATCTGTCTTGTCTTTACTTTCTCAATAACAGTTGGCTCTACTAAAATCATCGTTAAAATTCCCTCGTCTCGGTGAAGTACAGCATCAATATCTAGGTCTCGCAAATTCTGAAGTATGCTCTTCTGCTCAGTGAGTAAACACACCAAACTCCCAATGGATTTTCTACTCAATGCATCAGCCACTAAGTTAGCTTTATCTGGGTGATACTAAATCTGCATGTTGTAGTCTTTTAATTATTCGAGCCATCTTCTTTGTCTCGTATTCAATTTTTTCCGAGTGAACAAATACTTTAGACTCTTGTGATGTGTGAAAACTTGACAAGAAGCTCCATACAAGTAATGATGCTAAATTTTCAAAGAAAATACCATGGCTACAAATTCTAAATCCTGGGTAGGATAATTCTTTTCATGAGGTTTCAACTGACGAGGTGCATATGCTATGACCTTATCCCCTTGCATCAACACACAACCCAAACCCTTATATGGAACATCACTATAAATTTGAAATTCCTCACTATTTGATGGTAGTACAAGAATTGGTGTTGAGACTAACCTCGTCTTTAGCTCTTGAAAAGATGATTCTCTATCCTCGGTCCATTCATATGTCATTCCCTTCTGAGTCAACTGTGTCAATGGCATTGCAATCTTTGAGAAATCTTTCACAAACTTCTTGTAGTAACCTGCCAAACCCAAAAAAATACAAACCTCGGATACATTAGTTGGTCTCGTCCAACTCACAATGCTAGGATTAACAGAAATACCCTCTTCATTAATCTCATGACCTAAAAATGAAATGCTTGAAAGCCAAAATTCACACTTGCTAAGCTTCGTATACAATTTTCTATCTCTCAAAATTTGTAAGGCAAGTCTCAAATGATTCTCATGCTCATCTCTACTCTTGGAATAAATAAATATATCATCAATAAAAACAACTACAAACTCATCTAAGTATAGCTTAAAGACCCTATTCATCAAATCCATAAATGCAGTAGGAGCATTGGTTCTTCCAAAAGGCACAACAAAAAATTCGTAGTGGCCATACCTTGTCCGAAAAGCAATCTTCTCTACATCCTCGACTTTAACCTTGAGTTGATGGTAGCCCAACCTCAGATCAATTTTAGAAAAGACTCGTGTTCCCTGCGACTAATCAAACAAATCATCAATCCTCGGCAATGGGTATTTATTCTTAATGGCTACCATATTCAGTTCTTGGTAATCAATACAAAGGCGAAGTGTGCCATCCTTTTTCTTAACAAATAGTACTGGCGTTCCCCAAGGCGAAGTGCTCGGCATAATGAAGCTTTTATCCAACAACTCTTGTAACTAAACTTTTAACTCCTTATGCTCGGCTAGGGCCATCTTATAGGGTGTTTTGGATATAGGCTGTGTTCCCGGTATAACATCAACAGTAAATTTTATCTCTCTATCCACCAAATGGCCAGACAAATCATTTGGAAAAATATCGAGAAATTCGTTAACAACTGGGATATCATGCAATTCAATATTTCCATTCAAATTACTAAGTACACTACACAAATAATCTTGACATCCTTTTTGGATCAACTTATAAGCTTTCATGGATGAAATCAAGTAAGGTAGGGATACTACTCCATTACCCTGAAATGTAACTTAGGCTTGGTGTGGGGGTTTAAAAGTGAAACTTTTGGAAACACAATTAATAGATGCATGATTTGTTACTAACCAATCCATTCCCAATATAACATCGAAATGAGTCAAGTTCAACGACATCAAATCAACTAATAATTCGACATTCTTAATCATAACAACACATGCTCTATAAATGGATGCAACAATCATAGTTCTTCCAGATGGAGTAGACACAGATAATAAATAACCAAGGGGTTCTAGTTCTCTATTTAATTTCTTACCAAATTTAGTAGATACGAACGAATATGTAGAACTCGAATCAATCAATATATATGCATCTTGAGCACAAATAAGAAGTATATCTGACACTATTGTCTCGGTGTTTAGAATGTCCCCTAGCACTAACGCAAAGACTCTTCACTTCCTTATCTGTCATTTCCCGACATTTTCTTTCTGTGCAGAACCCGAGGTGTTCTCACTTTTCTTACCATCCTTAATCTTTGTCTTGGGATAGTCCTTAACACGATGACCCATCTCACCGCATTCAAAGCATACTCCAGATGCCCGATGATAAACTCCCCAATGTTGTTTCTCGCAACTTGTGCATGTCGACCTAGTACCATTTTCTTGATTTGAGTTGCTTGAACTACCCACATTCACCTTTTTCTTGGCATTAAATGGTGCTCGACGATTATCATAATTTTGTATCTTTCTATGATTCTTTCCTAAACTCTAATATCTATTCAAGTTAGCTTCTACCAGGATGGCTTTGTCCAATGCCTCGATGTAAGTTGGCATATTGAGCATAGGAACCTGGTATTGTATTGGTCCACGAAGCCCACTCTCAAACTTTCTAGCTTTTCTGTATTCGGTATTAACAGTGTGAGGTGCATACCTAGACAACTCGGTGAAAATACAATCATATTCAGCTACTATTCTGTTACCCTATGTCAAAGTCTGGAATTTTGTGGTCTTGTGATCTCGGACACTAAAGGAAAAGTTCTTGTCATAAAATAATTCCAAAAATCTAGCCTAAGTCAAACTCGAATTACCATCTCGAATCATCATCCACTACCAATGAGTATCGGCATCCAGTGTGAATGCTGCCAATGACACCTTCTGGGTGTCGGTGCTAGGAAAGATTTCAAATAACTTCTCCATTTCAAGAACCTATGCTTCTGCCTTCAATGGCTCTATACCCCCTTGAAACCTCGGCGGATTCATTTTTTTAAATTCTTTGATCAAAGTTAACGTGTTGTCCCCATATAAAGCTAGTTGTGGAGGCACTTACAGTACTGAACGAGATGGAGGTGGAGGTGGGGGTGGAACTGCATTTTGGCCTTTTGTCTGCTCGGCCTAAGTACAGGTGTGTAGACGTCCCCAAACGCATCCGGGAGGGTTAAGTCCCGTCCCGTTCCGTTCGTATTGGGGTCACTACAGTTCGGACTCGATTTGTGTCGGTTCTAAATCTGAACCAAAGAGTCCAACTCTGGCAAATCGTTTTGAAGAAAAACAGATTTTTGAAAAGAAGTGCCAAACATGGATCGCTTTGCGATTCTGAGTCGCCACCTAAATATTTTTAAATGGGAAATTTAGAAACCCCGACTTGGTCTTTGAAGGCCACGCGGTCCGTCATCACCAAAGTTGCCTCGGCTCGAACTTGGGTACGATCGGGAAGGTCACTATGAGCACCCTCTCGCCGGTCAAGACCGGCCTCTACTAACCGTGATATCAAGTTTTGAAAACATTATATGTTCTTATTAGGTTATTAGCCTAGAGTTACTATGTTATACGCACAACAAACAAGTATAGACCAAATCGCCTAAATTGGAATAAAACATTACATGTTTGTTTTGAAAATGGTTTGCTACTCGCAAGTAGGCTAAAATGCAGGTTTTGCCACCCTCAAGTGGGCTTTTAGAAAAGACAGTTTTGCCACTATCTAGTGGGCTTTAAAACTCACAGTTTTTAATGCATTGTCCCAATTTAGGTAATTCAACCTCCATCCACAGGCATTCAAGTAGTTATATCACATAAGCACTTAGCCTCATGGTAAGCATGCTATCATGGCAACATTCACACACATGCGATATGCTAAAGCATAAAAGCTCACCTAGTACTCCAAGCCAAAACAGAAGCTTATTAGAAATCCATGCATGGACCTAAGCATATTGAAATGTCTAATGCAACACATGCAAAGATGTAATCTAGGCGGGGCTCGGCTATCCTAAACATGGCATATGGAATGCTACAAATAACACGTATTCAATTTGGAATTGAAAGTACGATGCTTTGTATGATGTGCCGAGCCGATGCATGTCAACAAATGCATGGATGCACGCATGCATCGCATAAGGTATGCTAAATTAAATATGCCCTAATCTACCATCATAAGGTAAATAAAAGGAGAAAGAAATGGGGTTGGAAGACATACACACTCACCCACACTTATTACAAATTTGCCCTCGCCGAGGGACCAAAATAATAATCTGATCCCAAAATAAATGAATAAATATTACAAATTCTAATTCTTGAATAAATAAATGTGAAATAAAGGGGCCTGACCCTCGCCTCGAGATCTTGTGAATGATGCATGCTCGATGTCCGCCTTGCAGAACCCGCACCATGCCTCGTTTCTCTCTGCTTTTCTTTGCCGCCTCTCTGGAAAATTGCGAGTCTGGGACACCTTCCACATACCTGAATATTACCACCGGCTGACGGCTTGGACCATCGGCTTCAGGGTTTCGCCACCGGCTGCAATTGTGATTTTCGGTACAAAAAGGGTGCCGGCACTGAAGAGTGCCGGTCGGCACTAAATTCCTGCAGGAGACAGTTTTGACAGCAGCAGACAGCAACAGAGCATGGTATGGAATTTTGGGACAAATGTATGCACGGACACACTCCCTATCATGCAATGGACTCAAGGGAGCATGGCCCTCGACCCCCGGGCCACCAATCACGCATTTCAATGCATGATGGCCCAAGAAGCCAAAGTGTGCAACTTCAATGTGGAATGAAATGCACATAAACAAACAAAGAGCTCAACCTCTATCATACTCAATTCAAGAGGTAAAGCATGCATGTCAAATGCAACCTAAGCATGCAATCTAACATGCAATATGAACATGCAAGTATATAAACATGCTAGGCACACAACCTAAGCAACACATACAAAGTAAGCATGCTACAACACATGAGGGAATGGACTTAAACTAGATTAGGCGACCTCAAACAAGCCTAAAACAAAGGGCCATAAGATGAAAATGAGCCTCGAAATGCGTGCAAACTTGCACATAAACCGAAGACATGGCATATGCAATGCAATATGGCTAAAATGGCATATACAATGCAACATGGACTTATACTAACATGAGAGAGCCTCAACCACACTCACATAAGAGGCCGAGAGATGAAAATGAAGTGCCTCGAAATCGTGCTGCAGACGCATAAACCGAGGTAATGGCATAAAGGCATGAAATGGCATGGCAAACGATATGCAAACATGCTAATGGAATTTCAGCACTGAAATGTAGGGGAAAACAGTCCCGAATCATGGCCAAAGTACATCCGATGCACGGAATAGTCCTGAAACATGAATTTTGGCACCCGAAATGGCCTATAGCTATGCCAAACGTGCAAGATATGAACATGAAGTATGAAGACAGCAGCTAGACAGTTCCAAAACAAGCATTTTTCAGTGTATTACATGGCCACAAAAACACATACAAGTATGGGAAAAAATCCTACGCAAGGAAAGGGCCACAAGGAGGGCAAAGAGATAACCGATACATGGAGGCTCCAAACAAGTGAGGGCCCTTCTACAATGTTGTAGAGGGACCCAAAATATGGCTATTTAAAGCAGATGGCCGAGCCAAAATCAGTATAAAAATAGGCTCAAAATGTCATGCAAAACAAGGGCAAAATGAGGCCACAACATGAGGTATATAAAGGGTGCATCAAACAGTCAAAGACCCTTCATGAGACATGTAGAGGGGGTCAAAATAAGACACTTTTCAGGCCTGTCTAAGACCCAAAAACAGAAGCACGGTAGGCTAACAAAGCATGCAAAATTACGGTAAATAGAAGAGATTATGCAACAAGTGCAAGATAGAGTTACCAAACATGGTTGAGCCCTTCTTCAATGTTGAATAAGGGCTCAAAATAAGCCTACTTACAGTTTATTACATGCTCAAAAACAGGTTATACACCAGCCAAATATACTATGCAAGAATCATGGCATACAAGGGGGTAAAGAGATAGGTGCTAGATGCTATCACCAAACAGCAAGGGGTCCTCAATCAAACATGAATAGGACCCCAAAATAAGACTATTTGAAGTTTGGGTCGGAGCCCAAAAGTGCTTGCAAGCAAGGCTTAGATATGGATCAAGAAAAGGGAGAATGAGAACTCACCCTTGAAGACTAACTCTTGGCTGCCCTTTTGACTGAAAAAAACAGTGCCTCCTAACCTCTAAGAAGACCTCCAAGCCACTGGAAATGGAGTGGTGGTGGTGGTGGTAGGTGGTGGTGAAGGAATGGCCCAAGAACAAGGGTGTTTGGAGGTGGAATGAGAGAGATATATTGAGAGATGGAGGGATGTATATGTATATATCAGATATACATATATTTCTCTAGTTTTTTGTTCCAAAGTCTCCAACCCTTTGCAATGGGAGAGAAGGGCTCTTTAAATAGGCAAAGGCAAAGGTTCTTGGCTTCTCCAAGAAGCCAAATGAAAGGGGCAAAGGGTGCAAAGGGTTTGAGGCATGTAGAGGAAGCTAATACAGGTGGTAGGATTCTTGGGGAAGCCAAGACAAGGGGTCAAGGCTCCCTCAACAAGCCTTGAGCAAAGGGTGCACCAAAAAGGGCCAAAAGGTGGTTAAAGGTATAAGTGATAGCTGCGGGTCTCAAATGGCCAAGAGCCCTCAACAAAGTTGAAGAGGGGCTCAAAATAAGACACTTTTTAGTTTACGACCAAGTCCAATACAGCCCACAAGTACGCCTAAAATACCGTGCAAAAATAGGCCCAAAAAGAGGTAAAGAAGCAAGTGACAGATGGAGATGTCAAACAGTAAAAGGTCCTTAATCAAACATGAAAAGGACCTCAAAATATGACTATCTCAAGTTCAGATCGGAGCCCAAAAATGTAGAACGAAGGTTCGGGAGCCGAAACACGCATTCGGGCCCAGGTGTTAGGCAAGGAAGTGGTGTCGACCACGGTTGGTCTCTCGGACCACGTGTCCCTCGAAAGGGAGTAAATAGGATGCATGCCAAAAATCGGCAAAGCGGAGGTGGTTAGGCGGTCCCAACCGAGACACGGCTTGTGGCTCAGCCGGAACCGGGCTCGAAATGGGAAAAATGGCATGCGACCACAAAAGCGTAGCCTCTGACCACTTGAGAGATGGTCTCTGAGACCTCTCCTCCCTTTGGGAGGAGAAAAAGAGAAAAGCAGCTTGGTTATGGCAAACCAAAGCACAAAAGAGTCCGGAAGTCCGGAGGCAAGGCTCGTAGCCAGGACTTCACAACCTCAGAACGAGCGCAATATGCAACATCACCAAGCGCTCAATTGATGACATCTGAGTCTTAAGGTCGGTCAAAAATGGGGTGTCTACAAGGTGGTACTAGTGTTCTGTTGCCTTGCTTGCCTCAGCTCACGGGTAAAACCTTCTACTATCCTTTCTAATTTGTCTAACCTATCCTCGAAATGATCTCGTCTAATTGGAGGTCTTCCCCTTCTCATGATGCTAAGAGTATGCGAAATGTGACTTTGAAACAAATAGGCAAGTAGGCAACTAACAAATAAACATGCCGAAATAATGTACACCTTGTCAAATAGTAAACAATATGAAGCAATCTTAACATCATTCTAAGGAAAATCTTATGCTTTTTGGGATCAAGAGTGTGTGAATAAACGTACTATAAGGAACTTGTGCTCTGATACCAATCTATCACGACCACATTCTACCCCTAATAGAATGATGCCGTGCTGGCCAATAATCCGAGATTACTAAAGGCCAACTTACAAAGATTCACACAGACAGAGCATACAAGAACATCACTTTCTCTCTCTAAAACAAAACTTTAAATCAATGCATGGCTCATGAATCATGCTGGATCATGCAATGTGATCAAAATAATATAAAGAACAAGAAAATTAGATCAAGAATCTAGCCTCAAAACACCAATCCAATGGTTCAAACTCTAATAATTAAGCTTGGTAAATCTAGCACTCTCACTCTAAGAACTTCTTCTTCTTCTTCTTCTTCTTCTTCTTCTTCTTCTTCTTCTTCTTCTTCCTAGAGCTTCTGTCTCTTCAAGACAAAGATATGGCAAAGCTATGGTTTCACAACTAGTAATCTGACTTAAACCCACTATTGGGCCATGTGGCATCATCTAATCAATCTCCTCAAAAAGGTGCTAGAGTGAAAAGACAAGAGTAGGTCAAAATGTATTATAACAAGTAAGATGGCATGGGCACTTTGACAAGGCAAGGATCCTGGATCAAAACATAGGCTTCAGACAAGTGAGGTCTTCTTAATCTTAGTTGGGAGGGGTAACACTTGGCCTAGGTATGTTTGGGGAAGTATTTTGCTAATGACATCATGTGGCCGAGGTGGTTCTGAAAATGTCGGCTAAAGTGCCACATGTGTGAGTCCTAGTTGCGGAGATGATCGTGGTATCACGAGGTTTGGTGTGATAATACTAGGATTATGAGATATCTGGATAGAGGACAAGAATCCTAGATAAGAGGAGGCTCTTAGTTTGGATAAGGATATGGCTCTTGAGAAGTTTATCCCTACCCAGCCGAGAGTCCAAGATGAGCATTGAGCTTGAGTCCTATAAAATGAGACTTCTAGAGAACTAGGTCACTGCTAGCTATAAAAGTGAGGGACCCTTGTGGGTTTAAAGTACGCTTTTACTTGTGCATTCAGTACTTGTGTGAGATCTTTGAGTGATTGTTTGACTGACTTGATCATTGGAGTGCCCCTGGGTGGACGAACCACCGCAATATTTTCATTTTCTTGTTGGCAGGTGCTTGGCTTAGTCAATTTTGTCATGTGCCCTCCAGCTAAGTTCCCTGTGTGGTTATGTGGTCAGAAATCAACACCTATAATTTGGTGTTGTCTGTGGGAACTTCATATAGAATATATGGCAAACAACAAGTAATGAGAGAGGATCAGGGATGATCTTTACAGTGATGAGGAGGAATATATAGGTCTTAATATTGAAGGCGGAAACAATAACGAAGAAGTACAAGGGGTTGACCCCGGGGCCAACAATGCCACCAAGGGCTGAGGCATGAACAAGAAGGGTAGTTGAGATAAATACTACCACAAAGGCGATCTCCAAGTATGGTAAGATAGGTGCTTGAAAAGGGATAAAGAATTGAAGGACATGGCAAACAAGTTGACAGACGTGCAGAAAATAGTCAACTTCATGATGCAGAACAACGTGATGCAGCCGGTGTTTCCTTTACAAGATATATTGGTCCCAGCAGCTAAGGCTGGTGTCTAGAAGGAAGGACAAAAGATAGTACCCACTATCCCGTAGCATGCAAAGGGACAATAAAATTAACATCGGTAACCCTGAGATGCCAGACGGATAGAGTCTTTGCGAGAGTCACAAAGGACATCACAGACCAAAGGGAACTAAGGGGATCTCGACATATCCAAGGGTAAGGCCTTTGTTTTGATGATGTAGTGGATGAAGAGAAGTCCAAGAGAACACACCCTTACACCGGAAGTAATGCGCCGAAAAGACTGAAGTCGATTGATAGCCGAACTCCAGAACGAACGAAAAATGACTTGAGAGATTACCTCTAAAGAAAGAGACACAATGCCGAGATCATATCAAACATCTAGCTGAAGACGCCATTCTTGTGACAACCACCACCTTAATTAAGTAAATTAATTATATATTGATTACATGCTTAATTTTAATTTTGCGATTATGTATTGTTAAGTGTTATTGATTGTTATGTGATTTATTGAATTGTGTTATTAAGAACAGATATGTTAAAATGAGAAATAAACATGTCTGATTTGTAAATTTTAACATGCTAGAACTAAATTATTGGATAGGCAATTAAAGCCTAATTCACATTTATATAATTAAATTTAGTGTAATTAAGATCATAATTTGATGAGGAGTAATTTAATTTGAGTGAATATAATTTAATTTAACTTAAAGAAAAATTAGGAATTAATTAAAGCCTTAGACAAATTAATTAGTGAATAAAATCAAATAAAAGTAGAAGTATCCTATTTATAATTCAAGATTTAATTAAGTGTGGTATGTATTAGGACATTTAATGATGTTGAGTGTAAGAGATTATTTTCTAGTGGGTGTGCTGAGAATCTGGGTGTGTGCAAAGAAATCTGTGTGGGTGTGTGGGCTGAGCAATCTGGTGGGTGTACTAAGTAACTAGATTTGTATGAATAATTTAGTGTAGTGAGAGAAAGAGAGGGAGAGAGAGAAGCTTGGGTGAAAGAAAAAGAGAGCTATGGAGATTCATCTCCTAATCCAAAATTAAACTCTTGGTATGTATTTATCGTTGCATTTTTTATCATCTAATCCATGGAATTAAAGGGATTTTGGGAGTAATTGCATGAAGTAGCTTAAAGATTATGAATATGGAAGTTTTGTATATATATATATGCATATGTATATATATGTGTGTGTGTGTTGAATCACCATTTGTGAGCATGAATATGTAATCTATGTTGAATTTTAGAGTTTATTCTTACATGTATCCTTGATTTAAAGAGTTTTGAACTCTAATCTCATGTTTTGAAAGTCATTGTTGTGAGTTTGAAACTAATCTTTGCATGCATGAACATTTGAGACCCATTTATGAAAAAATCATGAGATTTATGCAAGAGACTTGAGAATAATTATGTATTTGAATTTCCAAAAGTGTTTACAAATTTATGGAAGTGTTTTCTTGGATTAATGCAAGGCAAACTCCATTTTTGAAGCTTGAACCTAGTTTTGAAAAAACCCAGAAATTAGGAAGGAATGAATTAATTTGAAATTGATTGTTGTAAATTGACGGTCGTAAAGGCGATAGAAACCGAAATTAATTACTTTAATGTGATTAGTGTAATTTTTAGAGTTTATTGTGAAATTTAATTTAAAAAAAAAATTGATTCAGATCAAATTAAGTAGATGAAATTCAATTAACTGAAGTTGTAATTATTTAACTTAAGGTTTGACTAATTAAATAAATTGATTGAGCCTATATATATAATAGCTCATATTCTTGAGCTCAAAATATGAGAGAATTAGTGGGCTTTGTAAAGAGAGAGAGAGAAATAACTTGAGGTTGTTTTTTTAGAGAGCTTAAGGAAGACATTGAAGAATAACCTTAAAGCTTCATAATTCAAAAAGTTAAGGTAGCAATTTCTTAAATTCTTGAATTTAAGACATCTACATTCATATCTTCTTGAAAGTAAGCTTAATTGAGAAAGAATCATGCGTGATTAAGAATGTTATGTGATGTAAATTGAAGTAGGACACCTACATGAGTTTGTATGGTTGGATTTGAATAAAGTGGTTCATAAATATGACATGCATAGTATAAATTTATAGCAAATCATGTTTAATTGAGTGTTTTTGGGTGTAAATTAATGTTAAGAATTCATATGAGCCTAAAATTGAAGAATTGAAATAATTGAGTTCGCATTATGCACACTGTCTGCTCGAGCGGCCAAGCCTTTTTAACATATTTTGACATGTTGTTCTGTGTTTACATCTTTGCTTCTGTCTTTTTCTGAGTATTTCTAAGCATGAATTATGACTTATTAAGGTACTGATATGTAAGGAAACAACATGTATAATTGAATTAGAGTTAGAATGAGAAGATAAAATATGTGATTAGAACAATGTGTTCCAATGTGTTTGGTATATATGATATGTAGGTTTGAACATTGTGTAAGGACACCAACCTACTCGAGGTGAGTAATCTCTTTGTAACGGTATTTTTGTATGAATTACTTTGAAATTAGTTTTGCTAGACGAAGAATTATGAAATGTGATGAAGTTTATAAATAAGTCCTTTAAAACTAAAAGTTATGCTTTGACATACCGAATTGTGTACAATGTAATTTGTTTCCTGGAAAGGAAATTTGCTAAAAAGTGAATGAGTTCCCTTTGAACAACTAATAAGAAAATATGTATTGATCATTGAGTAACCATTGTTTTGTCTATGATCCGTAAATGACATTCTGTATAAGTTAATGGACCGTTGTAAATGTTTTGTTATCAATGACCAGTTTTCTAAGAAATTATGTTTGATAAGAATGATGAGCCTTCCTATTTGATCAACGAATGTGACACCATGAACATGTGTTGTGATTATCAGAAACTTCCGGTATGTTTATGTTGATCCCTAGTGGTCGTTATGTCTATGTCGACCCGTTGCGGTTGTTATGTCTAATTCAATCCATAACGATCGTTATGTATATGTCTATACGTTGCGATCGTTAAGCCTATGTTCTCGTTCCATTGTGGAGGTTCTGCTAATTTGCTAAGCAGTACTATTGGATCACATTACGAAATGAAAGTGACATTGAATAGTATGTAGAACTTTATGACTTCTGAATGTATATGTTTCATAAATACTTCGTTTCGTCATGAACGTTTTGTATATTATTTTGTTAAAGGTCTAGGAACGCTTTTGACAACGTATTGCGCTATGTGTTGATCTATGGAAAGTTTACTGAAGGTTTATGGAACTTTATTCATTAGTACAAGTATCTGGAAAATATTTTGAACATTGTTTTCCTTATATAAGCTGTGAATCTTTACATTGGGATTATTCACTGGGCTCTAGCTCACTGTTTAATATATGTATGTAGGTAATCGGGTACCGGATTAGAGATAGTAGCGCCGACCCGAACTCTTTTTTTTTTTTTTTTTTTCAAGCCAACTATTGCGCCTCACCACAAGGTTCCAAGCCAACACGTGTCAAGGCTTTTTGGGTGGTTCGTATTCACCCTTTAAAAATCGATCTAATGGCAAGAGTGGTCTATGACTTTTGTTTGTACTGTTTTGATTATGGGATTTAATTTCCTAACTTGTGTTTCATTTTGAATATAAGTGTTTATGGACTTAAGTGTTTGTGCATACATAAATATTTGAAAGTGGATTTGTACATTTAAGTCCTCACAGCTCGTTGGACGTTATTTTCTATTATTGAATTAGCTTCTGCCAGCCCCCTTTTATTGTGTTATTGTCATTATTATTAAGTAGGCCTTTGGTAATCACGGATTACTAGCCGGTTATGACGCTAAACCTATAGGGACGGGTTTGGGTCGTGACAATTCTCGGTGGAGTTAGATGCTTTCGAAGCATCGAAGAGGTTCAGCATGCTGAGGTTTCAAGTTTATGATGGTAAGTCTAACCCGAACTTTCCTGGCAGCTTATATATAAATTCAATGGCTTTGTAGAGTGGGAATAAGCAACTATTGTGCAAAGTAGAGCTGAGCAGTGGATATACCGATCTGCCTAAACCTACTGAACCGAACCAATCCGTCACATTTTGGACAAATGCGTGATGACGAGTAGACGGTTGCGGGTTTATTTTTTCCAATCTGTCTAGTTTTGGACGGATGGCAGATTTGAGATTTATTTGGCCACAATCAAACTGCCAAACCGCGAGCACCCCTAGTAATTTGTGAGATTTTGTATTTTTAATTTGTTTAGATATTCTGTTTGTGTTTTCAATTAAAAAAGAGTTTTCAACTTGAATATATTTTTTGAATTGAAAAAAATAAATGTATTATTTATTTATATTTTTTGGTTTTTAAATCTAATACTAAAAATAATAAATAAAAAAGATGATATATGCTGGTTGGTTTTTGTATTAAAAAATAGATATAGATGTA
Source organism: Camellia lanceoleosa (assembly GCA_025200525.1). Lineage (NCBI taxonomy): Eukaryota > Viridiplantae > Streptophyta > Magnoliopsida > Ericales > Theaceae > Camellia > Camellia lanceoleosa. The sequence goes on from CM045769.1 coordinate 90,678,857, forward strand.
ACAATACAGAGGTATACAATCTCTACTACTGCTTTGTTCATGGTTTTGGTGGTTTGAATTGTTTTTACATTTTAAGAACCACATATTGTAATATTTTATGTGGATGAGGCATGCTGTGATTGTAATATATAGATGAGGCATGCAATGATTATAATATTCTAAAGTTTCAAACTTTATTTATTTGGATAAGGCATGCAGTGATTGTAATACTTTTTTAAGTCATTGACTTTAATACTTTTTTTTGAGGAAGTACACAAATTGAATTATGTTAAAAATTTATAAAATTTTAAACTGCCAAACCGATTCGCATCCATCCGTCAATCTGCCAATCCGCTCAATCGACATCTATCGGATTGGTAGACGGATGCAGATTGATTTTCTCAAATCCTCCAATCTGGTAGATGGATGGCAGATTAGAGGTTTCGTGGCCGCAACCGACCCACACCCACGCCTAGTGCAAAGTATTCCCATCGTCGTTCGAGGAAATAACATCAGATTGGTTCCATAAACTCCCGAAAGGATGCGTGAAGAGTTGAGAAGGCCTGGTTGAAATGTTTGTGGCCAGGTTTGTTACAAACAAGTTGCAGCCACTATAAGTAGACTTCTTACTAACTTCGAAGATCAGCAATGGCGAAGGTCTCAAGGCCCACGCCAAGAGGTACTATGAGGTCTACAATCGGATTCTAGCTTGTAACCAGGAATTCGCAGTCGTGTCTTTTAAGAACAGCTTGGAAGATGATTGCCCACTCCTGCAGTCGCTTGCACAGACACTCCCAAAGAACATGGAGGAGTTAATGGCGTGGATAGAAAAATATGCCAGGGCAGAGAAAGACAAGAAGGGAAAGAAGATACCAAAACAAGAAAGGAGAAATGGCTCACCGAAGCAAGGTCGAGGGAATACCTGCATTGACATACTAGAGTTAGGGTTGAGATCCATTTAGATAGTAAGTATGGCCATCAAGATCCTCGTTTATAAGGTCTTGGAGAGAATCAGGACTAGCCATATTATAGGGCACCACAGAGGGTCCCAGGGGAGTTCATGGACAGGAATCCTGGGAAGCACTGTGCTTACCATGAAGTAGATGGGCACATGACACAAGGGTGCCAGGCTCTGAAGTTGCACCTAGAAGATTTTGTCAGACAGGGACACCTGAGAGACTTGATTAATGAAACAAAAACAAGAGAGGAGCAGGCAAAACTAACCCATACGCCGACACCACCACCACCACTGCAAGTAGAGGGGCCACAGCTCATCAATGTGATTCACTTGAGGGTAAATAAGAACGAAGTTTGAGGGGAGACTCAGAGGGTAAGGCATCTGTAACATGTCTAATAAGTCCAGCAGAAAAAACCCAAGACAGGTGGACATCAGGGGCCAATGATATCTTTCACCAAAGAGGACCTGGACATGGTTCAGCACCCACATAATGATGTACTGGTGGTGACATTGAAGGTTGGAGATTGCCAAGTGAGGCGCATCTTGATTGATCAAGGCACTTCTTGTGACATCATGTATGTTAGATGTTATAAAGAGCTTGGCTTACATAAGGATGATCTAGAGCAATCCGACAGCCTTATGGTCGGATTCAATGGGACGCCAACATGGCCTCTAGGAGCCATGAGCCTAGAGGTACAGGCAGGAAACAAGAAGGTAATTACAGAATTTACCATAATAGATATCCCCTCCCCATACAAGATCATTATGGGAAGACCTTGGTTACATGTAATGATAGCTGTTCCCTCAATACTGCACCAACTATTGTGATTCCCAATTGAACAAGGGATTGAAGAAGTAAGGGAAGACCAAGTACAGCAGAAAAATTGCTCCATGGCAGCAATGAAGTACATCTGTAGTGCAGGAAAAGCAAAGACAGTAGAGATTAAAAGCGAAGACCATGAGGTCTTGGATGATTTCGGCAAAGAGCTAGTCGACAAGAGTGAAGGGCCCTTAAAAAAGGTTCTCGTACAAGAAGGCGATGAAGAGCAATTCTTCCTCCTCGACTAAAATAGCCGAGGAAGAAGAAAGGAAACTGGAGGTCTTTTTGAGAGAAAACATAGAAGTGTTTGCTTGGATATCGCATGAGATGCCAAGGATTAGTCCCAAGGTTAACGTGGACAGGGCGGCCAAGCCGGTGATCTAGAGAGCAAGCATACCAACTTTGGTCCATATGTAAGTAGTAGAAGAGGATGTGGAAAAGCTTCTAGAGGCATAAGCGATCCGGGAAGTAAATTACCCCACCTGACTGTTCAATACAGTGGTGGTAAAGAAGAAGAATGGCAAGTGGAGGGTATGTGTAGACTTCACTAAGATTGATCAACTTATTGACTCCATATCAGAGCATGAAAGAATGAGCTTTCTGGATGCCTACATGGGGTACCACTAGATAGTAATGTATGCCCTAGATGAAGAGAATATGACATTCATCTCCCCCAAGGGACTTTACTGTTATAGGGTAATGCCTTTTGTGCTAAAGAATATGGGAGCGATATACCAGAGGTTGGTTACCAAGATGTTTAAACACTTAATCGAGAAGACTGTGGAAGTCTACATTGACGACATGGTTGTCAAGAGTAAAGAGCTAGAAGATCATGTGGCAGACCTAAGGAAAGTCTTTGAAACATTAAAGGCTTATCGGCTTCGGTTGAATGCCTTAAAGTGTGCATTTGAGGTAGGATCTGGTAAGTTCCTGGGGTACTTTGTAACCAGGAGAGGAATTGAAGCGAGCCCAGATCAAATCAAGGCCATTTTTTATTTGAAGAGCCCAACAATAGCGAAGGGAGTCTAGATTTTGACCGGCAAGGTAGCAGCCCTGAACAGATTCATCAGCCAAAGTTCAGATAAGTGTAAGCCATTCTTTCAGTTGTTAAAGACAGCCACATACTTTCTATGGATAGATGAGTGCGAAGTCGCCTTGGCCGACTTGAAAAGGTACCTGACAACAGCACCGATACTATCGAACTCAGTACCAAGAGAAGAGTTGTTTTTATACTTAACAGTTTTAGACCACGCTGTTAGTGTCATGGTAATCCGAGAAGAAGGAGAATAACAGAGGGTAGTGTATTATGTCAGCAAGACCTTGGCTAGTCCAGAAACCAAGTACCTGCCCTTGGAAAAATTAACACTTGCTCTGGTAATGGCTTCAAAGAAACTAAACCATTACTTCCAAGCTCATAATATTGTCGTGCTTACAAAGCACCCGCTGAAGTCTTTGTTTCAACAAGGAGATCTAATAGGCAGAGCAGCGCGATGGGCTCTAGTTCTAGGTCTATATGACTTAGAAGTTAGGCCAAGAACAGCGATAAAGGGTCAAGTTCTGGCTGACTTTGTGGCAAAGTTCACTCCAGGCACGACTCCGAGGTAAGCATCGGTGAACCTCGACCTTGGATGCCCAGGAGAGAAAGAAGAAATTCAATTGGGGCCACGGAACCCCACGTCGGGAAAATAGAAAAAAAGTGAAGAAAAGTTAAAACCCTACGATATTTATATCGGCAATTCCTTCTGTTTCTTTGTCGATGATAGTTCAAACCGACAAGGAGTAGGGGCAGGAGTAGTTTTGGTTTCTCTGGATGGACGAATGATAGAACAGTCTATCTAGTTGGGGTTCAAGGCCTTCAACAACAAAGCAGAATATGAAGCACTAATTGTTGGACTGAAACTAGCTTCAACTTTGGAAGCCGACGAGGTAGTAGTTTTCTGCGACTCCTAACTAATTGTAAATCAAGCGATGAACAAGTACACAACCCGAGATGAGAGAACGGTGGCCTACGTGAAGGAGGTCATTAAGTTACTTACACAATTCTAAAGCTGCCGGCTGCAGCAAGTAAGCTGAGATGACAACAGTCATACTGATGCCCTAGTGAACATGGCTAGTGCTATAAAGTCTGGCAAGCCAATGATAATCATGGTGGATTACCTGTTTGGCCCAAGTGTTGAACCTCTGATAACAGAGTATGAAACAATGTGGGTAGAGTTAGGTCCAAGTTGGATGGATGCCATAATTATGTTCCCAAGAGATGGCAAGCTCCCAGAAGATAGAAGAGAAGCCCACAAGATCAGACTGAAATTAGCCAGGTTCTATCTGTCAGCAGAAGGCCATCTGTACAGGAAGTCTTTTACTGGACCTCTACTGCAATGTGTACACCCATCCCAAGTAGAGGACTTTTTGTACGAGATCCATGAGGGAGCATACAGAAGCCATGCAAAGGGCATATCACTTGCTCACATGGCTATATTGCAGGGATATTGGTGGCCTTACATGTAGAAAGATACCGAAACCTATGTAAGGAAGTGCGAAAAGTGTCAAAGGTTTACACCTTTGATACACCAACCTGCTGGAGATTTAAATCTAGTATCAAGTCCTTGGCCATTTGCCCAGTGGGGCATGGATCTTGTTGGACAATTGCCCCAGGCAACTGGACAAAGGAAGTTTTTGCTTGTGGCAACTGATTATTTTACAAAGTGGGTAGAGGCTTAACCCCTTACCAAAATCCAAGATGTGGATGTAAAAAAAATCATTTGGAAGAACATAATCACCATATTCAGAATCCCAAGAGCCATAGTGGCACATAATGGCACTCAATTCAATAGCAAGTTGATCAAGAACTTCTATGCGAAATACAAGATCAAGAACTATTACTCTACTCCTAACTTCCCCAGAGCAATGGATAGGTAGAGTCATCAAACAAAACCATCTTGGATGGAATCAAGAAAAGACTGGAAGCTGCTAAGGGCAAGTGGGTGGAGGAACAACCCAATGTCCTATGGACATATCAGACTACGCTGAGAAGATTTACTGGTGAGTCTCTTTTTGCCATGACTTATGGCATAGAGGCTGTCATTCCACTAAAGATTGGCATTCCTAGAATCAGAACACAGGGAGTGGAAAATGAAACAAATGAGGTAATCCTTGCCCGAGATCTTGACCTTATTGAAGAGAGAAGAGAAAAAGCAGTAATTCGGCTAGGAGCATACCAGCAATACTTGCTAGAGCATACAACAAGAAGGTTAATCCTAGGAGTTTCAGATAGGAGACCTCGTCCTAAGGAAGGTCGTTGGCAACAAGAAAGATCCCAGGGAGGGCAAGCTTGGCAACGAGTTGATGGCAACGAGTTGCGAAGACCTTGGAATACCAGTAACCTGAAATTTTTCTATCATTGATTTTTGGTTTTCTTTCCCTATGTAATTTGAACTTTAGCTGAAGTATTAATAAAATAGTAGTAACTATTTTGTTTCTTAATGTTGAGATTTATGATTGGGAGATACGATTGAGAAAGTCTTAAAGCGATGTTCTCATGGTAAACAAGGCGATTAACTTAGACTTGCCATGATGGCAGAGTTGAACTAAGTAAAAGGCGATGTTCCCATGGTGAACAAGGCAAATAACTTAGACTTGCCATGATGGCAAAGTTGAACTAAGTGTAAGGCGATGTTTCAAAGTGAAAAAAGGTGAAACTATCCATGTTTTGGTCGGTTTGTGCGAAAAGCCAAGGTAGCTAAGTACTCTAGGTACACTAAGGTCAAGCCTTAGGTGTTTAGTTTGGGCAAGCCAAACGCGATGACCTCGATCATGGATGTCTTAGGTAAGAACCAGGCGATGCAACCTTAATGTGAACATAAGTAATACTTAGGTTCACATTAGGGGGCAGGAAGCATGAGTGATAACATTTGTAAAAAAAATTTAAGGAATTTTACAAGTTGAAGTTACCCGAGATGATTATGTTCAAATTTTTTACAAGTTGAAGTTATCCGAGATAAATGTCAGAGACATTGTAACAACCCCGAATTGTGGTTAGCTACTAATACATGATTAAGAGTGCCTAATCAGTAATTAAGAAGAAATTCTGAATTCATTGCATGTGTGTTGCATTATTTGTTTTTGTATTTGTTTGTCATAGAAATATTTGCCTATGTTTCTGTTCAGTTCTGCGAATTGAAGGCCTTATTGGCATCTGTTCACAAAATTGACTTGGTTTATGTGTTATTTGGAATTTTTAGAATTTTATGGTAGGTTTAATTGAAAATCGATTCGAAACAAATTAGTTCGGATAATTAATGCCAATTTGATTAGCTTAAGCCAAGCTTAATTAAATCTCATTAATCAAGCCTATATAAGGCACAAGTGACCTCTAGAATACACTTTACACTCTCATTTCATCATTCTTGAAGTTACAAATGTGAGAGAGAGTGAGAGACTAAGAGAATTGAGATCAAGCTTAAGGTTTGGAAGGAAATTGCTAAAAGACTTGGAGAATTACTCAAGATTATCTCCAAACCTTAAAGAATTGAGAACCTTAGGTAAGAATCTTAGCCTCTAGTTTTGTAATTTAATTGGTTAATTCATAGAATCAAGTGAAAGAGGTGAATTAACATGAGAATTGAGCTAAAGAATGGAATTGAGAATCAATTCATGAATGCATGTGCATTTCATGGAGCTTTGAAGTTGTTTTCAAAGATTTCTCTTATGCATGTGGTAATTCTGGCATGGTTTTAAGAATTCATAACATTTCTCACCATTGAACCCCTTTTGATCATATTTTCAAAGCTTTGAAGCCAAGACAATACATGTATGTTATAGATACATATAATTCAAGTTTGTTTTTGAATAATACACTTGCTTTTGGGCCTTGATTTTGTGTAATGATCTTTAATTCATTATGTTTTGTAAGTTTACAAGTGTTTCCTCAAGTTTTGGGCCCAAAAGGATGGGTTTTGTTGGTTTAAATTTGAGTTTTGAAGCTTGAACAACAATCTAAAAATTCCAAAATTCTGCATCATTGCTCAAGTGAGCATTCTTTGTTTTGCACTTTCGCTTGAGCGACCAAAAGTTGGCTTAAGCGTAAATTTATGCTCCCAGAAGTTTTACAAAAATTTGCAGACCGCTCAAGCGACCAAACTTATGGTCAAGCAAGGACCCTATTTACTCAATTTTGCACTCAAGCGACCGTTGAGCATCTGTCGAGCGAAAAAAATCATGCAACTAGTACTTTTGCAGAGTTTTGCAGACCACTTTAGTGACAAAGTTACGCTCAAGCGACCACCCTTATTTTTTAACCTTAGCTCGAGCGAAGGAAGTTGCGTTCGAGCAAAGAACCTATTTTCAGAAATTTGACTAATTGTTATAACACATATTTTGGCATCTTCATTACATCTTAGGCATCCCTAAGCCTTAATTAAGACATAATAATGAGGTTAAGGATTAGAAACACACTGAGATAAAAAAAAAAAAAAAAAAAAAAAAGAAACAAGTTAAGTGTTTTCAGAATGTACGTTTCAATATGTATTCACCATGTGTTTGTGTAGGTCATGCGCCTTAGCTGATTGGTTTGTTTAATTCGTCTGATCTGATATTGGAGCCATATGTGAGTAATAATCCATAAAGCTATGTTTAACTTTAATTATTTTCTGATGATATGAAATGATCAGTTTTTTTGAAATGATATTTTTATATGAATGAATGATTGCCCAAGTTCCTTAAATGTATTCATGGCACCCTTAGCATCATATGATATGCGTCTCTTTATGGGTCATCGAAATGCCTTTATGGCTTTCCCTTTATGGGTTATCAGAAATGTCTCTGTGCACATGAGTCATCGGAATGCCTTTATGGGTCATCGAAAACATCTCTATGCACATAAGTCATCGGAATGCCTTTATGGTCGTCCCTTTATAGGTCATCGGAATGCCTTTATGGCCGTCCCTTATGGGTCATCGAATTTGTTAACGCTAATAGATGTACCATGTATGATCATGTGAAATGTACGAACTTTGAACATGAATATGAATATGTATCTGTTTTTGAATATGAATCTGAATTCTTAGGCATCATTCATTAAAACCTTTGCTTTGTTATTATTCACTGGGCTCCAGCTCATCATATTATTTATTTATGTAGGTGATCAGACGCGTGACCAGGCCTAAGTTGTTGCCTGGAGGTCAGTTTTGTCCAGCCAATCACAGTGCCTCCCGCGGAGGTTCCGAAACCTGCTTGTGGTCAATGTTTTGTGATCCAGAATCATGTTTAAGTTTTGTTGTTTTGTTGGTATATTGAGCTAAGTCCCATTTATTTTGGTTATCAACAGGTGAAGTGACATAAGACTGTTGCTTATATGATGTCACGTTTATGTATATACAGTTTAAAATTTTCTGTCTCATGTATGTCTACACAGTTTTATGGACTACGTATGTTTTATATATTTACTTCCGTAGCCCCTTACTATATGATGATCTGTTCAGAGGCCTTTGGTAATCCTAGGATTACTGGGCGGTTATGACGCTAAACCTATAGGGGTAGGTTTGGGTCATGACAGACATTACTCGAGAAGTTTGATACCGACATGTTCTAATCCGAAGTGATTATTGAAGAAAGTTTGACTTAGAAAAACTTCAAAAGATTTGAAGTATGAAAACATGCAAGGCATAAAGGTAATGCAGTAAGCATACAAAAAGAAGTATTCAAACACTTATACAGAAAAGGAATTGCATTGAAAGATAAAGCTTGTTTCATGACATAAGAATGTCACATCAGCCAGAGAAAACAAAGACTGTTCAATAGACAAAGCAAAAGGAAAGGATACTACTGTCGCCTAAATTCTATCTATTGTCACATATTTGGATTTCAAACTTGTTATGATTGTATTTCTCAATGGAGAATTGGATGAGGAGATTTATAAGGATCAACCAAAATGCCTTAATGTTAATAGACAAGAACGCAAAGCATGTCGGCTCAAATGTTCCATTTATGGCCTAAAGCAATCATCTAGATAATGATATTTTAGATTCCATAAAAACCATCTTTTTGACTGGGTTTGAGATGATGGATGCCACGACCCCATTCCGCCCCTAATAAAATGATGCCACGATCGCCAGTAATCCAAGATTACCGAGGGCCAACTTACAAAGATTCATACAGACAGAGTATACATATGGGGCATACATGTGCGGAAGCAATAAATTTAAATCTAATTAGTCTATAAAAGTTGTGCATAGATTAAATGAAATGACATACATATTAACATGGTTTTACAACTTGAATACAAAATAAAATAAACTTAATATTACATCTTGATCAAAAGGCTTCTCAAGCCCAAACATACAAGGCAAATGATCTACAAAGCTACGAAGTATAATTTTCAATATGCTACAAAACGTAAACCAAAACATCTTCCAAATAAAGCTTAGGTGACATCGCCTTCTTGTTCATCTCATATATATATATAAGGGAGAAGGGTGAGCTGAAAACTCAATGAATAATATAAGTAATAAAGGTTTGAATGAATGATGCTTGAGATTCTAACAAAACAATACATATCATAGCTTGTAACAAATTCAAAGGATGAACCGAGTTCATCAATCAAAGGCTTTCAAAACTTCAAGGGATGTTTACTAACATCTATATAATACAAAGGATGACATTCATTGACAAAATAAAGGAATAACTGACACAGAATCAATTAGACAAGCCCACCTGTCAGCGGCAAAGGAAATATCTCAAACAAAGGTACTAGTTGCATTAAAGTCTCCTAGCACATAAGGACCTTTCAAGAATGTCATCAAAACAAACATAATACTTGATACAAAAACTAAGGGATAATCATTCATGTTTGATCAAATACTTTTCCAGAACAAAGCAAAACTTTTATCAAAATATTATGACATAACTTTATTAAAAATACCACTCACAATAGCTTTTTGGTCGAGGGGATTAAGGCATAGATCCAAGACCAACAAGTACATAGTAATTCCATTTAATGCACTTCAAGAAGGTAAGAAGAGATGCTCAAAGATGGTTATAAAATGCACTTTCAAGCAAGCTTCAAATGATTGAAATAGATCCTAACATTTCTTTCCAAAACCAAGTCAAAACAAAGCAAAACATGTGCTAGGAGTCAAATCACTATTTTTTTTCTCTTGGAAAAGCATTCTGGGTACAAACCAGGTCTCGGAATGGATGCACAAAGATGAGTTAGGCCAAAATGGCCTAGCTGGGTGAACTCAAGAGGTCTTAGCCGAGGTTCCACACCTCTTGGCCGAGTTGTGGTCTCCTTGACCGAGATGTGGGCTGTCTGCTTGGGATGTTACAAGGTGTCGGCAAAGGTGTGCAATGGACAACCTAGGTGTGCATGCAAGGTAGACTAAGGAGAAAGTGATCATGCAAGGTAGGCCAATGTGAGTGTAGACACCCCATTTTTGACAATCCTTAAGACTTGGGCGCCACTGATGGCTTACTTGATGATGCAAGCTGTCTTGTGCAAAGGGTTCGATTTCTTTGGCATGGAGAGCGTCAAATCCCAACCCATAACCCCTTTTTGGACCAAAACTATTTTGACCAAAATGATTTTGAGACCTTAAAACCCTCTCTTTCAAAGTATTTTTGAAAATGATTCTACGATGTTCCGAGGCTCACATTTCGTTAAATGTTGCGCCTTTCGGTAATCCGAGCAAGGACAAAGTGAAAATAAATGAAAGAGAGGTGAACTCTTTGAAAAATCTTTCATAACATCTTGTTTAAAGGTTTGGGGTTGAAAAAGAGAGAAGAGGAGGGAAGAAACCAAGTTGGCGAAGAAGATGGGCATGAATCGTTAGGAGAGAGTCGAGTAACCCTCGCTAAATTAGGCCTATCCTTTTGTACACTTGGATTTCAGCATGAGGCCACCACCGTTGTAAAGTGGACTTCCGGGGCTTCATTTTGCACTCAAGAATCCCCTAAAGCCGAGTTCAAATAAAGGAGATATGGTTGTTGGAAGTTAGGCATCAATCTGGTTGAGTTGGAAATGAGCAGTCTTCACTAAAAGAGGCATATCTTTTTGCACACTTGGAATTTTGATCTAAGGCTATCACCATTGAAAAGCTTACTTCCGAGGTTTCAATTTAGGCACAAGAATGACCTGAAAAAGAGTCCATATGAAGGAGATATACCCATTTGAAGTTGGACCTGGAAAGCAGATTTTTGCTGTCGGCCACGAATGTGGGCTGTCGGCCACTAATGTCCCAAACTCAGATATTTTGTAGATCTTTTCCCTCTAGCTGTTCTACACAACCTCCAGATGTCCCAATTCAGATATTTCGACCAAGGCTTGTATTTTTGCTATATATAGAGGCCATATCTCTCATTTTAAGAGGTTAGAAAAGTTTCGGAGCTTCACTCTCTAAAATCTCTCTCTCTCTCTCTCTACAAAATTTTGTTAGCAAAATTTCCTCTCTCTCACTCTAGAATCCTCTCTTTCTCCCTATATTGTGCTTGAAAATGAGAATTCTTTACACTCTTGCATACAACCCCTTAACCAAATTAGACCACCTTGGAGCTGAGGCATCTTGGGCCTTATTTTGGGCTATTGAAGGCTGGTTTTAGTTCAGAAAGTAGCTGTTTGTTGTTGTGCTTCAAAGGTATAGGCTTAACCCCTTTTAAGGTTATTTTTGCACACTTGTTTGGCCACCTTTGCATGCTATTTTTGGCCTAGTTTTCAACTACAAAAACCTCTATTTTTAAGGTTTAAAAATGGTGGCTTAAGGCCTTTTTGGAGTTAGGGGTGGTCCACCTTCTGTTGTAGCTTGTTTGCTAAGTGTTGAGCCATTTTTTAAAGCTTTTCAAACAACTCTTTTTTGGCCTTTTAACCACTGAATTTCAAGGGAATTTCAGTAGCAAAAACTTGATTTTGTGGTCCAAAATAGGAGGGGGTGGCCTCCCCTCCTTGTGTCTTCTTTGTAAGTGTAGATGGCCCAACATGAAAGCATGTTTTTCTACCATCTTAAGGCTTGATGTCAGCATGTTTTTGCTAATTTTTTTACCTGCTTTAGCTCTATTTTGAGCTGGTTAAGCCACTTAGGGCTTGCTTTGTATGCATGTAGTGCAATTGTGCTGCAATTGTGCTTCCTAGTTTAGTTTGTGCTATGAATTAGCCTTTCATTCTTGCTCTTTCTAGCCTTCTTCAAAATGTTTTAGAACTTCATTTAAGTTGTTTTAGGACTATTTTGAAGTGTTTGTCCCATGTGAGCTTTGTATTACATAGTTATAGTGCAAATGCCTTCACTAGCTTTGTATTTTAAGGCCTCTAACATGTTGTGCATGTATTGGTTGCATATTGTAGCATCATTTTACATGTGATTTCAGTGCTCATATCTCTGTCACACTCTCACATATTTTACTCTTTCATTACTTTTGAGAGTTGTGCATTGAGCCTAGCTTGCAAGCCAACACATGAGCATGTTTTTATAGCTTTTTGTGCTTCAACTCTAGCATGATCTAGCAACTATTTTGGCATGTTTAGGCTCCATTTGTACCCTTTTATATTTTAGGGGGCAAAGCGATACTTTTCAATAGTTTAAGGGTTTATTTGTACACTTTTATAATTTAAGAGATCAAAGTGATACTTTTCAATAGTTTAGGGAGTTTCCATGTTAATAAAAACTTCAGAAAACAATATCAGTTTAAGAACAAATTCTAAACAACTCCTATTTCAAAAATATGTTCAAAATAGCATGGACTTAGTAAAAATTTCAAGAGGATTTAGTGGAAAAATTATCTTTCATGTATTTGAATCTCAATTAGTTCATAATATATTTTTGTATTATCATAAATTCTAGGGGTATTTACTAATAAATCATATATTTTTTACTTATGGACCATTTAGTCCCATAAAGATACTTATGAACCCATAAGTCTTATCTCACATTAAAATCTTTCAAATGAAATATATCTACATTTAGAAAAGTAATAAGACAATAGTGCACACATTATAATGATGTCCTATTGTCACATTTTAAGAATGACACATTTAATAAAAATTTAATAAGACAATAGTGCACAAATGTCCTGTTGTCATATTTTAAGAAGAATGACACATTTGGCAAAAGTTTAATACAACAGTATACGCATTTGACAAAAATTTAATAAGATAATAGTACATACATTAGAATGGTATCTTGTTGTCACATTATAAGAATGAAAAATTTGACAAAAGTTTAATAATATAATATTTCACAAATATTCTATTGTAACATTTTAAGAAGAATGACATATTTGACAAAAGTTTATTTAGGCAATAGTGCACAAATAAAGTATATTTACATTTGAAAATATAGTGAAAGGATCTCACAATGCACCTTTTTAAATTCAATAAGACTTAATAGTCTACAAGAAAATTCATAAGATTTTTCGGTACACACTTTTCGGGAGCTTCTATTTCCATACACCAGTTCTACTTTGTACACACATTTAATGAAAAATATTTTTATTACAATTTTAACCTTAAACAAAATTACTAATATAGATACAAGTGTACACCCTTCACTTGAAAGTTATGTTTTCTCAGTACACATCTTAAGAAAAAAAATCTTAGAACACATCCATTGCACTAAACCCTACTTCTATATTTCATTTTTCCTTACTCACTCCATTGTTACCTTTCAAAGGTTTCATCTTTCTCATTCTATTATCACTGTACTTTAGTTTACATTATTAGCTTTTAAAGATCCTCATATTCCCAATTCATTATCAAATCCTCTTATTAGTTCTTCTTCCTCATTCAAATCTCACCATCATTATTTAGTGTTATGAAAGATTTGTATTGTTCAAAACTATTTGTATTGTTAGATGCTCTATAACCAAAACATTTAGTATTTTGTCGAAATTAGACTTCCAAGCTTTTTTATTTTTTTTTCCAACTACCAAGTTTCAAACGGAAATATAATTTTTTATTACCAAATTTCGAACTGAGTTTTTCCAACTACCAAGTTTCAAATGAAAATATTTGTATTGTTAGGTGGCAAACGTTATTCAACATTCATATTATCTGCAAACGTGACAAATTGAATGACGAAAGGATAGCATATAATTTATAAAAGCTCTTGCATAATAGCAACATGTTTGAAATTTTAAAAAACCCAAAAAAACTACACTGTTTGGAAATAGAAAATCGAAAAATCTACACTATTCAAAAGTAGAAATCTAAAATAACCAAAATTATTTGAAAGTTGCAATCCGAAATAAATACAACTATTCAGAAGTTGCAATATGAAGTACACTAAACTGCTCGGAAGTTGTAATCCGAAATGCACTAAATTGTTCAAAATTTCCAATCTGAAATACACTAAACTGTTCAGACATTAATCACCGAAAGTATTTACTTGATTTAGAACTTAACAACCAAATATGTGTCGTAGTTTTGAAAAACCAATATTGAATATGTTAAACGGAAAATTACGCAAAACATGCTCAAAAGTTATTTGAAATCAAGGAAAACATGTTCAAAAATGGTTTGAAATCAATGAAAAAATGTTCGGAAAATAGGAAACAAAAAAACGTTTGTATATCTATTCAAATATATGAGTAATAGTAAAGTTATTGTACTTAAAATTCAATGGAGGTTCAATGGATCTTCTAGTTTAGTTGTGTGTACATAAATTTGGATATGTCTTGTATAGTGTGTATACAGTTTTACTTATTAGGGTATATTTTGAATAAGAGAGTGTGGATTAAATACATGTTATGTATTTATTATTTTTCAAATGTGTGAACTGAGAATGATGTATACAAAGTGCAAATGACGTGTGAAAATAAAATTTTAAAAAAAAAACACGAACTTTTTCGTGATTTTATAATATATTTTCTATGGTACCACTGATAGCTAATATCCCCTATTTGTTACGGCTGGAATCACGGAATCAAAAGCAAAATAAGGTTCTTGAAAAATCTAAAAATTCGCTAGATATTGATTTGTGATTATATATCAATTTAAAGCAATAAAACAATCCCAATCAAACAATGAAGACAAATCGACACAACGATTTTAACGTGGAAAAACCAAAATTGGAGCACCTCCAATTGTGATAAAAAAAATCACGAGCAACAGCCACAAAACAATCCACTAAGAAGATATAAAGAAATTACACAGGTATACTCTCAATTACCTAGTGAATCCACGCCCGAATTGAACCAACCCCTATGTGCCTCTTCCAACCCCGTCTTCACCTCGAAATTGTCTTGACGATGAGCCACTCCAGAATCCACCAAAGCTTCAGGCTCGAATTCTTCAGAATCCACTGAAGAACAACTCTCTCTTTTGTATAGAGCAAACAAATAATCCTTTGATGTATACTCTTTAAACCATGAGTTGAATACTCAATCAAAACATCAAAGAAAAGTAGCAAAATATCCCCAGATATAAACCTTAATATCCAAAAAGAAGATCTGAAGAAGTAATCCTAGTTTTGGACAAAAACAAATACTTATAGAAATCTGGGACTGCGAAGCTCGCTCGAGCGAGGAACCAAAAACGCGTGTTTTCCATAAGTGGCTTCTCTCGAGCCACGCACCCTTCGCTCAAGTGAGAACTCCTTCGCTCGAACGAGCAAGGGCGGACAGGCAACTTTGAATGCAATTTTGCATTTTGCTTCGGCGCCGCCGACCCGCCAGAGGCCGCCGGATTCGCCAAGGGCGCCGCCTAGACCTCCATGTGACGGGCAGCTCAATCCCCGTCATAATCATCAGTGAAGTGGCAATCTTGAAAGTATTAATCATCACAAACTTCTCTGCAAGTCACAATTCGGGTTGGATTCGCATCTAAACACTCATA
Source organism: Camellia lanceoleosa (assembly GCA_025200525.1). Lineage (NCBI taxonomy): Eukaryota > Viridiplantae > Streptophyta > Magnoliopsida > Ericales > Theaceae > Camellia > Camellia lanceoleosa. The sequence goes on from CM045769.1 coordinate 90,694,427, forward strand.
GCCTCACTGAAATAAAAAGTGTGAAAATAAATACAACTGAAAGGAGTTTTGTCAAACGGGATTGCCAAGAATAAAAACCTAACAATTTTCATGTCAACGTTTAATTTAGGGTTTAGGTACTATAATATATATATATATATATATGTCAATGTTTCATTTGCTCTCCCAAAAGCTTTTGTATTTTTCTTTAGATGGCTCCAAGACTCACAGCAATCTCAATCATTCAAGTTCTATTTTTATTATTATTCTATATATATATTTTTTTATGTGAATAGAACTTATGATTATAAACATTGGTTCAATGGATATGGTCAACGATTGGTTTGGACTCAATTAAAATAATAATAATTTTGTTTGAAATTTATTTAAATAAAAAATTAATTTTAAATTAAATCAATTTAATCTAATAGTAATATACTCTAAATGAACTGATTTGGTTCAGTGCAGGGGTGATAGTCGTGCACACGTGTGGTGAATCTACTTTGGATTAGATGTTTTCTCTGTACAAAACTTGGGTGTCTCCTTCATACCCAAATCCAAGTGCAAAGAAAGAGTATATCCACATCCCATTGATATGATATTTTACCAATGTGAAGACAAACTTTCTATACTTTGTTACCTTGTAACTTTTTTTTTTTTTTTTTTTTTTTGATCAGCAAAAAGAAGGAACCTTTATAGATGGAAAATCATGCAAAATATGAGATTACATCAAATAAAGGGAAGGAATTTGGTGAGGAACCAAACCTGAAAGAAAACAAGACAGAAAAACAGATCACAAACCAACAGAACCAACCAAAACAGGCAGAAAAACAGACCAACGGACCAAACCTATGTGCAAAAAACAAACCTTAGACCACCAACAAACCAACAAGACCAACCAATGAAACAAACATACCACCGGCCCACCAATTTCCAGCTCAAATCAGATTAACAGCCTACATAACAGAGCACCATCGACCCAAATTAACAACCCACCAAAGATTCCACATTATATCGATCACCAGTATTTTGCACCATTAGCAAGTGACCACGCAGCGATTCAAGACTCCACATTACGTTAAGAATTCACCTATATTTTTACAAACCAATAACAAGTCACATACACAGATACCCTTAAGATCCTTCCCACTATTAGATTCTTCTCATATCACAACCTCGGTGGCTTGATCCTTCTCATTCTACGACTCGAGAAAATTCATTAAACTTCGCTTTGAACTCCAAACAATAACCCGGCCCATTTATGAGACCAAAATGCACCAGACTACCCTCCATTCCCGATACAATATTTCACCCGAGGCGATTAAAGACCAAATCGTTGATGGAGAAATCAACCGAGTTTCGATGCTTTGAACCACATAGCAACTCTAACCTTCACTAATTCACACAAAGCTTCCAGATTTGGTTGAGACCCATTAAAACGCAATCATTTCAGGCTTCCATGTGGGCGAGAGAGTGGCCAAAGGATTGCCATCCAGATTTTCTTCTCCGGACGCATTACACACCTGCACCACCATTCCAAAGAAACCATGCATAGATCTTGGGATCACCCACTGCAATCCCCACCAGTGTATAATATCTGACCAAAGCAACCACACAAAAGGGCAGTGAACCAAATATGATCCACAGATTCAACCTCAATATGACAGAAAACACAACCAAGACTTGCATTACCTATGAGAATTCCAATTCTATAAAGGAAAGAAGATGTTTTAACCTTACCATGCCAAGCTAACCACCCGAAAAATTGCACTTTTGGGGGCGCAAAGTTGTTCCAAATTGAGGCAGCCACTGGAATTACAGTTCCCAAAGAAGATTCAGTCCAATTATAAACAGAAGAAACAGAAAAGAGCTTCGAGGTGTCTGCACACCAAAGAAGCTCATCAGGTTTGGTATGATGCAGTGTTGGTGCAGTGCAAAGCAGGCAGCATAATCTATATGCTTCTTCCTCCTCCCAAGCCATCAAAGGTCTTCTGAATCCCAAGTTCCATCCACCATCCGCTGCCCTTCTTTCAAAAAACACTCTAACCACACCATCTTTATCATTAGATAATAAGAAGAGCCTAGGAAATTCATCCATTAAGCAAACATTACCCACCCAATTGTCCCTCCAAAAAAGAGCTCTTCTCCCATCCCCCAGAACTAGCTTAGAATTATTCATATAGAATTGATGCAGCTCTGAATTGGAATGAACAACATGAATTATATCAGTCCAAAGTTTTGAACATCTACCAAACAGTTTTGGGAACCATCTACCATCCACTGGCACATATTTAGCACAAATCACTTCCTTCCAAAGCGATTGATTCTCCGCACCAAATCTCCACCACCATTTTAATAGTAGGCACTGATTCAAAGTTTTAATCCTCCTCACACCTAACCCTCCTAATTTCTTATTTTTAGTGATCACCTCCCACCGAACCATGTGAACTTTTCTTCTAAGATCAGAGCCACCCCAAAGAAAAGTTTATTGCAATCTCTCAATCTCCTTAGCCACACCAGCCGGAATTCTGAACAAAGATATATAATAGATAGGTGAAGAGGACAATACAGATTTGATTAAAGTTAGGCGCCCTACAAAGGATAACAACCTTCTCTTCCACGAGGACAATTTCTGTTTGAACTTGTCAAGAACAGGTTTCCAGGTACTCCTCCTGCTAGGATTTGCCCCCAAAGGAAGTCCCAAATATTTGAGAGGCAACTTTTGGTGAAGACAATATAAAGAATCAGCAGGCTCTTGCACTATTTCCTCACCCACCCCAACACCACAAATGACACTCTTGTGATAGTTAATTTTCAATCCCGAAGCAATCTCAAAACATCTTAGAATTCTTTTGATGTTAGTCACCTCCACTCTATTTGCATCACAAAACATAATCGTATCATCCGCGAATTGCAAATGTGTGACTCTAAGGCCATTAGAACCCACCTCAGCCCCTTTAATTATGCCCAACTCCTTAGCTCTACACAGCAAGATATTAAGGCCCTCTGCAACAATGTTGAATAAGAATGGTGACAACGGATCTCCTTGTCTAAGACCTCTTTATGGACAGAACTCAGATGTTGGTGACCCATTAACTAGGACAGAGATCTTGGCAGAGGAAACACAAGATCTCATCCATCTAACCCATCTAGATCCAAAGCCAAACTTCGACAACATATCAGATAAAAACTCCCAATTAATCGAGTCATAGGCCTTTTCAAAATCCAACTTAAGCATCAAACCTTTTCGGTTAGATCTCTTCCACCCATCCACTATTTCATTAGCTATCAGAATCACATCTAAGATATTCCTTCCCCCCAAAAAAGCTGACTGGGCCTCACCAATTGGTATATTTTAGAGTCAATTTCTTGTATATATACGGGTTTTGAGTAAGTTAATACATGTAGTTAATCATTACATGGAGGTGAACACATCATTGTAGACTCATCGAAAAATATATTAAAGTTTCACCTAAAAATTAGTTCAAAGTTCAAAAAAAAAATAAAAAATGCAAAAAGGTTTCAAAACTATTTTCCCAACAACTTTAACTTTTAGTTAAGGAATTGTAGAGGGAGGAAAGTTTTTAGTCATTTTGTGAAGGAAATTGGTGTATTCTCAGCATTATTAGTTGTATGTAAAGTTTTGTCTTTATCTCTCATGGGTTGATCCTGCAATGCAATGTGACACTGACAAAGGAGGGCTGTATCTATCTCTTATGTTCAGTCCTTGGTATATGTTGTGTGTGAAAATGGTTCAAATTCAAATATCCACACACACACACACACTGCAAAATAACAAAGCAGATAACTAAAATCAGTAATGTCTGGTAGAATTTGAATCCAAGTAAAGGACAGGAAAATTTAATACATATTGAAATGGTCCAAAACAACCATTAATGTGTTTTAAGGAAACTCCACAGAAATTTTGTGACTGATCAATTTTATGTTGTCACTGTGCATTCACACAACAAATAACATGTCAACCAACATATATAGAGGTGGAGTCAAGATTTGTTGTTGGGGGTCGACAGTAAGGTATTTGGTGTGTCCGTAAAAGTTTTTCAGTTTTGTTACATAATAAGAAGATATTGTTTACATAAGAATTGTGAAAAAGTAATTTATGAGAATAAAAAAATAATTTTAAAGTTTTGAACTATTAATGAATTCATTTTGTTGATTAATATTATTTGACAAATAGAGAGTATACACACATTTTTTATTTTAAAAAATAACAGATAAAAAAAATAATAAAAAAGACGTGATAGGCACATCTTTTATAAATAAACAAGGTCACAAGCACATAAAAAAAATACTCGGAAAATGATTCTAATCATATATCTATGGACCAAAATCATTTTAAATGTGATCCGTATCCCACCAATCTTAAATCTACACCATTATCTCATTTTCGTAGAGGATGGACATATGTTGGGCCGGGCTGAGTTCGATCTGAATTGGCTTTATATAATAATATAATATATGCCAACCTAAGCCCAACCTGACCCCGTGATCAGGCCTAAATCAAATTCCAAACCTGTCCAAGAACAAATCACATAATCCAGAGCTCGTCCATTTAACCCATTAATTAAATAAAATAAATGTATTTATATTACGAAAATATATAATAATGTAATTAGATAAATAATTTTGGTGTTTTCAGTAAGTGAAATTTCACTAACTGTTAACAGTAAGGACAATGAAATTTCAATTTGTCAAAAACTTGTCCGAGAGATGTTGGAAAAATCTACTACGATCGATTGAGGTTGCTAAAAAACATCGCATGCGATTGGCGGGAGTCGTCAAAAAATGGATACCAACGGCTAGAGGTAGTGCACAGAGGTTATTGGTGGCAGTTAGAGATCGGGACGACTAGTGTAGTGAACTAAGGGTAGTTTAGACTACAACCTATTTAGTGTTATTAAATTAGTAAAGTTTTTTTCCGCTGTCCTTAAACTACAAAAAATTGTTGACTAGAACTTAGAAAAAAAAATACTACAGAAAAAAGTGGTCCACTAACCTCTCTTTTAGTAAGGGAAAAAAACATCGGAGTTAATTTAAGATGGTACAAAGATATAAAGATAAAGAAAACATAATATGCGGTTTCAAATTAAAAAAAAAATGATAATATAATTTTTTCATCCATACGATTAATGAATTTTGAACAAATTACACTAACAGATTTTGTAGTTTCTGACTTGTATCAATTTAATTCCTGACTTTTCAATTGTGATACATTTTATCCTGAATTTTGAATCTTATTTCAAATAAGGATAATCAAAGATATTTCATTTACAAACGGTCTATTTCAAAGGCAAAATCGTCATAAAGCTTGTTTGTGTTGATTAACTTGTATGTTTATTGTAATGTAATAGTCTTTTTTTAATGAATAATGCCGAAACTTTCTTGATTATAAAATTCTGTTTGGTTTAATTTTCAGAATCCATTTTCAAAAAGTTTTTCTAAGAAATTAAAAATTAAATTAGTGAAAAAAATAAAGGAAGCTTTTTTGATAAATCCACTTTGTAAGAGTTTTATTCCATCCAACCCATATTCTTTTTTACTATTCCATTAGGTCCTATTTGAGATAAGAAGACCAAATACCTTTTTTCATCTACTTATGTTCCATTTAGTTCACATTATTTTCTTATGCTTCAATAAGTCTTATGGGTGACATAATTACCGAAATACCCCTAATGTGAATGTTCACACCGTCAATGTGAATGTTCATATCGTCAATGTGTAGGGGCCCAGCCCATGTCGATTCTCGTGAGTGCCCGGAAAAATTCGAGTCGGGCCGGGGCAGGCCCAGTCCATTGACAATATGAATATTTACATTGACATGTTAACATTCACATTAATATGAGTGTAAAATAGGCCCGCGACCGCACAATGTGAATATTTACATTGACATGTTAACATTCACATTGATAAGAGTATAAAATTGACCCGCGGCCAAAAACTCGCCGGTTGCCCGGGGCGAGCCCGGCCTGGCCCGTTGACAATGTGAATATTCACATTGACATGTTAACATTCACATTGATAGGAGTGTAAAATTAGCCCGCGCCTCGTGGTTGTCCGAAACCCGCCCACTACGGCCTCAAGCGTTCAAGCGGCAACTTGACAATGTGAATATTCACATTGGCATGTTAACATTCACATTGATAGAGTATAAAATTGGCCAACGGCCCAGGGCTGGCTCGGCCGGCCCGTTGACAATGTGAATATTCACATTGACATGTTAACATTCACATTGATAGGAGTGTAAAATTAGTCCGTGCCTCGTGGCTACCCGAAACCCGTCTACGGCCCGTAGGCGGCCCGGGGTGAGCATGGCCTTTTTTTTTAATTCTTTTAATTTTTCCAACCAAAATTTTATTATTTTCCATAAAAAACGATACTAGGCCTCGGCGCGGGCCGGGCCTCGGACCGAGCCTTGACTAAGCCTTAATCGAGCCGATGGGTCGGGCCGGGCTTCAACATGATCGTCCAGGCCCTAGCCTAGGGTCTCGGACTAGGCTCGAGCCTGGGCCCAAACAAGCCTTTCTCGGGCCTGGTCGGGTGGGCCTACGGGCCAAAAAATTAGGCCCAGGCCGTAGCCCTGGCACAAGGGTATTCGGGCTTTGGATGGGCTGATGGATTGAGCCTCGGGTCGGGCCGGTGGGCCTAGGCCTAGCCTCGAGCTTCGGTCGGGCTTGGGCGGGCCTGGCCTTTTTTTTTTAAATTCTTTTTAATTTTTTCTACCAAAATTTTATTATTTTCTACAAAAAAATATATTGCCCCTCGAGCGGGCTGAGCCTCGGATCGAGCCTTGAATGGGCCTTAAACAGGCCGATGGGTCGAGCCGGACTTCAAAATGATGACCTAGGCCCTAACTTAGGGTCTCGGACATACTCAGGCCCGGACCCAAACGAGCTTGCCCCAGGCTATGGGCCGGCTTCGGGCAATCCATGGGTCGCGGGCCAATTCTACATTCCTATCAATGTGCATTTTAACATGTCAATGCGAATATTCACATTGTCAACGGGTCGGACTGGGCCTACCCCGGGCCGCGGGCAAGCTTCGGGCAGCGGACAAATTTTACACTCCTATCAATGTTAATGTTAACATGTCCATGTGAATATTCACATTGTCACGGGTCAGGCCAAGCCCGCCTCGGGCTACGGTCGGGCTTCGGGCCGCCCACGGGTTGCGAGCCAATTTCACACTCTTATCAATGTAAATGTTAACATGTCAATGTGAATATTCACATTGTCAACGGACCGGGTCGGGCCCGCCCTGGGCCGCTGGCCAATTTTATACTCTTATCAATGTAAATATTAATATGTTAATATGAATATTCACATTGTCAACAGGCCGAGTTGGGCCCACCCCGGGCCGTGGACGGGTTTCAGGCAGCCACAAGGCGCGGGCTAATTTTACACTCCTATCAATGTAAATGTTAACATGTCAATGTGAATATTCACACTGTTAACAAGCCGGGCCGGGCCCGTCCCGAGCCGCCCATGAGCCGTGGGCGGGTTTTGGGCAGCCACGGGGCGTGGGCTAATTTTACACTCCTATCAATGTGAATGTTAACATGTCAATGTGAATATTCACATTGTCAATGGGCGGGGCCGAGCCGGGCCGGGCCTGCCCCCGGCCGCGGGCGGGCTTTTGGCCGCCCATGGGCCGCGGGCCAATTTTATACTTTTATCAATGTGAATGTTAACATGTCAATGTGAATATTCACATTGTCAACGGGCCGGACCGGGCCCACCCATGGGCCGCGGGCTGGTTTCACGCCGCCACAGGACGCGAGTCAATTTTACACTTCTATTAATGTGAATGTTAACATGTCAATGTAAATATTCACATTGTCAACGGGCCGAGCCCGCCCCGGCTAACGGGCGGGTTTCGGGCCGCCCACGGGCCAATTTTACATTCCTACCAGTGTAAATTTTAAAATATGAATGTTCACATCATAAAATTGCTGACCGTTCAAAAAATATTTATAAGGGTATCAAAATTAAATATAAGAGCATAAGTGTCCAAGAAAATAGTGTAAATCAAGAAAAAAGACTTTATGGAATAAAACTATACATACATGGGACTAAATAGGTTAAAAAATTCCTTCATGGACTTCTTGGGTTAAAACACTTCTAAATGGGATTTATCAATAATTTTCACAAAAATAAAAGAAAACACATAATTTTTATATAATTTTATCTTTCAGGAAAGTAGAAATAATTTTTTTAAATAATTATTTTTTGAAATTTTTTTCGTTAAATTAGTTTCTATTTTTTCAAAAGTCAAACATAGCGATAATTTTGATGTCAGTATTAAACCAATCTATTAAATAAAAAAATACAAAATTAAAAATATTTCATATATTAAATATATCAATTACACTTTAAAAGCCTAATAACCATTCATCATAAGATAACCAACCAAAAATATATCTTAACAACAAATACAACCATCTATTAAATGATAACCATACAAAAACATCAACAAAAATAACCACCAATTATATTATTATTATCTAAACACATATTAAAAATTAATTTGGTAAGAAAAAAAATAAAAATGTAAAAGATTTATTAGTTTTATATAATTTTATTTTTGGTTGATGGAAATAATTTTAAAAATTTTAAAAATAATTTTTTGACATTTATTTTTGTCAAACTAATTTATATTTTATCAAATTGACAACTTTGCCTTTAAAATGGAGTAATGGTGTCTTCAATTATCTTTATTTGGAATGTGATTCAAAATTCAGGTCGAATTTATCACAATTAAAAGGTCAGAAACTAAAGTCACACAAGTCTCAAATTACAAGTACCATTAGTGTAATGGGGTTTTTTTTTTAAGCTCTCTAATAATAACAATTTTCTGCATAAAGGACATTAAAAAATGTAATACTGCCTCAGGTCCCTAACCAAAATACCTGCGCATTTTATCAATTTCTTGGACCAAAATACCCTACGTTTGTTCATCTTTAGATGAGTTGATTTTTTTGACCTGTCTACTGGATATTCTCCTTTGTGATGCTGGTACTGGTGTTGGGTATTTTCCGGCGAGTATGAAAACAAATTTAGCAAAACAAAGGCACTAAGTTTGGCAAATTTGATTTTTTAGGTAAACAAACAGAGTAGAGTGAAGTTGATAGATGTATATATATATATGATACATACATATATATATATACAATCTGTTGCTTACTGTCTTGACTAGTATATATATGATAATTAATCAATTAAGACCATTTGCAACCATAATCAAACAGTCACTCTTAGTTATCTTATCTATGGTTGCAAACATATATATATATGATACATACATATATATATATACAATGTCAGCACATATATATATCCAGTGTTGAATATAACATCTTCAGGTTCAAAATTTCTCTGAGTGTTGAATATAACGTCTTTTGATTTTTTGGATTTAGTAGAATTGGAGTTGTTTCTAGAAAAGCAATATTTGGACCCCTACTTGAAGAATATTGGAAAAAGAAGCTTGAGGAAGAGGCAGCAGTAGAGGAAGGCTTAAAGTGATCCAGAGAAATTTGAATTTTCTCTGGATTCAACCCAGAGAAATTCATAGCATTAAGTTTAAAGAAAATCTATCACAAACTCATAGAAGAACTATTAATTTGTTTGTGCAGGAAATTGTGATTGAATCAGCAGCAGCAAAACTAAAGACAAATTGGTCAAATCAGAGTTTTATCGTTCCAGAGAAATTCTGGACCAAAGAAATTTGAATTTTCTCTGGGTTGAATCCAGAGAAATTCTTTGGAAGTCCAGAATTTCTTTGCTTCCAATTGATGATGGGTTGCTTTCCTTCCAACTCCAAAATTGAACTGCTCAGGCATTTGGGGCTTCTTATTGAAGCTTCTTGTGTTCTTGTTTTTGTAAATTTCTCTAGCTTGCTACATTTGTGTTTCTCTATTGTGTAATTTTATCTGGCATGTTTATGTTTCTTCATTATTTTCTCAAGCAAATTATCTGCGGCTTACTACTCTATTGGTGTGTCTAAATTTCTCTAGCATTTATAATTTTCTCTGGCCAAATTACTTTTCTTATACGTGTCTAATTTTCTCTGGCGGATTTATAATTTTCTCTAGCCACATTATGTTTATGTCTTGTGCCTAATTTTCTCGCATGTTTATTTTGTTCAATGCTCCATTTCCTCAAAATTTCTCTCATTGTGTAATTTTCTCTGTCATGTTTATGTTGCTACCTTGTAATTTTCTCTGTTGTGTAATCATTGCTACCTTGTAATTTTCTCGATTTAATGTTTATGTTTTCATTCTATAGAAATGGCAAAGCGTATAAAGACAACCCCACAAACCCGAAAAGAAACCAAAGTCTCGTGGTTCAAGCGTCTTATGATCTTAGATCAAAACGCAGTAGCAGCACCAGAACACCACAAAAAAAACAAGTCCAAGTTGAAGAAGCAATAAGCATCAAGATCAAGACACCAACTTCAAAGGTGATTTTCACTCAACTACAAGTTTAACATTTTCTCTGTCATTTTCATTGGATTATAATAACAAACCTACGATTTTCTCTATACTACAAAGAAAAGTCTAGAAACATGAATAGTGCAAAAAAAAAAAAAAAAAATGAAAAGTGCAAAGAAAACATATCAGAAAACTTTGAAAAGTGCAAACATATAAAAACACATAAAAACACAACATATAAGTCCAGAGAAATTTGTAATACTTATCATTTGTAATACAATCATATGATTTTCTCTGGACTACAAAGAAAAGTCCAGAGAAATTTGTGAACTTATATTCACTTTCAATATAACAAAAACAAAAACACATTAACATCAAGAGACAAAAATATATTAAACACAAGCACATAAAAAAATCACAGAGAAGATCTGTTATGTTCACAAAACATTCAATTCAAAAAATTAAAAAAAAAACAAACAAAACACTTACTACTCTATTTCTAAGTCTCAGAATTTCTTCGCTTACTTACAATTTTCTCTGTGATTTTCACTGCACTACAAGCTTACAATTTTCTCGTGATTTGAGTTCAATTATAGTAACAAACCCGCAATTTTCTCTGCACTATACAAAAAAATCACAGAGAAGATCTGTTATGTTCACAAAACATTCAATTCAAAAAAAATTTAAAAAAAAAAACAAAACACTTACTACTCTATTTCTACATCTATAAATTTCTCTGCCTACTTACAATTTTCTCTGTGATTCTCACTGCACTACAAGCTTACAATTTTCTCTGTGATTTGAGTTCAATTATAGTAAAAACCTGCAATTTTCTCTGCACTACACAAAAAATGCAAAGTGAACAAAAAACAGAGCACAAAAACGCAGAAAAACAGAGCACCAAAAAGCAACTCATAAGCATGTCAACAGAGAATGAAAAAGCAACTCCAAAAATCAAAATCAACTCCATCGAAAATTCATCAATAACAGATAATGAAAAATTAACTTCAAAAATCAAAAACAACTACACTGAGTTCGTCTCTCTCACATTGATCAAAACAAAAAACAAAAACCTAATTCAACACCTATACGATCAAATCAAATCAAAAATTGAAAACTTATCTAATTCAACTCCACATGAAATCAAATCAAACACAATGAACCAGATTTCAACTCCTACATGATCGATCAACACCTACAAACAACGAACATGATTTCAATTCGTACAGGATTTCAACACCTACAAACAACGAACAGGATTTCAACACCTACAAAAACCCTAGAAAATCTCCACAAAAATCTGAATCGTCAAGTTCATCCTCACGTAATCTCCCACAAAATATCAATATGATCTTTAGCTGCCAAATTCAAAACAACGTATATTATAAACAAGGGTAAGACAGGTATTTTACACTCTAAAATAACATTGAGGGACCTTAGACTACAAAAGAACACATTGTGGACCTAATCCATTACTAAAAGTTGGACAGGGATCTTAAACCGATTTTCCCTAGTGTAATTCATCCATGAATTTTTAATGAAAAGAAAACTAAGTGTTATGTAATTTTTAATTTTTTTATTATTATTATTATTATTATTATTATTTTAAAGAGTTCAATATAACTATGTCAAATTTATGAATTAAACTATAATTTTTTCAAATCTCAAGAGGGCAGTGTAGTTTTCCTTAATAACTAACTCTTTTATGATGAAATTTACCCCTCGGATGCTTCATATCTAATAATGTTTATACAATTTAAGTGTGCAAGATTGGGCTTTATAATGTCTCAAAAAAAAAAAAAAGAAAGTGAAATTGTTGAAGCAAAACAATATCAATCTATACTAATACTAAAAGAAATGAACAATTTTGGAGCTGTCTTTGAAGCTTTTTCTCTTATTATGCCAAGTTTCAAATCTCTATTAAAAAAAATAAATAAATAAGATAGAGAAGTGAGTGGGATTTGAATTTAAATGGCGCACACACAATAAGTAAAATCAAAATAAAAAATTTTGTCCGACTCAGATGGTAAAAATCTTTTCTACCAAACTCATGATATTAGTTTGAATCTCATTCTTGCACACACATATACTTACCGTAAAACACGCCATTTAATATAACTGCAATAAAACTTTAGGAGATTTATTTAAAAAATTCTTTTTTAAGTGTTTATACCTCAATTAGTTCATAAAATATTTTTATATTTCAATAAGTCTTATTACTTGAACATTTAATCTACTAAATCCTAATTTTCATATTTAAAGTATTTTATAAACATTTCTACCATTATAAATATTTTTTGAACGGTTAGCAATTTGGTGATTTAAACATTCATATTTTATAATGTGAATATTCACATTAACATGTTAACATTCACATTGACGGGGTGAACATTCGCATCACAAAACATTCACCTTATAAATGTGAATATTATTAGGGATATTTTACTAAATATGTTACTCATAAGACTTTTTGGAATATAAAAAAATAATGTAAACTAAATGAAACATAAGTAGGTAAAAAAAAAATTTATAAAAAAGTGTCGCTAAAACTTTTCTTAACAAAAACAAAAACAAAAATCAAAACCAAAACCAAAACCTAAATCTAAGTGCCGTTTGAGAATTTAGCTTTTTTTTAAGTTTTTAACCTTTTTATGAGGTGGGGAAAAAAAATGGTGTGTGAAATGTTTTTTTTTTAATTAAATAGATAGTTACGGAAAAAAAATGATTAATTGATAATATGATGTGACATTTTACTAATGGGATTGAATTTTGTTGACTTTTTGACTTTTTTTTTTTTAGTCAAGAACCCTCTAGCCAAACGACACCTAAATATAATAAAAAAATAAATAAAGTGAAACACCGGCAGAGTAAACACAACTGCTGCAAAATGAAGAATTCAACTCTGCATCTTCTCAATCCTCAGAAATGTCCTACAACACAATGATCATTTGAAGTCATTACCGGGTCTGCCTTCAGAGTGGATTGCAAGAGTACATATTTGCTGCCATTAGTAATCAAAAATCAAAAAAGAAGAGGGTCACAACCGAAAAAGGATAATACAAAAAGGAGAGTGAACACTGACAGCGTCGCTGAAAAATATTCTAGAAGTACTATATACGGAAGACACGCGGTGTCACAAAATGTGGTGCCTCATTTGTCGGATCAGCACCATTTTCTCTTCTCGAATGATCAATGTCGAGGTATTCATGTCCCACATTTACTCTGTACATAACTTGCAGGCAACCTGTAATTGCAATGTGAAGAAACAATTGCAACTCGGTTTGTCAAGCTGCTGGAATGATGATGAGCAAGCTCTTCAGCTAAGATGGCCATCAGGTGAATAGTGTTGCTGAGAGAAACAAGTGAATTGTGCTGATTAGATGCATTAAAGAAACAGGAAAAATGCAGATCACACATTTAATGAAGATCAAAATACAAAATTTCACAACTGAATTCAGATATGCTAATTCAACAATCATCAAAAACAATGATCCAAGGGCTACCAAAATCATTAGGTTAAATATATATAGGATAAACTACTAATAGGTCCTAATAGTTAGACTTAATTCCTATCAAGTCCTATTGAAAAAAAAATCTTGGTAAAATTATCGCTAAAAATAATTTTTTTGTGACAATTTTTTATATATATCGCTAAAAATTGACAATTAGTGACTTTTTTTTGTTATGATTTTTATAAATTGTCGCTAAAAGTTACAATTAGTGACTTTTTTTATGACAAGTTTCTCCCATAGGACTTATTAGATAATAAATCCACTTATTAAGACTTACACGTAAGTACCCCAAATATATATGTTGGAACGGCAGCGGTGCTGAGTTTTATGTATAAAAACATTCCATGGAACTCAACATTGGAGAAAAAAAATTTTAACTTATCCAACAAAGAAATCTATTATGAGATGCATTACCAAATAATTAACGAGCAAACCATATATTTGAAAATTAGTGTTATTATTTGTCCCCACTAAATTTTTTTCGGACCCCTTTATGGACACCATCTCTAAATTTTGAAATTTAATAATTTTTTCTTTGGACCCTTACCATATTTCCAATTCCAGCCTCATTTCCTAAAGCCTAACCCTAACCCCCACCTTCACCTCTACCTGCTGTTGCCACCTCCTCCGATGGCCCCCCTCCACAATGCAACCTAACCCTAACCCCTACCTTCACCGCTGGCTTCTACTGCCACCTCCTCCGATGCCCATCTCTGCAATGCAACCCCTCTCTCCAATGCAAGCCCCTTCCCTTCCATCGACCCTTTTCCACTGCGCAGAAGAGTAAGAGCCAGTGATGATCATATTATCTACATAAAATAACGAAGTAACAAAACTAACAGAGTGTGGGGAAGAAACAAAGCAAAATCCTAGACACAAAAATGAAACCCAAGTTGAGTTATAGCTGTCTAAAAATGATCATACCAAGTATGAGGAGATTGCTTCAAACCATAAAGAGTATGTTGAAGGCGACAAATATGTCCAGAGAAATGAGGAAGGCCAAGGGGAGGACACATGTAAACTTCCTTAGTAAGATGGCCATTAAGAAAAATGTTCTTAGCATCCACCTACTAGAGAGGTCAGTTACGAACAACTACAGAAATCAAGGTACGAACAATAGTAATTTCGGTGACAAGGGCAAAAGTCTCATAATCAAGACAATACTCATGGGAGAAACCTTTCGCAACCAGGCGAGCATTGTAGCACTCGAAAAAACCATCTGAATGAGTCTTGATTTTATAGATTATTTTGCAACTAACCAGATTCTTGCCAACAGGAAAAGAACCAGCTCTCAAGAAATAGTCTTTTTCTTTGTAAACAACTGATCCTCCATAGCTTAAACCCAATTAGGATCTTGACAGACCTCCTTGTAAGACTGGGGTTCTAAAAAGGAATGAATAGCAGACAAAAATGTGCAATATGAAGGAGAAAAATAAGTACTAGAAAAATCAACTTTTACCACAGCCTTATGTTGACAAAAGGGATACCAACTATAAAGCACGGGTACTCCAAAAATAGTGTCGTCAAAAGTCGGGTGAAGTCTTGGGTGCGTCACGCTGCACACGTGCCGCACGCGCACCTAGTATGGCAAAAGAGGGTCCGATACGTTTGGTTCATTCGGGTACGGCGTGGGTACACCATGGGTATGCCGTTGGCACGTTTTGGATACGCCAGGATCTCTTTTTTTTTTTTTTTTTTTTTTGTTTTTTGGGTGCCCTCGCAAATTAGCAATTATTTATTTTTTTATTTTTTATTTTTTGTGCCATTGCAAATCAGCAATTTTGATGTTTCTCTGTTGTCCTGTCTGTCTGTATGAATTGTATAAGCATATCAGCAAATGATTTTGATGTTTTTAAAAAGCAATTTGAACAAAAAAAATAAATAAATAACTAGGCCTATAAAGGGCAGTTATGTGTATGACTATACATTATGCTTTTTCTTCAGATCCTCCTAGAATTTCTTTATAAAATCTTTAATCATAACAAACTTTTAAAATTTATGCACAAAACATTAAAAATTGATACTGTATTAGTTGATTAGTAGTGGTTGGGAATGATGCAATTTTATGTATTATGCAAATTGAAATATAACGTGAATGAAATATAACTACATTTCACCTACATTTCGCACACCTTTTTCATTTCTCTTTCTAAATCTCTTCCCAAATCCATAAACCAAACACAACTTCAAGATTTATACTCCCTTCGTCCCATATTAATAATCCTTTTTGAAAATTTCAATCTTCTTAAGGAAACATAATCATTACATTTTGAATTCAAATTTTAAAACATTTATTCCAAAAATGCCCTTCTCTTCTCATTTTTAAATATATTTATAATTACTTTTCAAGGGGTAATTTTGGAAACATTTAAATTTAAAACTTTTGACTTTTTAAAGCGGACATTCATTTTAGGACAACAAAAAAATGAAATAATGGACCAACAAAATAGAACGGACAGAATATGAATAAAGAAGTATATTCTACAAAGAACTTTTGATTAGCGAAGCCCAAATTAGACCCACTAAAGCTAGCTTTGAGTTCAGCACTGATGTACTTCACCACGAATTCATGGGTTTGACTCCCCCTACCCCTCTAATGTTACCACAAAAAAAGCTTCCAATTTGGTCATGCCAAAGCAACAGTTCATGGTAATTAACGGGAATCCTTTATAAAGGAGATTTTCCTTCAGCTATTCATGTCAATTAAATAATATAGGTCAAAATTCACTTTACCTCCTCCCCTATAGTTTGAGGCTAGAGCAATTTACCTCCTATAATTAAAAAATAGCCATAGAACCCCCATATGGTATTGGACCAACCCTTCTGACCCTCCGCCTTTCTGCTTCTCTTATTTTAACTCTCTTCTATTACACATAATTTCTAACTTAATCAACATTAATTCAATTAAATCACAAATTAACCTTACATCCCTAATTATTTTTTTAATTCCTAAATTGTTAACCTGATTTTAATGTAATTATATTTTAAATCATATACACAAACATATATATACACACATTATATATACACTTAGACAAGTGTACATATACATATAGAACAAATGGGAAAGAGGGAGCTAGGAGAGACAGGAATGGCAGTAGAGGGAACAAGGCATCATGCTGGTCGCAAAAGCGAAGGATGTTTCAAGAGTAAAATGAATTTTGCCCATATAACACATATTTTATACATATAGTATATAGAATAGAATGATCAACCAATAGTTTCAAATTTGGTTTTCGATTTTTGATTTGTGTGTCTGTGCAGCAACAAATTCACGCGTACATTACTGGCAGCGGCCACTAGTTGACCAAATACCCATCATCAACGCCTAAACCCCATTTCCACACACTTGATGCATTCATCTCCTTTCCTAACCTCAACCTCAATGAAATCCATTGTTTCCATTTGTGTATTAGAACCACAACCTATACTCCCAAGTTGAAAATTGCTACTGAACCTTTTGCCTGAAAATAGTGATGCAACTTAAGGGTTTGTTTTGGGGTAGGTATTGACACCCCCTATAGGGACAAAAAAAAAAAAAAATCATTTGTTTATGAAATTCAGAAGGGATCAATGATGAGTGTTTGAAAGGGAGTGAGATATCACTAACATATGGTGCCGGTGGTGATGCCGAAAATGGGTGGATGTGGTCTTTTACATGAGCAAGAGTTGATGACAATTGCTGGAGGTGTTGGGGAGGAGAGAGGACGTGTAGGGTTAGGGTTAGGGTTGATACAGTTAGGGTTGTTAGGGTTTGTGGTAGAAGATGAAGATGAGGGTATAAATGTCTTGTTCATTTTAATTTCACCTTCTTTTCTTTTTTTCTTTTTTCTTTTTTTAATGAAAGGCCCACTCTCAAAATTGTGTGTACTACACCTTCAATTAGTTTCGATGGAAAAGGTAACGGTTGCAATTTAGTCCAAAACAATAGGGGGTTTCTTTGGCTATTTTTGAACTGTTCTGGGGTATTAAAGTGAAGTTTGTCCAATAATATATTTTAGAGCTGAAAGAAAATAAACAGGAGTATAATATAAATTCTCTAATTTCTTCGACTGATGAATAACTTTCTATCAAATGTGAAATTCATAAGGAGCTTCAACATCAATCAAAACAATATGGAAGGCAAATGATGCCCCAAACACTTAATCTTATACTCTTTAGTTACCTTAGTTTGTTCACAAATCTTAAGTCTAAAACTCACTTAATGACCCAAAGGAACAGTACATGTTGTGAACCTCTCTATCATCCTTAGTCTATATGCAACTGTTTCCATACATGCCAACCAATAAGAACAATGCACTACAATTTACAAGTGAGCCACGAACCATCGAGCAAGTATAGAAATGCCGAATATAAAACACACAAAAAATAAATAAATAAAGGAAAAAAAGAGAGAAAAATCCAAAGCAAATGGAAGACAAACTTGCCTGGGGGTATAAATACTCATCAAAAGTAGCAATGCTGGAAGGCCCGGACGTAGAAGCCCAATTACAATGCGGGGAATCATACCCAGACTGAGGCTGTTCACAGTTTCCTTCAGCACAATAATCGTCAATACTTTGTTGCAAGTTCGTTTGTTGTGCTGGTTGGAATTTATTATCAGGCAGAATACTGAAATTGAATGGTGGGTAAGAGTCTTGCCCATACAGCTGTAGCCTCAAAGATTTGGTATTGGTCAACTCGTTCCTCAAGGATTTGCTGTTCATCAATTCATTTCTCATGGGCTCTTTCCTCAAGGATTCGGTTTTTATCAACTCATTCATCAAATGTTCAGTTTTTATCAACTCATTGGTCAAAAACTCGGATTTTATTAGCTTGTTATCCAAGGATTCTGTTTTTATCAAATCATTCATCAAAGATTCATTGTGTGTCAAATTTTTCCTCGAAGTTTCACTTTTTAAACCAATTAACTCATTCATCAAAGATTCGGTTCTCAGTAACTCGCTCAGGACGCCACTTGCTTGCCCAATGCTAGCAATGTCTGGCTTTTCGGTGGTACCAAAGTACCCAGAATAGTTCCCAAAGGAGTTACCTGCCAAAAACTCGGTTCCCCTAGAGGAAAGACAATATATTACAACTTGTTGGGAACAAAATATTCAAAGGCATATCTTCTTGTTCTTTTACTGCTACATAAAACAATAGTTTTCATTCTAGATAAGGATCCAGCAAAATAAAGTTGTATAATGACTTCTAAAAGAGCATGTTTTCATGCATGCATTAAAGATTAAAAGCTTGATGACAGTACCACTCACCTTCTGGGAAACAGATTTGATTCCTTTGGTGATGCCATATGTTGATTATTATCATTCTGAATCCATGAAAACTGTTGAACCTGCTCAACACCCAAACTGAAAGGTAGATGCATCCCATTTTGCAACTGCAAACAATGAAAATTGTCTGACCTGTTGCTTGACTCATTCTTCAAGGATTCTGTTTTCATCAACTCATTATTCAAACATTCAGTTTTTGTCAACGCATTCCTCAAAGTTTCAGTTCTTAAACCAATTAATTCATTCCTCAAAGATTCAGTTCCGAGTAACTCATTCAGGACACCACTTTCTTGCCCAGTACAAGCAATATCTTCTTTTTCAACAGTGCCAAAGTAACCCAAAAGCGTTCGCAAAGGAGTTACCTGCAGAGAGTCCTGTTTCCTAGAAAAAAAACACCTAGACTTGGATCCAGCAAAATTAAGTTGTATAATGACTTTTAACAGAGCATGTTTTCATGCATGCATAACAGATCTGATGCTTGATTGACATACCACTCACCTTTTGGGAGGCAAGTTTGGCTCCTTCAAATGTCGAACCTGTTGCTCAACACCCAAGCTGAAAGGCAGATGCATGCCATTTTGGAACTGCAAGATATGACTAGCTCGAAATCATATTTAACATGAACATAATAAGAGCACAATTGGGTGAGTATTACTGGCTCTCTTAGTAAGTTCATTACCTGATTAGTGCACCCCACTGCCAAGAATTGCTGCTTTCGAATATTTTCCTGTCAAAAGTAGATGTCATTACAACAAGATAAAACTTCAAAAGATTGATAAGAGATATCACTGAGTTCAAAATGTTGATGCATTTCAAGTGGAGATTATTATTTCAACTAAGTAGCTCAGATTAGACTACGTCGAATACAGTCAATATATGTAGTTTTCAAATTTTCTCCCTCCATTCGATAATCTGAAATAGAGTTATTTGAATTAATGTATCCTACACACATGCTTTTCTTTACAAATCAAGTTGAAAACTTTGGAGCCACACCCTGCATAATTGGGGAGGAATACTTTGTTAATCACATGCTTGGATGCCATTATACCCCAATCTTTTGCAAAAAATAGAGAAGGAACTATGCTTCTAATTACATATACCTCTTTTACATCGTGTGTACATGGTTGTCCCTCATTTTGTTGGGGCCTTTTAACCCAATAGCTAAATTTTCTTATATGAAAAATATACACGGGCCCATTCTTCCCCCCCAGGGCATCAATTTTGACACAATATCACAAGGATAGGTTTGGGATATGTCAGATCCCACTCAAAAAGCACAATCATATCCTCTAATACTGACGATGAAAGAAGCAAAAAGTTCATAATTGATAATAAGGAACGTTTTCTTGCTTCTCACATGGATAGTAGTGAAAGTTTTCTTGCTTCTCACATGGATAGGGAGATGGATACCCCATTTTCATAGAGTTCCGTTTATTCTCAAATACACCCAATAATATCTTATATTACAATATTATAAATAAATAAATAAAAATTAAAAATATAATATATTTTAGATGTATGGGATGTATTTACGTAACCACATTCAATTTTTAGATACATATCTCTATATCCTACCCTTGGAGGTTTAGGAAGGTCCTGTTCTTAAACACACCCTTATCCTTATTCATAGTTGAGTTGAGTCCATGTTACATAGATTACACAGTACCTAAACTCTGTCGAGTAGCAATTACCACAAGGAAAAATAGGAATACCTTTTGTGTTTGAATTTGATCAAACAATTCCCTCATATAATCTTCCATTTGCTCCAAAAGCTCAAAACTGTCAATCTTATCTGGGTTATTCCAATCACTGTAGAATCGAGAACATATAAAATCAGTACAGTATGGTCATAAACAAAATCATGAATTTTACTACAAAATCCACAATTGAAAAGGAATACTTCACAACCCCCAAAAAAATGGACATACAAAATTTTGACAAGAGATGAAGCAAGATGTTTATGTTCATACATTGTGACTGTAGAAGAAAGAAAGTAACAATAATACAAACAGAATTTAGAAACAAAAATGAAGTTGAGTACTTGCAAGTATTTAAGAGATGTAGCTATCTTAGTTTACAAAACTATTAAATAAGATATTAGTAACAAGGAAAGTTCTTGATGAGTAGCCAATAGAAGTTTAGTGCCTATCTAAAAAGAACGGAAAGGGACACGGTGATTTAAAAAAAAATGAGGACATGGACACGGCAAGAACACGATAATAAAATATATTTTTATTTGCTTTGTAGATTAATATTACATCTGCAAATAATCAAAACTAACAAAAACCAACACAAATTTGATTTTTAAAGATAAAAAAAAGAATAATAACTTTTAAATTAACACTTAGTTTATATATTTTTTATGGATAATCTATTAAATATTTAAATCAAAGAAAAAAAGAATAAACGTCCACCGTCCAACGTCTATCAAAAGCATTACGGAAAGGGAGAAGAAAAACTGGTTGAGGTGTCCCCAGCGTGTCCCCTAAAAAAAAAAATAATAAATAGAGGGACATGTCACCCATACGTGTTCCCACCGTGTCCTCATGTCCTACGGCAATTATTTTGAAGTGTTGGTGCTTCATAGGTATATATGAAACTAAGGGAGATACTCAAAGTTGTACAAATATAGGCATATTAAGCTTATGAGTCTCACTATGAAAACTTGAGAGAGAATGGTCAAGTATAATTGGGACTTGAAACAATTGTATCACTAAATTAGTTTGATTTTATACCTGGGACCTCAACAATGAATGTGATCTAGATCTTCGTTTGGACTTCATAATCTTGGAGGAAACTTGTGATAGGATCTTGAGAAATATCATATTTACAACGACCCGTTCAAGACCAGACCCTTTCTATCTTATCCATTTGTTTATTTCCCTTGCTGGGTTTAATCTCCATTTCACTTGACTGAGTTGTACACAAATTGTCTTGGTTTTGTCCCTGGAACACTTGGCTCAGCACAACTTTTGCTTGGTCACGCCCATGATCACTACCATTGCGCTTGCAATGTATGTAAATTGCGCTTGCAATGTATGTAAATTGCGCTTGCGATGTGTGTAAATTGCGCCCGCGAGGGGTCGTGACCAGGCCGCAATCAAAAACACCTTGTAGTACTTTTCTCTGTGGAAAATGGGTTGCCCACGATGAAGGCCCGCGACTTGCATAGTCATGCCCACGACCTGGTGACCGCACCCGCGATAAGGGGGTTCGCACCAGCGAATGTGACTTCGCACCCGTGATGATTAAAAACTATAAATAGAATTTCAGTGTGCGAAAAACCTGTTTTCAGCCCTTTGTTCTCCCACACACCTCTGTTCGCCATTTTTCAACTTTGAAGCTATAAAACCCTTGGTTTCATCTACTCCTAGCCATCTTTTCCCCATAGTTCTTAAGGCCAAAAGCTAGAGCACATCAAGGGCTTTGTTTTAATCGAAACAGTTCACTTTTTCGTCACCACGGAAATTTGGGCATTATCTCTCTCTCTCTCTCTCTCTCTCTCTCTCTCTCTCTCTCTCTCTCTCTCTCTCTCTCTCTCTCTCTCTCTCTCTCTCTGCTTGAGGTAGGGATTTCCTTAACAATATGCATGTTATTTAATGTTTTTATGTGCTATTCTTGGTAGTTATGAGATTTGAGAAAGCTAGGGTTTGATGTATGTATGAATTAGTGCATAAAATGGGAGTTTCTCTCTAACTTTGCTTTTGATTCAATTAAATCTCATGTGGTTACAAAAGGATGAAAAAATGATTTAACTTACCCATGAATGAGGTAGATACCATGTATATATAATAGATTTATGATACAATTTAGGAAACGATATAAATAAGGAAATAATACTAAATCAGTGATTTGACACAATCATAGATTATATACATAATACTAAAAATAAAGAGATTCTATGTACTCTAATTTCTATATTCAACACTCCCCCTCAAGCTGGTATGAAGATATTCAACAATCGCAGTTTGCCAATAGATGACTGGAGTAATGTTAGTCCTATAGACTTTGTGAACATATCTACTCATTGCTGAGAGGAAGAGACAAATGATGGACTCACAATACCAGTCCGAACATTTTTTCAAATGAAATGAATATCAACCTCTATATGCTTAGTATGCTCATGAAGGACAAAATCAAAAGACAACATAATAGCAGACTTGTTGTCACAAAATAAGGAGACAGGACCAGTCTCCTCAAAACCCAACTTTGCTAGGATAAAACGAAACCATAGAATCTCACATGTTCCATGTGCCATAGCTCGATACTCAACTTTTGCAGAAGATCTAGAAACAATTACCTGCTTCTTAATCTTCCATAATATAAGATGATCACCATAGAACAGAAGTCAAAAGTAGAACGCTGATCAGTTCTAGATCCTGCATAGTCAACATCAGTGAAACAAGAGAACCCAAATTGAGAAGCGGGCTGCAAAGAATAATCCCAAGCCAGGAGAGGTTTTCAAATATCTCAAAATGTGATGAACCACATCAAGATGTTCTGTACGAGGTGCATACATGAATTGACTAACAACACTGACTGCAAATGTCAAGTTAGGTCTAGTGTTGGTCTAATAAATTAGACGTCCAACGAGACGTTGATACATGCCTGGGTCCTCTAACAACTCGCCAGACTCTGATGTGAGCTTGACATTAGGATCCATAAGAGTAGAAGCAGGTTTACACCCTAACACACCAATATCCTAAAATATGTCAAGAGTGTACTTTATCTGAGATAAGGAAATTCCGTGCCGTAAGCGAGCCACCTCAATCCCAAGAAAATACTTGAGACTCCCCAAATCCTTAATATCAAAGGTGTGTCCCAAATCCCTTTTTACTTGATCAATGCCTACAGAATCATCACCTATGAGAATAATATCATCCACATAAACCAACAAGATTATTCACTGACCAGTTGAATTATGACGGATGAAGCAAGTATGGTCGGAGTGGCACTGAACAAAACCCATGGAGATGATGATAGAACTGAAACTACCAAACCAAGCTCATGGAGACTGTTTCAAGCCATACAAAGACTTGCGCAATCGACACACTATTCCAGAATACTCCCTCTCAACCCAAAAATCAAGAGGAGGTGCCATATAAATCGTCTCGGGAAGATCCCTATGAAGAAAGGCATTCTTGACATCAAGCTTATGAAGAGGCCAAGAACGGGATGTTACAAAAGAGATGAGAAAACGAACCGAGGTATGCTTGGCAACAGGTGCTAAAGTGGCTCCAAAATCCTGGCCAGGAACATAAGTGAAGCCCTTGGCCACCAAGCGAGCTTTGTAACGATCAATGGAGCCATCAGCTAGATACTTAATAGTGAATACCCATTTACAACCCATTGTACTCTCGCTAGAAGGTAAAGTAACCAGATCCCAAGTATGATTCTGTTCTAAAGCTGCCATCTCAACCTGCATAGCCTCCACCCATTTTAGATTTTGAAGGGCCTTTGACACAAAACAAGGAATGGCCTCGGATTCAAACTTGCGAAGAAAAGAGCGATAGGTAGGAGAGGCCCTGTCATATGAAAGATACTAGGAAATGGGATGATTAGTACTACTCAAATAACCCCAACGGTTTGGAGGATGTCGATCCTGAGGGGGATTACAACGAAGAGGTGAAGGGGATGTATGTAAAGGAGAAGAAGTATCTGACCCAAAGACAGGAGAGGCGGCAAAGGGGAGCTAAGAGCAAGGGCTACGAGAGTATACCTGCAATTGGGGTTGGGGGGAGTGAAGGAGGCAAAGGTAGAGAATGAAGAGAGAGGACCCTAGTAGCAGGAATCGTTCAACTTGCTCACGATTCTTCCTCAAAATCGCGATTCTGCGCTTCTAACTCAGATTCGTTGAAGAATCGCGAGTTTGATGATAGAGAAAGGCGAATCTGATCGCGGATCTGTCTTCTTCTCTTCCTCTCGATCAGACTGTCCCTCCCTCTTCTCTCGATCTCGATCTCGATCTCATGACTCGTCTTCTCGAGATCAAGGATCGATCGATCTCGTCTCCTCTCTCCCTCGATCTCGTCTCGTCCTCTTCTCTCTCGATCGATCGCGTCTCGTCCTCTTCTCTCTCGATCGATCGCCTCCTCCTCTTCTCTCTGTCTCGCCTCTGTCTGAGCCTCTCTTCTCTCTTGTTTTTGTTTTTGTTTTTTTTTTTATTTTATATTTTATATTTTATTCTGTCTGAGTATAATATAAATATTAAATATTATAATATAAATATTAAATGTATTTATAATTATTCTAATATATTTTCTATTTATTTATTTACCTTTATAAATATAAATAAATGTAATGGGTATATATATATATTAATTTTTATAACCACAAAATAAATAGATTTTAATTCTAAGTAAAAATACAAAATAAAATATAATTTATAACAATTTATGATAGTTATAATATATTTCAAATATTAATTGGAGAAAAAAATTTATATCTCACAATATTTTTATATATATTATTTAAAAATTATATATAAATTAAAAATATTATCAATAAAAATAATATATAAGATAAAAAATAAAAAGTATATTTAAATAAAACATAAATGTTGTTTATTAAATAAAATATAATAAATTTTATTCAAAAATAATGACTAGTGTTCTAAAAAATATCACTCCACTACTTTTATTTGTTATTCATTTTTAAAAAATATTTTTTATTTTGTATTTAATTAATTAAATATTACATAAAAATAAAAAATTTCTAACATATATATGTTAATTATTTTTTTTAAAAATGTTTATATAGATAAATTAAAAATATTTCAATAAAAATAATATATAAACGCTCCCAAATTACGACTCCTTTACATGGCCACGCTTCCCCGCTCCCGCTCCCGCTCCCGCCCCCGCTTCGTGCAACTATGGAGAGGACAACCTCATCCGTAACCTCGTCCAAAATAGAATAGGGCAAACACTAGAAGGAACGGGAGTGGAAGCCTGCAAAGGAGGGTTAGTACCAAAAAAATGGAGATCCTCACAAAAAGTAACATCTAAAGTGTGGTGAAAGTGACGAGACACAAGATTAAAACACTTATACCCTTTTGACATGGAAAAGTACCCTAAAAAGACACAACAAATAGACGTGTCATCTAACTTGGTACGAACGAGACTCCAATCCTGAACAAAACAGGTACACCCAAAGATGCGGGGTAGGATAAGAAGTAGAGTAATGTAGGGCATAAGAACATGAAACGGAGTAAAGGCCCTGCAACACACGACTAAGGGTCCTATTAATAAGATAGATAGTGGTGAGGACAGCCATATGCTAATAGGACCTAGGGACACTCATACCACGAAGGAGACACCGTACAACAGACATAATATGACAATTTTTACGTTCAGCTACATCATTTCACTTAGGAGTCCCTGGACACGTAAATTGTTGAAGAATACCAATCTGATTAAGATGGGAGCAAAAAGCATTGGAAATATATTTCCCACCATTATTAGAACGGATATTCTTAACAACTGTACAAAACTGAGTCTTAACTATTTGCAAAAACTGAACAAAAATGGGAAACAAGTCAGACTTACAACGGAGCAAATATACCCAAGTGCATCTAGTGTGGTCATCAATAAAGGTGACATAATATCGATGGCCAAAAAAAGCAGGAATAGGAGACGGACCCCAAACATCAGAATGTATAAGGTTAAAAGAACTAGGGGCACGAGTCATATGAGGTACATAACTGGTACGAGTATGTTTAGATAATTCGCAAACCACACAATGAAACTTAGAATCTTTGCAAGCTTTATTTAATAAAGGAAAAAGTTGACATAGGTATTGAAAATTGACATGACCCATACGTGCATGACACAATTCTAAAGTTTGAATATTAAAAACACAAGATATAGAAGCAGGCAATACAGGCGCCTGGAAACTAGCTAAAGTAGAATGAGGTTGGTCTGGTGGAGCCCCAAAGTAGTAAAGTCCATCGTGCTCATATCCCCTACCAAAAATCCTTTTCGAATTCAGATCCTGTAACAGACACGAAGAAGGTAAGAAAATAACAGCACAATTGAAGGACTTGGCAAGCCGACTAATGGATAGTAGATTATATGCAAAATTAGGAACATGCAAAACAGAGGATAGAGTAATATCAGGAGATAAAGAAACTTGCCCCTTATGACAAACTGAGGAGAAAGACCTATCAGCAAGACAAGCAGATTGGTCTATAGTAATAGAAACTGGAGACGAAAGAAGGGAAAACTCACTCGTCATATGATCATTAGTCCCAGAATCCCAAACCCATGAGGGACCAGCAGACCGAACATGAAAAGCAGTAGAAGTACCTGTAGCGAGAGTAGCAATAGTAAAGGCAAATAGGCCAGAAGAACTAGGAGTCAAAGTCCCAAGTTGAGCCTGAAGTTGGCCAATCTGAGTCTGTAACTACTGTAAAATAGGAATACTCGGAGCTAGAAACATGAGAGGCCTCCACTAAAGCAGTAGTGCGAGGTGTACCAGAACCACGAGGGCGAGAAGATCGTTGCATCAACTTAGGATGAAGTTTGAAGCAGCGAGCCTTTACATAACCAGGAGCCCCACAATGATGACGAAAGCGAACCAAGAGAACCCTAGGAACTAGAGTTTGCAACAGCTATCTGGTAAGATAAGACATGAGTCATTGGAGTAGTGGTGTGTAAACCAGATGCCAACGACGCTCATCATTATCAATGATGGCAAAGGCCTCATAGAGGAATGGCATGGGCGATGTGTTCAAAATCTAAGTTCGAAAATATTCAAATTCAGAGTTTAAACCCATTAGAAACTGGTGTGTTGACGGGCAAGGCAGATGGACACAAGAGCGGCAATGTCTGCTAGTAACTCAGTCAAGGGCTCATATTGAGCCAATTCCTCTCGAAAAGCCTAAAGGTATCCAAAGAACTCTGACACAGAGAACCCCAAAGCAAACTGGGAGACACGAGCAATGTCTTGATAGAGCTCAAAGATGCGAGCATCATTATGAGCATAGGCATACATCTGAGACAAGGCATGCCAAAGACTCAAAACAGTGTTGTAATAAAGAAACATGTTGTAAATATGGTCCTCCATGGAGTTGAACATCCATCCTAGAATAGTGCAATTATCTATATCCCACTGGACACATGTAGGATCAATCACTGCAGACTGAATAGAAAATGAAAGCCAATGGGCCTTTCCCTTTCCCCCTAAATAAGGAAGCGGCCCTAAGCAGCAAATTTTTCCCATTCAACACCGCACTTGTAATGCAATGAACAGGAGTGTGATGAGAAAGAAAAATCAAAAGTCACTATCTGAGTTTGGTGGGCATATTGGAATCAACATGGGATGGGGTACCATGGGGATTAATAAGGGCTAGAAAACACAAAATCATAGCAAAACATTTCAGAAAAATACAAGAAGCCGAAAAAAACTCAACAGCTAGTCCAAATAAATGCTACTGAACAAATTTGGTAGTCCACTAAATAAAAAAATGTTAAAAAGTGTTTAATACATCAACACCACACCCTAGAAAGGGAAAAAAATAGGGACTGAACCTATGTTACATAGACTCGGGTACGGGTATCGGGTGCGGGTATGTATCTAGAGGTCGGACTCATCAAATCATAAATTTAAGGGTACGTGGACTCGGCAAAAAAAGGTCATATTTTTATATTTTTAATATAGTATGTGAGATAAAATGATACTACATGTAACTTACAGTGTCAAAATGATATTTATAGCAATTATACAATAATATGCATATATAATAATAGTGTTCTATACAATTATATAAGAAGTATTCGTTGAAAAGTATCCGACACATATCCCATACCCTTGTCCGAGTGTCGGGTGTCCAACACGGGTACTTGATTTATTTTGAAGAGTCCATGTAACATAGGACTGAACTACCCTAGAAGAGTTGTCGAAGCATTTATGGCCAGGGAACACCCTAGTCGATAGCCAACAAGACCCTCAACAACACTAGGGCAGCCTGCCGAGAGGTGTCGAGAGTTGGGTAGGTGGTTTTGGGGGGTCTCGGATTGCTAGGTGGGGCTGTTGGGTGAAATAAAGGGCTAGAAGGGGACTGTCAGCACTTAAGGAGGAAGGAAGAAGATGAGATGCTGGTCAAGCAGAGAACTAGGGTTTCTGTGCTCTGGCTCTGATACCAAAAATGATGAAAAAAGTGATGTGGCTTACCCATGAATGAGGTAAAGGCCATGTATATATAATATATTCATGATACACTTTAGGAAACGACATAAATAAGGAAATAATACTAAATCAGCGATTAATACAATCATAGATTATATACATAATAATAAAAATAAAGAGATTCTATGTACTCTAATTTCTATATTCAACAATTACGATATGACTTGGTTTTTGGAAAGAAATTGTATTTTGAGAAAGAAACCCCAATTTTTCATAAAACTAGGATGTGTTGGAATTTATGGAAATTGAGTTGGAAATGTTGAGAATTATGAGACTCTTGAGAAGTGGTGAATATTGAATATTATGAATTGTTGAGATTCGAAGAGGAGGCTATACTAAAACAGCTTAAGAAGATATAAGCAGACATCTCCATCTAAGGACTGCTTATGGCTTCAAGAGTACGTAGACAGGCTGTCCTTTCTGCGATGGACAAGGCCAAACTTTTAATCGACACCACGCCTGAGCAGCTGGTAGGGTTGGTTTTTCCGGGAGGAGCTTCCCCGACGTTAACCTTCTCTGACAAGGAGCTACCGCCTGAGGGCGTAAACCATAACAAACCTCTCTACATCTCTGTCGAATGTAGAGACAAGTGGATACCGGTGGTTCTTGTTAACACGGGATCCGGTATTAATGTGTGCCCATCGAGGATGGCATATGCAATCGGGTTGAAGCCCGTTGATTTTGTGCCAACTGCCCAGGTGCACATGGATTTATTCTATTGTTGTTATTCTTTAATTACAGTATTAGAGATACTTGTTTTGGCTATCAGTGGAGGCTAGCATTGCCGTGTGATAGAAATTGCATGTGGGTTTGGCTTGTGAAATGTTTACAAATCATGCATCTCATTGTACATATCACGAATTTGTAATTACCATGCTTTTGTATCTTGAAATATTGTGTTGAGAACAATTGCATTATTTTGGAAAAAAAAAGAGGGTAAATACCGTGATGAATCCGGTTAAGGGGTGTTGTTACGGTTAATTTGGCTTTAGATCCATGGTGAAAGTCTAAAAACATGCGTAGTGTAGATTTCAAGTTCCTTCCAGTTAGGTGCCGGTAAAGTGGATTGGTAGTTCTCTTTGAGACTACTTGCAAACACTAGCCTAGGGATTACCAATGTCGTATTTACTGCCATGTTTTCTACTTTTAAAAAGCTTTTGAACTTGGATTTTGGAACCGTTGCATGGCACGATCTCTCAAAAAAAACCCCAAATTTTATCATGACATTTCACATGCATTCACCGCATGATACAGTTAAACATCATACATGTCATTAAGTTTATCTCTATTGGGCCTTTTGCTCATCCCTTAGTGGAAACAACTTTCAAGTGTTGACAACGTGCCTCTGGCAAGGCGATTGACTTGGGAGGATCTTGGAGCTTAAGGTTTATTCTCTTTATTTTGCTTTTGTGTATAGCCAAAGGCTTGAATGTATTGGGCGTAGGACCCACTTTTGATGTGATCGGTTAAGAACCGAAAACTTGTAGCCATTAGGCATAAACTTGTAATAGCTTAGTTCTCAATGAACTATTCGCATGCTTGGATTTATGATTTAAGGTGTATGGAAATGATTTCAAGTTCAGCATGCTTTATCTATATATATCGAATGAATGAGATTAATTATAGCTTCCGCATGTGTAGTTGAGGAATGAATGTTAATTGAAGGGCATGTTGATTAGTTCGGGTGTTTATATTTTTAGGGTGTTACAATATGTTGGGCTTTAAAAAAGAAATAAATATATTGAAATGGTACATAACAATATGACATGCATGATGGAGCAACAAATACAATAAAACAATTGTAGGTTATGAAACACGGAAATGGATACGGACACGGGATACAAATACATTAAGATACAGATATGGCAATACAGAAAAATCTTTAAAAATAAGATACCAGTACGGCTAGGATATTTTGAACTTTTGTTTTTAAATAATTGTGTTATATTACATGACCTTCAAGAATAGTGACAAACCATTATTTAGGAATTAAATGATCTCCAATGCAGATGTTAAAATTGTGTGTTAGTGTGTTGTATGATAAAAAGTGATAGAAGTGGGACTTAGGATTGTTTTGGAAATTGGCTTTTTAGTACCTTTTAACTTTTTACAAGAAACACATGCAAAAAAATATAGAGAGGAGTTTTTTTGTTGTGGCCTTTTGGCTAAAATGCAGCCTTCCCAAAAGTAAGTAAATAAATAAATAAACAAAATGATGTGTCGGCACCTCTCTCTCTCTCTCTCTCTTCCTGCCAGTGGCAGAGCCAACCCACCCCGTCTCCATCTCTTTCTTTCTCTTCTTTCTTTTTTCTAGCTCACTTTTCACAGTTAGCATCTGACTTAAGAACTTACACCAACACATTTTTTAACAACTCCACTGGAGCTCTTTTTGGAAGAAAGTTTTGTGCTGCTGCAAAAATCTGACACTAAAATGGCTTAAACATATCCATTGGAGAGCCATAGTCTGTTTACTTTCTTTCAATGGATAAGTTAATTGGATAAAATCTGAAAAGGTAAGGTACTACTTTAATCTCACTAAATAAGAAAATATTGAAAAATTTATTTTTGTATTTATTCCAACAACTATACTCTAATACAATGTAAAAATTATTATAATTTCAATTTCATAATGATACGTCACCTATAGTGTCCAAAAAGAATTTGATACTTCTCAAAATTAACATCAAGTATCGGATATTTTTAGGAAGTAATTGAAGGAGAAATTATTGACTTCTAAGTGATTGGTTTGGATTAGGATTAATGTTAAGCCCTCATATTTTTATGTTAGTTATGGATGAACTGATTAGACACATGCAGAATGTGGTGTACCATGATGTATATGCTAGTTGTTGATTAAGCTATTTTAATTGATGCTTTGTAAACAAAATTAAATAATAAATTAGAGGTATGAAGGGAAGCTCTGGATTCAAGAGGACATAAGAAAAGTAGGACAAAAATGCAATATATAAAACGTAACTTCAGTAAAACCCAAAATACAAATAAAGGGATAGTTAGGATCTTAATTGATATTGATCCTGTGTTATCAAATGTACTCAATAAAAAATCCACTTAAAAATTTTCATACTTAAACCACCTAATGGGGTTCTCAAACAACTCTACAAACCCAAAGTTCCCTACTACTTGAGAATGGCTACACAAATCATCTTTTATAGTCCATTCAGTGTAGAGCCAGATCCTTAGATCCAAAACAAGATCTCTGTACTCTAAACTTCAATCCATGTTTGCACAAGTTTTCACTATGCATGAAACTATTAAACCCAAAAGATCTTGAGAAAATTTCATTTTACCCCCCAAACTTTGCCCCAATGATCAATTACACCCCCAAACTTTGAATAATTTCAATTTTACCCCCAAAGTTTTTGAAATCCTATCAATTTGCCCCCTACCGTCTATTTCCGTCAAGTAAGTGGACGGAATGGGTGACGTGGCCGGTCAACTGGGAGGATCACCGGGTGATCGACCGGTGATTGGGAGTTGTTTGGCAGAAACAGAGAGCTTGTGTTTTGTTCACCCAACACAAAATAATAGTTCACTAAACATAAAATGTTCATCTCCAAATCAATTTTTAATAGTTCACCCATTACATATCATTCATAAACAGGTTACACAGTCCATTCATTCTTACATTACCACACATCAGTAAATACTCCGTAACTTTACATTAGAAACCACATTCCTACAATCTTTTTTTTTTTTGGTTACATCAGAAACAAACACATTCTTACGATCAACCATGACAAAACCAAGAAAATCCATAGCCTTCTCTCTCATCCAATCCTTCTCTTCAACTGTGCTTTCAACTTAGTCAACTTCTTCAACAAACTAGGAATGATCTGCACTGCCCAATCACACATGGGTGGTCTGATACACACATCATGGACTGATGCAAATCCTGGGAGGAGATTTCTTAGTTGCCCTAACAATAGTTGCAATCACTTCACCTGGGTAGACCCACCCCTGTGCGATCGGGCAGTGCAGATCATTCATGGTCTGTTGAAGAAGTTGAATAAGATAGAAGCATAGCTGAAGGAACTGGAAGACAGAAAGTTATGGATTTGCTTGGTTCTGCCATGGTTGGTTGGTTGTAGGAATGTGGATTCTAATGTAATGTATGGCAATGTAAGAATGAATGTAATGTGTAACCTGTTTATGAATGATATGTAACGTGTGAACTATTTTTTGTTTTTTTTTTTTTTTTTGGTGAATAATAAATTTTTGGGTGAATATAATGTGTGAACTATTATTAATGAAAAAATCTGATTTGAAGATGAACATTTTGCATTTGGTGAACTATTATTTTGTGTCAAGCATTTTGTGTTGGGTGAACAAAACACAAGCTCTCTGTTTCTGCAATACTGCATTACTAGGCAAAACTCCCAACCAATCGACCACTTGCTCATCCACGGTTGACTGGCCACGTCACCCATTCCGTCCAATTAGACGGAAATAGAAGACAGGCAAATTGATAGGATTTCAAAAACTTTGGGGGTAAAAATATATCCATTTGGTCAGTGATTAGGCTTATCATGAAAGGGCCAAATTTAAGTAAATCTAGTACAAATCCATGGCTTACTTTTAAAGGTCAGAAATTGTACAAAGATGACTAAAGCAACTAATTTCAAACAAATTTTTTCCCTCTTCAACTTTAATTCTATTGAGAAATATCTATAAATTGTGTTCAAATCCTAACTTAACAAGTAACAGAGTAGAAAAATATAAGAAGAAAAAACAAAAGAAGCTAAATACAACAACTTGACATAAATATAACAGAGGACTCTCACTTAATAACACAATGGCCGGCATACAAAATGCATTTTCAAGGGTCCATAAAAACCAAAAATGCGTCTCTAACCAAAGATTTGAAAAGTTCACCTCAGTCTCTTCTGAATTTCTGAAAGTTGAGTTCGCAATAAATTTGCTTGAATAGTCAAATCCTACCATAAGCAAATTAGAAAATGCAAAACATGTCACTAGTGTTAATATGAACAACCCAAAATATAATTAGTTTTTAAAAAACAATTCAATTAACTGGTTTTGGATACATACCCCAGTTTTTTGAAAACTGTAACAACAACAACAACAACAAAAAAGCAAGAATAGTTTACATCAGGAAAATATAGTCAATGTCATATGTGTTAGTAAGGAGACAACAATCTACCAACTAAAACTACTAAGCCACATACCTTGAACCGAAGAAATCTTGTACATTTACATTATGATCTGACTTCCTATAGGATCTTTTCAAAGCCTAGAGTCTCAAAGGAAATTTAAAAAAGACAAAAAAAAAAAAATAATAATAATAATAATAATAATAATAATAATAATAATAATAACTGTAAAGGACTAAGGGTAATAATAACACATAAAATAGAACAATTAAATGATTATTGGAGAAGAATGGGATTGTCAAAAGAAGCTTACATCAAAGCTCTCCAACTTCCTGTTCCAATCCAGTAAAGAACAATTCAATTCCAACTCCGATCATATTAAACCCAGAACTAGATGAAAATAACCGGTTTTCCATGAGAAAAAATATTGGTATCACCTTTTTACCCTTTCCTGTGGAGTTAATTCAGCAAATCTTTCAATAATTCCTTCAATGATACTGAACAAGAGGGGGGAAAAGGCTTGATATTATAGACAATCGTAGTAGCTCTGCCAGCGGCAGTAGTAGCAATAATAACAATAATAATAGTATAAAGATGTCTTACAATAACGACATTGCAGATTTCTCATTTTGCCCTCCTCCCTTCATTTTGAAACTTATCTAGAAATTTAAGAAAAAAAAATAATAATGTATAAAATGTTTTGGGAGATGTGACAGCTTTGTACCCTTGTTACAGAGGTCAACGACTATAGAGTCACCTATAAATGACTTAACATGTAATCATTACGTACGAGAGTATGACAATCAAGTGAATCTTTATTTTTTAGAAGATGTAGAACATTCATGTGCTCTAGTTTGTAAGACCTTCCTATGTCAACATTACTATCACTTGGGCTACCCACAACATGACAATCATAAGCATAATTAGATCAAGCTGCAATATGTGTTCTTATTCCTATTTGCCCCTTCATTGAACAGCACTACAATGAAAAGACATATATCTATATATATACTTATATATGCTTCATTACAATCAATTTGTCGTGGCTTAAATCTCTTTTCCTTGATGAAACTTAAAATGCTGACTCTACAAATGACAGTGTTGCCATTAGGCATATTCCGCAATTAGAATACTTCTACTTCCTAATTTAATATTCAAAACTGAGTTAAATGCCTCTCAGATTATGCATAAACCTTTGAAATATTTTATGTAAAAGATGGAAAGTACAGAAGAAATGGAAAAATCCAGAAGTCTTTAAGTGCCAGAACACACAAACAGAGAAGAAACTCGAAATTCAGGTATCATATTATTTCATAAAAAAGGAAGAGACAAGGCCCCTCTATCACCTAGTAACTATAACATTTTTAACATGCTCAGAAATTTGATACTATCAACAAAATATAGACGACCTTTTGGCTATAAAGCTTACAGTTTTCAAAACAATTCTTCTCAACTTTGTAAGAGTTGGTTTTTGAAATAATTTTTTAATAATGCAGTGGTTAAATGTTAGACGCTAGATTTGGTATAGTCAATGTTTGTGTTGCATATTCAATTTTATTAATTTTCATTACCCTCTTTCGTTACACCAGAATCCAAAGACAGCAGCCTTAAAGATGGTTCTGTATGAAGCCTTTCTAACATTTGAAGTTGGCAAAAGGCCCAAAACTAAAAATTATACTCTTTGGTGTTCCTTTAAATCTTTTAGATTTGAAATGAAAAAATTGTTCAAAATAAGGGACATTAGTTTGAGCCTACGGAAATCATTACGGATTTTCTCATGCCAAACCATAGCCAGACATTTAGTTGTCCTATTTTCCTTGCTTTCAATTGGCACACTAGTTTAATTTTTTGAAAGAAAAAAAAAAAAACAAAAACCTTCTAACAATTAACAACAATAGAAGACAACACTAGGCCATACTCTTCTCCAATAGTATTAGTATGCCTTTTCATAAATTAATTGGTGTACATTGACATCCTTTTTCACCCCTTTTAGGGTTACTTCATTTGGTACATAAAAATAATTATTATTGAAAAGTATGCTACTTGCGTAAATCAAAATGGTTTTCACTCTTCATTGTTGTCTATACATCTTCTCAACGAAATAAGTACTTTGACGCTTTTGAATTATGCATCTTCTAAATTAGAGTCACATAATGCCTCCATACATGTTTAGTGTGTTAATTTCTTCATTTAAATATTCCTGACTTTAAGTGCACTATTTCCTTCCTTGTAGAGTGATGCTAATAGTCCCCACCCATTTACTTTGGAATCCCCAACTCTATGGATCCCCACCCACCAAAATTTCTCCCAACCCTGTTTTCTTTGAAATCCCCCACCATAATCCTAACTATACCTTTTAGGACCCCCACCTCTGCCACCCTTCTTTGGTGACCGCAACCCTCCCCTCTAAGAAACCCTAACCACATATGCTCCTGTCACCACCCAACTCCTCTTCTCCAGACCCCCTCCCTTCAGTTAGCCTCTGTCGCAATCACAAACCCTAGTAGCTGCTACACTCTAACGCAATCATGAACCCTAACTACTGCTACTTCTCTGACAGAATCACAAGCCCTAGTTGAGATCAAGCGAATGAGAGAAGAAGACAAAGAAGGAGAAAGAGGAGGAGGAGGAGGACAAGGCCGGAGAAGGGTTATGAGAATAGGGAAAGGGTTGGGGGTTGTTGTAACACTTCAGACTTCTTAAGTCAATGGAATTGCTTCTTGATTCTTTATTATTGTTGTCAGAATCCTTTAATTGATATTTGATTATTGATTAATGTGTCATCGTAACGGTTAAGTGAAATTTGATCAAAAACCTTGATTTGAATGTTTGTTACTTGTATGGTCTTCATTCTTTTGACTCCTTCTCTCCTCACATTTTAAATTTTGATGTGAGAACAAAACCATTGGATAGCTTGTGGTTGGGGCTTCATTTTGGACTCTTGATTTGCCCAAAACTGAGTTCGGATGAGAGAGTTGAGTCCGTTTGTAGTCTAAGCACCTGAGCTGTCAGCATAGTTCGCTCTAGCGCAGGTTTGGTCGCTCGAGCGGTCTTTAGGCCTTCACAGGTCTAAGTTTCTAAAACCTACGATACTGCAAGCCCCAATTCACCGCTCTAGCACAAGTTTGGTCTCTTTACTGGTCTTTTTAAATTCTGCGCGTGAAAACTGTTCTTTTAGTCAGATTTGTGGGCCCAAAACCCACTTTTTGACCTCACACTACATATAGACAGACACACACTCTCTCCTCACATTTCACACACTCATTCTCTCTCTTCTCTCTCCCTTTCTTCAGTTTCTCTCATCTCTCTCTAAAATCATTGTCCAAGCTCCACAAAACCCTACACTACTTCGGAGCATTTCCTCGCCTCACTTTTTTGAGTTGGATTGTATAGCGCATCAAGTGCTCCAATCTAATTGGAGCAGATCGTTATTTTGCCACATTGGATTTTGGGACTTTCTTCTCCTCTTCTCTAGTTGAGATAAGGACGTTCTTATCCTTGTATATTTGTTTTACCATGTTTATGCAGTATTTTGTTAAATACAATTTTTGTGAAAATTTTGGAGATTTTGATATATATATATATATGTAATATAAAACTAGGGCTTGCCCATCTCGTCTAAATCTCAAAGTTTTCTTCTTTAAAGGATAATGGGTGCTTGAATTTCATAGTCCAGTTATTAATTTGGCTAAGTCCTAATTTTTGCTCAAACCCTAAGATATTGAGAATTGAAGAAAGATTATGGCCTTGTTTCGTTTGTTTTTCAGAAAAATTTTGGGAAAAATTATCTACAAACAAATTTTCAAGAGTAATTAAACCAAACAAATTTTTCTAAAAAAAATCTCAAAATTTTGTTTAGTTACCTACCTTCCAAAATCACTCTCTCTCATACACATCAAATCAATTACTTTTTTTAAAACTCTCTCCCAAAAAGAATTCTCCAAAACCATTTTTGAAAAAATACAAACCAAACAAGTTTTCGTA
The DNA here is from genome assembly GCA_025200525.1 of Camellia lanceoleosa. NCBI lineage: Eukaryota > Viridiplantae > Streptophyta > Magnoliopsida > Ericales > Theaceae > Camellia > Camellia lanceoleosa. Next base: position 90,732,936 of record CM045769.1, read on the forward strand.
CTTTTTATCTCAAAAACTACTCTACAAACACAAACCAAGCACACCCTATGATTTTGAGAAATTGATGATATGTGATGGAATTATGAACTCTTTTGGGCATATTAAATATTGTGGGAGTTACGAGAATATTTGGAAATATTAATTTATTTATGCTCTCGTATTGCCTTTTGGAATACTTTAATAGAGATTACTTTTTTGGCAATCGGTAGAGAATTGCATTGTTGTGTTGTACAAATGAATTGGAATTAGGGAAAATTGAAGCCGTTTTCAATCCATGCATTGCATAGTCATAATCATTCTTTCATTTATGAATATCATGGAATGTTTAGAGAAAATTGACGTTGAGACCGTTTGACTACCCTTTGAAATCTTGTTGAATTATTAAAGTAAACAATGTGGTTAAATCTGGGATGTGTAGAAAAGTTTGAAAATTGAATTAAGTTGGCTTGAGGTCCTTGGTGAAAGTCCGGAATCTCGCGAGGAGTCAAGAGTCCAATTGCCCTTCTGGATAATAGCCAGAAAATGTGGATTTTTGGTAGTTCTGATTAGATTATTTGTAGACATATACCTAGGGATTTCCCATGTATTATTTATTGTTTAATAAGTGGCTTATTTGAAAATGATGAAACTTGGAATTCATTGAGAGACTTGCATTGTTGCATTCATGGACTGTAAAACCTATTGAGCATGAAATAGCATCATTTGCATTCATGGTCATGCACAAGTCAATCTCATATACATTGGTAATATTGTTTCTACTGGGCATTAGTGCTCATCCCTTCATGGAAAATATTTATCAAGCACTGGTGAGATCTCTCCGCCTTTTTGAAGGCTTGTGATTGGCATTTTGGAGCAACAAGGCTCTTTACTTTTGTTGTTATATTTTTGTAAAGCTTTTGAGCTAAATTGTATAGGTCGAACCCCTCTTTTTGTAGCAAGGATTCAACCTTGGAATATGTAAGCCTATAGGGAATTTTGGTTGTTTATTAACATCTATGAAATATGGACACTTCTCCGAGGGCTACGTATCAATGTCGGACACGAACACACATCGAACACATGTCTGTCGAATACGCGGTGGGCATGTGTCCGACACGTAGTAGAAAGTGTCCAATTTTTATTTTTTTTTTATTTTTTTTGATTTTTTGCAAACGAACACGTAATGGACACGTTCGGGACACCGCGGGGTGGAATTCATAATTTATAAAACTTTTGTGGGAGTCAATTTGTAAAAAACAAAAACAGATCAATTCATAACCTAGAATTGAACAGAAGAGAGTGAAAGAAAGGCTCGTCGAGTACACCAAGTCGCTCTTCGTTGGTCAGTCGTCGCTCGTTGCTCTTGCTATTATCCAAGGTACAACTTCAATCTTCTTCTTCATTCTTCTTCGTCTTCAATCTTCTTCTTATTCTTCTTCTTCTTCTTCTTTGATCTTCTTCTTCTTCTCATTTTCCTTCTCCGTCGATCTTCTTCTTCTTCTTCTCCGATTTTCTCTCTCTCTCTCTCTCTCTCTCTCTCTCTCTCTCTCTCCTGCTCTGCTCTTGAACTCTTATTTTCTTTTTTTCTTTTTTTTTCTCCTGTAGGCTGATGCTAACATCTCTGTCTCTCTCTTCTATTTTTTTTTTATTTTATTTTATTTTTTCTTTTTGCTCTCTACCTCTGTTATTTGATTATATTCTCTTTTTTTTTTATTAGTTTTGTTAAATCAATGAAATATTTTTTTTCTATAATTTTAATAGTGTTATTTTGTATTTTTTTTTTTACCTTTCAATAATTTTTTTATAATTATGACATATAATAAATAAATTTAATTATATATATTGAACGTGTCCCAGCGTGTCATGTCCTCCATTTTTTGAAAATTTGCGTGTCCGCTTGTCCGTGTCGTGTTCAGCTCGTGTCACGTGTCCATGTCCGTGCTTCATAGATTAACATTGTTTCAATAGTTCCTCACATGCTATAGATTCAAGCTAGAGAGTCGTGAATGGGTGGTGCATGTGATCTTAGTTTTGGAAAATCTCAACTTCACTGGAATTATGAGAAAAGGAGATTTCTTTTGATTATAAATATCTTTGATTATTGGATATTCCTACTGCTTCCGCATTTGTAAATTAATCAAATTTCTAATTAAAGGAAAATTATGGATTTAATTAATATTAATTGGATTTATTGAAATTGGGGTGTTAAAAGGTGGCGGGAGTGGTAAAGATGGCCTAAGGGGTGGCGGGGTTTGGGTGGAGATGGGGAGGTTGGAGGTTGGTGGCAAGAGGCTGATAGTTTGAGCAAATGAGGGTGGTGGGTGGGTTAGGTTTTGGTAGGTTAGGGATGGGGATAAAATTGGTATTTTATGTTAGGGTGGGTTAGGTTTTGGTATTTTATGTTAGGGATAAAATTGGTATTTTACTGCCTAACTGAACTACATATGACACTTTTATCTCCACCCTATGACACCCAACTTGGATGAAGGCGGGTTTAGATCCTAGATCTATCATATACCAAGACTAGCCACACTAGCTAGCACCTTCTATATTATACTTGATCTTCAAACATCAATTTGTGCCACATTTTTATATAGGTCATCATCATTTTAAATCAAGTAGTCAATCCCATAAATGCGTGCTAATGGTGGAAACTTGAGAGTTTGGCATGAATCCATGCCTATATTTAATCTCTCAAATTCATGGATTTTAGAAAATAGATCTTGCATAAATTTTTAAAGAAAAGATAAACCACCATTTTGTGAATTTCAAAACAGCCACATGACATGAGGAAAAGAAAAAAAAATTGAACAATTTGCACGCTAGCATAACATGTCTGTTAATCAAAAAAGGATTAATGCTTTCTCTATGACCAAAACCTTAACATTGATAATTATGAGTAATAAATGCTAGAGTTTGCTAACACAAGTTCAAAGTACCATAGTAAGTAAAGGAAATGAAAATATGAGCACACCTATTCCTTCCTTTCCACATCACAGGCCTGCCGGAGGGTGAGAACATGAGAAGGACAATGTCAATGTCACACAACACTGACAATTCATTAGCTTTCTTGATGAGCCCATTCTTCCTTTTTGAATAGGTCGTAAGGCGGTTGGTACTACTCTCCAACCTCTTTATCTTCAACTTGACCCGCCCCATCTGCATTTTCACCGGAAAGCCTTAGTTTCAGACACCCTTCAATCCCCATTTCAAAAAATTGTCTTGTATTCACCAATATTTTGTCATCAACCCATAAAGGATTGTTGAAATTTGTTCCCAAAAGTTCACATTGTGCAACAAAATGAAGTATGTACATGAGAAATTAAGCAGGGTCGGTTATTGGAAATTAAAGTCACCGAAAAGTAAGAAATAAGTATAACTAAGATCTTCTCCAATCCTTTACCTATTACTTCATAAAATTCAAATTTGATGAATAAAGGGCTAAAAGTGAACTCTAATTATTTCACCAAACTTACATCAAATCAAGTTACAGGCAAAAGTTTCACCAAATTAAGGTTGAACCAAACCCTTCTTCGGATTTTCAACCGTCATAATTTTACTCAAATTTGTTGAAATTTTGAATAGAGAGATTTTCTTTCAGCAAAAATTTTAAAGCAATTTTTTAGGATAAGTTCCAAAATTTTCAAGAAGATTTGATGAAAAAAAATGGTAGGGATTAGATTTAGAGTATTCCATAACAGATAAGCTTTTAACCAAAATCAAGGGAGAGGCAAAATTTTCACCAAATCAAGGTTGAACTAAAATCCTACACCAAATTTCCAACAGTCTTATTTTTAATCACATTTGATTAAATTTTAGAAAGAGTAAGATTGGAGATCATTTTCTTTCATAAAAATGGTTAAAACAGGATCTAGTATAAGTTTTAAATTTTCCAAAAAGATTTGATCAGAAAATATATATATATATATAGAATAGAGGTTGGAGTGTTCCATAACAGATCAAGTTTTTAACTAAATTTGTACTAAAAAATAAAAACTAATTTAGGATAAGAAAAATAAGCAATTGAAATGAGGAAAAAAAAAAAAGGTTATAGAAGAATTACCCAGATGTGGAAACAGAGAGAAAAGTTTGAATGTGCGCAATCGAACCCTCTGAGAATGGGACGGATAGATTTCTTTGCGAATAACAGACACCATTAAAAGGGGGAGAGAGAGAGAGAGAGAGAGAGAGAGAGAGAAGTGCGTAGGCATACATATGGCTCCGAATTGCTGGAATGAACGAAAAAATGGGTCATCTAACCGGAGCGAGAGAATCGGTGAGTCATATAAATTTCCAAACAACCACTTCGTCATAGACTACTCAGGTATTGCCAATATCCCCACGTCTACTATTGGCATACGCAAAATACCATTTAATTCGTTAAAAATCGTTCCATTTATTGATTCATATCAATTCATCCACCACGAATTATGAGATTATTTGAGATAATTTACATAAATATATTTTTTTTAATTTTTTATGAAAATATATATAGAAAAAATAAAGGTGATGTGACTAAAAAAGATAAAAAGATAAATAAATGTATTTTTTTAGTGCACCCAGACAATATCTAAATTTTGAAATGGATTTGACTTCTTTTAAATTGTCATTTCAATTTAAGAGTGTTAGGTTTGATAGGCCCATTTTAGAACCGGTTTTAGTGATCTGCACAATTTACTTTTTAGAATATTAATGTAAAAAATTTAAATGATTGAAAATCGGTAATTATATATTTGAATCATATTTATTTTTAAAAAAATAGACAACAAATATAATTTCAAAAATAGTCATTCATTTTTTGTGATACAAATTAGATTCAAACATTTAGTTACCGGTATCTGATCATCTTAATTTTTTACATGAATATTCTACTCAGCGAGTCCTAAAAAGGGAACGGTTTAGATAATCGAAACAAGATCTGTAATGGGCTTCACGGCTCCCTCAAGTTCTCTCATAGTGAGATGTGAACATGAGAGAAGCTTAATCCTTTTGAAATCTATAATTCGCTTTCGAAAATACTCTACTCCACTATAATTAATACGTATATTTTTTTTGCAAACTTTACTTTACCCTCTGTGATTTTGGCCATATACGGTTATCTCCTAACATTTTGAAATAATCACATAACTCCCACGTGATTTGTAAATTAAAATATATTGTTAGCTTTTCCGTCCAAGGTGGTAGAATGTGAAAGTTACGCACCTCTATAGAGAGTGAGTCAATTTTTATGATAAAAATACCCTTTCTACCTCTTCAAATTTATAAAAGATGTCATTCTTTTCCTATTTCTATTTCTTCTCTCTTCTCTCTCTACACCTTTCTTTCCAACCATTTGTAGCTCAACTCTTCCTTCTTTTTCTTCACCTCTTCTCTCTCTCTCTCTCTCTCTCTCTCTCTCTTCTCCCCTCAAACCTCCACACACATCCATCGCAACACCGTAATCCCTCTCCTCACATGCCATCCTTAAACCCTCTCCCACCTTTTATGGCAACCCTGTTAACTCCTCCGACCAATCTCGCTACGGCATCACTATCACCTCCAAATAAAGTCAAGGTTCATGAATTTTAAATAAGTATACTTTTTGAATTTTTATAAATAAAAAAATATATATGTAGAAAAGTAGAGAAGAGATATTGATTGATGTGACTTAAATAAGTTCACTTATACAAAAATAAATAAATAAATAAAAATGCACTTGTATAGTTTAACCCAAATAGGGCTTTAATGCCCAATCAACGCACATATATTGATGCCCACACTGTGTTGTCAATATTGGGTTGGATGAATCAACTTTAACTAGGCAAAAACAGGTTAGTATTGGTATAATATTGTTAATATTTGTAACCAAATATATTAGAGAAAGATGTATTAGTTAAAAACATAGTATTATGTATTTGGAGTGGTTAGTTACAGTTGTATATATAAGTGATGTAATCAGTTGAGAAGTGAATAAGAATAAATTGACTAATTTCAGTATTTCTTCATTATTTGCTTTAATATTAATTGTTCATATTTAACACTCCTTTGATCTCTCTCTCTCTCTCTATATATATATATAATGCCCCCAACTTTTTTTTATTACTTGCATAAATTACCAAATTCCTTACTAAAATCCAATTACATAACACCAGTGTGGAAACAAGAGTACAAATGAATAAATAAACATTGTTCCCCCCTCGAATAATACATATATGGAACTTATAATATAACAAATTACAATTCATGTCCTTAGGCTTACATTGAATATTATAAAATAATTAATTACGAAATAAGAATAATATCATTTCTACAACAGTAAACCCTTCACCCAGTGGCGTAGCTAGGATTTTAGGTCAGTGGGGTCATTAACAACTATCATCAGGATCATTATGTCAATATATCTTCTACACAACTTATATCAAAATCAAATTTTATTCTATAATTTTATATGTTTTCAATCATATCGACAAAATAATTCAAATTTAATAAATTACATATAAAACAAAACTTGAGAAATTAATACTTCAACAAAATCAAGAGAAGATCTACATTAACATAATTATTCACAAGTTTTCATTTTTTAAAATTGCTATATAATAACCTTATTACTTATGCTATCAAATATATTTTTTTTGCCCAATATATATATGGCCAAATAATCATTGATTCAATCATCACTTCGAATAAATTAAAAAATTATCTCTTTGCATTAAGCAAAAGATCTTCTCACAATTGTAGTTGTAATTGGTAGAATTGATGACCATGACAATTATAGTTATTATTTTCACTACAATTATTTATAATTTTTCTCCAAAAAATTGTATTCTAATGTGAATTAGGAATCATATATGTGTAATTTCAAACACTAAAAACAAATTTTTAGAGTGTATTTATAATAAAGTTAAAAAGGAATAACAAATCTTCATTTTTTCTTTGAGTTCAATTTGTAAAATCTCAAATATTTTAAATAAATTTCAAATTTATTTTAAAAAAACTTCAAAGTTGATCGATGTCAAGTGACACTACTTACTGTACACTAGCTCCGCCAGTGCCTTCACCCACAATCAACAAAGAATTGGTCCCCACTAGAATAACTTCTTGATCCTGGAAGGATACAACCTACTCCGTACCCAAAAATGGTTTAACAACATAGGATGAACACAAAGGGGTCCAATAGGGATTCACAATGATTCTAAACAATAACACCTCATAGACAAAAATGATCATGATACTCGATATTATAAGTATATATATAGGGTGTCGTTTGATAGTCAAAATATACATATGTGCATATACCTTTAAAAAATGAGTCCTTTTTAATAACCAAGAAGTCTCATTTCTTTTTCCTTATTCTTGCGAGTCATTTCTCATACTTTAAAAGGGACCATTTCTTCAATTCCATTTAATTTCACAAAAAATGATTTCATGTATATTTGATTACACTCCCACTTCCACCTACTTGCCATTTCACAAAATTAAATAAACGCTTATGTTATCATTGACAATTCAAAACATACTAATTATATCCCTCAAGTACTCATCATATAACTATCATTATTCCACGAATCATTCAATGATAAACACCTTCAAATACTCCCACATTTACCGGCCTTGGCATGGAACATCAATTGGGCATCTGACAATACAATATCACAACACTAACTATAACGAGTCACAAAATCCACAACATGATTTACCAGGCACTAGCCAAAAAGGAAAGAGGAACTTCCATAAGGCCCCAACAATTCACATGCTTTACAGGGGGTAAGCCGAAAGGTACACAAACCCTATCTCCATGTGCCACGCTTTACTAGTCGTTATCCAGAAGCAATGCAAAACCTCCAACCACGCTTTACTAGGTACAAACTGGAAGGAATGCATAATCTCTGTCAATGTGTCATGCTTTATCGGCCACAAGTCGTAAGGAAACGGATCCTTCGCATCGTTCAAACATCACCACAACATTCTAAATTATCCTACCTAAATCAACAACACATAATACATATAGTCTATTCAACAACAATCAACACATCCCTCCATCGATGGCCAAGGACAACTCTTACAATGTCTAGCATGACTCTCATGAAGTAAAATAAATGAAAATCTCATGATCATTATTCATTTACTCAAATTACATAAACATTCACCATCATCATATTAGTCTCATAACTTAATCCACTTCTCTCTAGTCATTATAACTATAATGAAACAAATTCAAAACACTCATTTATTATTCCTCTTCTCATATCACATCGCTTTCCACAATAATCATTTTGATCCAAATCCATGAGTTTAGAAAGAATCTTATTTCTCAACATGATAAAGTAAACAAAATTAGGGCTTTTTGTTATCATCATCACACTCATGTCCTATTATTATCATTTTATCATAATCAACATTAAAACACAAGATTTATTCTTTTGATTCAAAATCTTATCCCAAATCTACATCTTTTTCACAAATCTCTTTTCAATCCATGATTTTATGCAATAGAAAATACCACAAGTCTATCTATAACAAGGAATTGAAGAGAAGTAAGGAAATACCTACCTCTTGAAGAGAAGAGAAGAAACTCGAATATCTATCAGCAACAAAAAGACGATCCGCTTATATCAAAAGGAAGCTCTTATCGGGCTTTGCATTTTGGTATTGGACTAGGGTGAGATTTTTAGTGAAAGTAGATGAAATCCAAGCTTGAAAGCTTAGGGTTTTTGGAAATGAAGGAAGGAGAGAGAAGAGATAGAAAAGTGTAAAAGATTTGACCAAAAAATGACTTTTTGAAGAGTTAATCTTGAACAGATCGCTTGAGCGGTGAAACTTGCGTTTGAGCGTAAGTGACAATAAATCGCTTAAACGGTAAAACCAACGCTTGAATGAAGATGACAAACTCCCAATATCTTAGACTGCAGACCAAAGTATTGAACGGTTCAAAAGACTACTTGAGCGAAAAGAGAATTTTCAGAGTGCTACAATATGTATATGTATATATATATATATAATATTTAATAGATAGAAAGAATGCTGGAGGTAGTGTTTGGATAGGTGAAGGCAGTGTTTGGGCCTCATTAGTTTTGGGACAAATTATACAAATAGTCCCTATAGTTTGAGACTCGTTTCATTTTGATCTCTGACTTTTCAATTGTGACACATTTGACCTTAAATTTTGAATCTTGTTCCAAATAAGGACAATTGAAGATACCATTGTTTAATTTCAAGGAGAAAATCGTCAATTTAATAAAATATAAACTAATTTGACAAAAATAAATATAAAAAAATTATTTTTTTAATTTTTTTAAAATTATTTTTATCCACCAATGATAAAATTATGTAAAATTGATAAAAAAAAAAATTAATTTTATATGATCATCGTCCAAACACATAATAAAACTTAATTTGGCAAAAAAATGTCTAAAAGATTTATCAATTTTACATAATTTTATTTTTAGTGGGTAGAAATAATTTTTAAAAATTCAAAAATATTTGTTTGACATTTATTTTTGTCAAATTAGTTTATATTTTATTAAATTGACGATTTTACTCTTGAAAAATCTAATAATATCTTCAATTGTCCTTATTTGGAACAAGATTCAAAATTCAGGGTCAAATATGTCATAATTGAAAAGTCAGGGACCAAAGTGACACAAGCCCCAAACTATAGGGATTATTAGTGTAATTCATCCTTAGTTTTGTTAGTAGTTTAGACTGAAGCAATATGAATAAATGAAAATTGAAAAAAAAATTGTTTTATTGTTAATCAATGGTGAGAATAGGTGACTAATTTTTTGGTGGGTAGTCGTGTGTATGCCACTTGGGTTGCTTACAAAAGTTAGAATGGAATTTGTTAGAGTTGGGAACATGAAAGGAAGAAGAAAACATATATATATATATATGTAGGTTTACTTCAAAAGAGAAGAAATGAAGAAGAAGAAGGGCATAAAAGTCAATTTATATATTTTGTTAACAGAAGTTACTGTGTGTTTTAATCCATAAACCACATGAGGGTTATATGATAATTTCCAAACGTTAGGGGGGTAAACCGCACATAACCCAAACCATAGGGGGTAAAGTGAAGTTTGTCCATATTTTTTTAACCTCTAATGAAATATTAAAGTAAAAAAGAGTGTGAGAGAGATTTAAGGCGTAAAATTTGTCACAAATTAGTAATTATATAAATGAAAAATATTATATAAAATTAGTTTGTGTTATATATGAAAAATATTATGTAAATTAAAGTTATATATTATATAAATATTTGATAATTGATTAAAAATATTCTTCAATTAACTAGTAAATTGAAACTATTCCAAACCACGATTTTGGTTATTTGCCAATCCACCATTTACAGTTTGATTTTTAATTTTATTCTCAAACTGCTCAAATCGCACTACACACACCCCTATCTATTACCAAGATGGGGAGTAAAATTTTAGTATATTATCCCCATTAATAATAAACTTATATATGGTGAATAAATTTTACTTTCAATGTGTAATTGCATAACTAGATATAGATGATAGGGAAATTCTATGTTTGGGATATGTATATATGTCCAGACTCGGGGTCGTGTTATCACAACACAGTGCTATAACAAGCAATGGCACTGTTTAGTAATTTTTTTTTTTTTTTTTTTCAAGTTTGTGCAATATGGTTTCATTTCCTTTTTGTTTTTTTTTTCAAATTTTGAAAATTCATTTTCAAATCAAGATGGCAAGCCCCCTCAAAAATTAAGATTTTGTTAAAAAAATAAAAATTCATATCTACTCAAAAATTGAATGAATTTGACTAGTTGGGAAAAAACAAAATTAAATTTTTGTAATGCCCCGAAAATATAACAACAAAATCATCTCACAATATTAAATATGTAGCCCTCTGTACTTTCTATTATAATGGAATTATATTTGACACTTTGATTATCTCGATGGAGAACCTTCTTAGTCAATATTTGAGCCTTGGTTAAGGTGTTACCATATTAGTTGGGTGAGATTGGATAAAAAACTCTAAATTCAAATAGTTATTATTGAGTAGTCATCACTCTTTTATCATTTTCTCTCTCCATAGTTTGAATCTTGATGTAAGGCTAGGACCATTGGAAATCTTACTTCCGGGGCTTTAATTTGGACACAAGAACAACTCTAAACCGAGTCCGGACAAGAGAGTTATGCCTCTTTGAAGTTTGTGAATTTGTGTTGTGTGCATAGTATACTTGAGCGCAACTTTCACCGCTCGAGCGGACCATAAACCCTTCCAGCTCTATTTTTCAAAAATTTCTACGATACTAGAAGCTTTGATTCACTGCTCGAGCGCAACTTTCACCGCTCGAGTGAACTGTTCAGAATCATATCGTTAAAAGTCACTTTTTGGGTCAAATCTCTTCACTTTACATTCCCTTTTCTCTATCCTTCCGCCATTTTTGAGTTTCCAAGCTTTTTAGCCTTGATTTCATCGATTTTTACATATCTTTGACCCCTAGTTCCATATACCAAAACGTAGAGCTCGACGAGGGCTTCTGTTTAATCTGAGCGGATCGTGTTTTCGTTAAAATTGGATTTTCGGGCTTCTTCTCTTTATTGTTTGAGGTAGGGATTTCTTTGTTCCTTTTCAATACCTCATCTATAAAATCATATCCATTATGGATTTCTTTGAAAGTTATGAAAGGGGATCTAGAGTTTGATATTTGTGAATGAGATTGTTAAATTGATTGTTGTTTGGGTTAATTGGGAAATAGTCTAACATGTTTATGTTGAAAGGGAGAAAAATCCCTAATTTAATATTTTAACTTGGTGAATTAAAAAAGGGTAAAGTTGAATAATGTTTGTATTTTGTTAATATGGATTGTGTAAATGTGTTAATAGTAGAAAGGGAGAATTAACTATGGCATTGGAATTATTTTGGATTGATCATATTAAGTTGAGTTGGGTTGTGGCTCTGATATCCATGGATTTAGTTTTGTGACATGAAAAGAATGGATTTTGGATAAAGATTAGAGTACGTTAACTTGGAAGATAAGAGAATTGATTTTTGAAAAGAGAAAGAAATCATAAAACTTTGTGAATTTTAGAAATGAACATGAGGTTGGATTATGAACACTTTATATATTATTTTTTGTTGTTGGACTTAAAGTCTCATGAGAATTGATGTATGATATTACGTGTACTAAATACAAGTGTTTGGAGGTTTTGTCCTTAGTCATCAGTGGAGGATGACATTGTCGTGTTGAATAGATTATGTATATGTATTACATTTGTGTTATTTATGTTTTTAACATGTTGTGATGATTGGTAACGTATACTACGCTAAGAATAAGAGGTACCATTAACTTCTAGCTAGCACTTGGAGAATTGGCTGTGCTTATAATGAGAGTTACCACTACTTTCCAGCTAGCGCTTGGAGAACTTGGCAGAGATACCATTACCTTCCAGCCGGTGTCTGGTAAATTGGCATCTCATTATGGAAAGGAGTATCCTTGGCTTACCGTACTTAAGGCAGGTAGAGCAGAGCTTATTTATCGTTATTATCTCAGTGTATCTGTGTATATCATGCATTATATAGGTTATGGTTTAGGAAGGCCGAGTTGTCTCATATGTTGAGCAGATAGTTGTTGGGTGCTTGTTGTTTTCATTTTTTGTGTTAGATGTATATATGTATATTTGAATGTGTTGGAAAAGGATGTAGACCATATATTGAGTTTGTAAATAATGTGAAGGAAATCAAAGATTTATGAACATGTTTCAAAAAAAAAAAAAAAAAAAACAAAATGGTTGTTATGAGATATTTTTGAAATGGGAAATGAAAAGGAAATATGAACTGTCTGTATTGTTGAAGAAATTAAATGATTTTGGGAAAAGTACTTATGTAAATATTCTTTGGTTATAAACCATCATATTATTTATATAGTATGAAACTAAGCATTCATGATCATAGCTATCTCTAAGTTGTTATTGTTTAGGATCATGTTGGGATCCCTATTGGGCTTTATGTTCATCCCATGTTGCTAATCATTTTTCAGGTGAACATCGAGAAGTGTTTCAAGATCGAGGATCTTCTTTATCTGTTGGCCACGGGGCCTTTTATTTGTTAGTGGAATGCCATTGTTGTTAAAAGGTTGGACCCTTCCTTTTATATGTAATGATATAAGCCTACGGGCAACTTATTCAATTGTAACTCATGTTGCATTAATTATATATTCGAATGAGAGAATCTTTACCTAATTTTTCTTATTAATGTATTAAAGTTTCGAACGTTATCTCTGAAATTGTAATATAACAAAGGATTTGGTAATGGTATTCGTGAATTTAAAAGTGAGGCATTGCAAAATAATAACACATTTCTGAATATAGCATCCTTCTATTCATATGATTCAATTTTACAAAAGATAACACATGCAACTATACATTCATAACTTCTAACCCTAAATCTATAGCATGTGCCACAAGTGAGCAATATGAAATAAGAGTTAAACAAATAAAGTAATGTCCTATTGACTACAACTTTCCAAGACAATGCTTAGTCACAACAAAAGTGGGTTTGAAACTCAATACAAATAATGCCCTAAGTTTGTACAAAATAATGACCAAATAACAAAAAGAAACTCTTGGCTCCAAGTCCTCCTAAGCTATGGCCTTAGCGGAAACATATTACCAGCACCTGAAAATGGTTTTCCATATAAAGTGAGCCAAAGCCCAATAGAGATACTCTAACACAGTGTATGAATCTTAACAAAATTATAAGGTGAATGCATATGCAATGCTTGTGTCAAAACGTTTTATACCTCTTTCCAAAACCATGCAATGCCAGGGTATATCACAATTCATAAAATATTTCCTTTACAATAGAAAACAGGGCAATGGATACAACACTGGAAATCTCTAGGTACATGTCTGCAAATAGGCTATACAAGTACTATCAATTGCCATTTTTACCGGTACTAACCGGAAGGCTCAACACCTAACCACGTGGGTTTTTGTACTTTCACCAAAGACACATAGGCCAACAATAATACCACAACTACACCCCCAACCCAGATTTACCAAGGTATTCACCATTTTTTCTCAAAATAATATACATTTTCAATGTGTTAAATATGTAACAATGCTCAATGTAAATGGATGAGAAATTAGTTTCAATTCTCTTAATTCTCATGCAATTTCTATAACAATCATAGCTATCCTCCACCGATAGCCCAAAACAGATAAATAATTTCCAAATAAGATAAATTTTCCAAAATTTCAAGATGGGAGTGATAATGCATATCCAACTCCACCATCATCATTCCAATTCCATAAAGCTCAACATCATTCCCATTTCTCTTTTACAAAATCAAATATTCTTTTTTTTTTTTTTTGGTCCTGCCACCCGGTATCCGACCCATCGGGCCGACTAATCCGGATCGGGGCTGAGTTCTGGCTGGTTAGGTTCAACACCCCTCCCAATTGGCGTTGCGGGGGATCGAACCGTAGTCCTCCCTACCAAGCCGAGCGCCAATCACCACTCGGCCAACAACCAATTGGTACAAAATCAAATATTCGCAATTTAGGGCAAAAATCCCTTTTTCCTTTAAAAATCAAATCCAAGGATGAAATCCATTATTTTATCACAACACAACCACAAATACACTCACAATCATTTCTAAGAAAACCATTTGAAAACCGCTCTTTTGATTTTTAAACCAAAACCCTAGATTTGTTCAAAAATTCCCAAATTCCATGATTTCTTTAGAAAGACAAATAACCAAGTTAAAAACCATACAAGTGTGGAGAAATCCCTACCTCAAAGACATGGGCAAAGAAGAACAAGGGTTGAAACTTGACGAAGCCAAAAACGAATTTTGTTCCAATCAAATGGAAACTCTCGATGTGTTCTACTCTTTTTCCCGGAGGGCAATGGTTGAGAAATCAATAGATGATAGTGTATTTGAGGTTTAAAGATGGTTTTTAGAGAGATAGATGAGAAAATGACTCAAAAAGTGGTTGTTATGAACTGATATACGCACAGACCGCTCGAGCGACCAAAACATTGCTCGAGCGACCAAACACAATAAGTGAAACTGCCCGAGCGAGCAAAGTACCGCTCGAGCGCCCAATGACATACTCTCAGAAGTTTTGCAGATAAAGGCTAACCGTTCGAGCGCAAGAAGGACTGCTTGAGCCAAGACCGCTAGAGCGCAAGAAAGACTGCTTGAGCCAAGACCGTTTGAGCACAAGAAACACTGCTCGAGTGAGAAAAACACCCTCTCAATACTTTTGCAGGCCTGCAAAAGTACTGAGAGTTCTCAAAAACCACACAAGCACAAGAAGCACCGCTCGAGCGAACTGACCAAAACCTGGGCAAAGACTTCTTTGAAAAAACAACTCCCAACCTATTTCAAACGTAACGACAATACTCAAATAACCCAATTCAACGAGGAATAAGATGGACAAGGATATAAACAACCAGGTAAAGCAATAAATCTGGATCCAAAACAATAAATGGGTCGAGTCTAAACCAGAATTGTTATAACCTCTCCCTCTTAAGTAATTCCATCCCCGAAATTTTAAATCAAATAACAACAATGATAACAAGTCGAATCCATAACCATGACCCATCTGCCGGTCATACATTCTCAAAACAATGATAAATGAGTTTTCAATACTGAATATGCAATTTACTATTCCCAAAACATATACAATGTTCACATTTAATCAACATAATAAGATTTTTATTACAAGTTTCAAACATTAACAAAAAGGTCCGGATGCTTCTCATGGACTTCCGCCTCATGTTCCTAAGTCGCCTCCTCAACCCCATGGTGTCGCCGCAACACTTTTACCAAAGGAATTGTCTTTCCTCGCAAGACTTGGTCGCGTGTATCTAAGACTCTAACTAGTCTTTTCTCATACAAGGCATCCTTATCTCCCTCTAACTCGGTCCAATCCAACACATGTGATGGATCCAGCTCATACTTTCGGAGCATTCGGATATGAAACACGTCATGAACCCCCAAAAACTGTGGCGGTAAGGCCAAACGATAAGCTACCTCCCTAATATGCTCTAGAATCTCAAAAGGTCCAATAAATCTAGGGAACAACTTTCTACTCTTCCCAAACCTCATTAAACCCCCGTCTTGCTGATATCTTCAAGAAGACATGATCTCTTATCTCAAATGATAACAGTCTCCTCCTATGGTCGGCATAATTTTTTTGACGACTTTGAGTCGAAACCAACCTCTTACAGATAAGTGCAACGTTCTCCGATGTTTCCTGCACTAACTCAAGACCTGACATAAGTTGTCACCCATCTTAGCCCAACACATCAAATGGTGCCATGCTAATACTTGCCTGAAAGTTATTGTTATAGGCAAACTCTACTAAAGGAAAGTGTCTCTCCCATGACCCCTTAAAGTCAAGAACATAACCTCAAAGCATATCTTCTAGGATCTGAATGGTGCGCTCTGACTGTCTGTCAGTCTGAGAATGATAGGCAGTGCTAAAAGTCAACCTAGTGCTCAAGACATTTTGTAGGCTCTGCCATAATCGAGCAGTGAAATGTGGATCTCTATCCAAAATGATAGTCACAAGGACCTCGTGAAGTCTGACTATGTCCTTAACATAAAGGTCGGCAAGGTAATCTACCGAGTCACTCGTGCACATAGGTACAAAGTGTGCTGACTTGGTTAACTGGTCAACTATCACCCACATGACATCATTACCCTGTTATGTCCTCGAAAGACCCACAACAAAATTCATCATGATATGTTGCCACTTCCACTCGGCTATAGGCAAGGGTTGCAACAAACCCGTTGGCTTCTGATGCTCGACCTTCATTTGTTGACAAGTAAGGCCCCTTGATACAAACAAGGCTACGTCTCTCTTCATCCCCATCCACCAAAACTGGTAACTAAGGTTGTGATACATCTTTGTGCCTCTCGGATGTACCGCAGGGCACGAATGGTGGAACTCTCGGAGTACCTCCTCTCTACAAGACTCCGGTACGAAAAGACGATCAAGATATCTAACACTCAAGTTAGAGTACACATTCAAGCCATTCTCTACCTTCCCACTAGATATCTTCTCCCGAATAGACTTACCTCGTGAACACCCCATTGTGCTTCTATAACTCGTCTCACAAGTGTAGGTTATGTAACTGTAATAAACAAAGTTGCAGACTCAACAGACTCACCAAGATAAAAGTCAAACTTGCCGATAGCAACCAACATATCTTATTCCAAGATAGCAATACTAGCTATACTGCTAATGGACTTCCTACTCAAGGCATCGGCCACTACATTAGCCTTCCCTAGATGATAATGCAACTCAAAATTATAATCTTCCATGAACTCCATCTACCTTATTTGCCTCAGATTCAAATCTTTATGTGAAAACAGATACTTCAAACTTTTGTGATTGGGGAATACCTCAAACCTCTTACCATATAGATAATGTCTCTAAATCTTCAAGGTAAAAATCATTGCTGCTAGTTCTAAGTCGTAAGTAGGGTAGTTTCTTTTGTGTGTTTTCAACTGTCGTGAGCCATAAGCTATTACATTCCCATCTTGCATCAAGACACAACCCAAACCTTCCCGAGACGCATCACAATACATAAAATAGCCCAAACCCCTCTTCAGAATAATCAACACTGGAGTAGTGGTAAGTCTAACCTTAAGCTCTTGAAATGATTTCTCACAAGTCTCGCTCCACACAAATTTGATTCCCTTCCTCGCCAGTCTAGTCAAGGGTGAGGCAAATCTAGAGAAATCCTTCACAAAATGTAATTCCCGGCTAACCCCAAGAACTCTGGATCTCAAAGGCATTCTTAGGTTATTTTCAATCTTGCATTGCCTCTATCTTAGAAGAGTTTACAGTCACCTTGTCCCCGGATATCACATGGCTTAAGAATTTCACCTCCTTCAACCAGAACTCACACTTCCTGAACTTAGCATACAATTTATAGGCTCTAAGCAACTCAAGTACAATCCGCAAGTGTTCCTTGTGTTCCTTCTTAAAGGATGAGTAAATCAAAATGTTATCAACAAAGAAAACCATAAAATGGTCTAAGAACTCACGGAAGATTCGTTTCATCAAATTCATAAACAAAGTCGATGCGTTGGTTAACCCAAAAGGCATCACTAGGAACTCATAATGGCCATACTGCGTATGGAATGCCGTTTTCTGGATATCCTCTTCCTTCACTCTCAACTGGTGATAACCCGACCTCAAGTCTATCTTAGAAAAGCAACAAGACTCCTTCAACTAATCAAACAAGTCATCTATATGAGGTAGTACGTACTTGTTCTTAGTTCAACTTCCTGTAATCAATACAAAGTCGCAATGTGCCATTCTTTTTCTTGGCAAAGAGAGCCGGTGCTCCCTAAGGCAAAGTAATAAGGTGGATAAAGCCCTTATCTAGCAATTCTTGGAGTTGAATATTCAACCCACTCAATTCAGCGGGTGTAAATCTATACGGTGCCATGGTGCTATGACAAGCACTAAATCAATGGAGAACTCAATCTCACGGTGAGGTGATAAACTCATAAGATCCTTGGAAAAGATGTTCAAGTATTCATAAACTACCCTCGGTAACTCAACTTGGATTACATCACTCTCAACACCCAAGAAAGCAGCAAGAAGAAGACTAAGCTCACCTCGACCATGCAGATCACACACTGGCAACAAGGCTCTATCAGCTCGGTCCCCCAAAAAATAAAAATAATCATCACTCGAGGTGCACACTTTGACTCTCTAACAGTAACAATCTATAATGGCCCGATAAGATGACAACTAATCCATGCCCAAAATGAAATCAAAACTCGACATATCAATCAATACAAAAGAAAAAGGAAGTCGACGACTGGCTACCTCTATCTCAGAACCTTGACATCCCTGATTCAACATAACCTCACCACCAATAGGTGACTCTACCTTGAGTGGAGACGCTAACTGAGCTACTTCTAGCCCCAAAGCTGATGCAAATGCAAACTAAATGAAAGAATGCGATGCACTAGTATCAATCAACATATTAGCAATAGAATTACACAATAGGAAATCACCTCTCACTATCGAAGGTGCCAACAACAAGTCTGGCGTGGTAATAGCATACACACGCCCCGTAAGTCTTTGCTTTACGTGCTTACCCCTTGGAGCATGAGTCTGGTACACTGACTGAGCTGAAGAGGCTCCCTGATTGGCCCTTGAGGCCTGAATTGACAGTGCAGGCTAATGGCTTTATGTCTGCCTCGAACTAAACACACTAGATGTGCCATCCGACTGAGAGCAAAACCTCTTCATGTGCCCCGACTGCCTATACTGATAACAGGTAGGCTATTGCCCTCTCTCTTAACTCCGGCTCTAAGGGTAAGCCGTAAACGGTGCAGACTGTTGCCCTCTTCCTCTTTGCGAGCAAACTAAAGATTTGTGGCCCAATTGACCACACTTTGTGTTAAGCTGCTTGAGCTTCAGAAACTGCTCTATTAACTTCTCCCGAGCAGTGGAAGGTAAGAACTTATCCTAGAAGGCGTTGATAAAGGCCTCCCAAGTCACCCCAATGTGCCCATACGTGTACTTTCACCACTAACCCATATCTCCTTTTAGCTGGAAGGATGCCAAGGTCACTCTCAGTCTGTCGTCATCGATGCTTAGGATCTCGAACGTCTTCACCATCTATTCCAACCACTTATCTGCCTTTAGTGGCTCCATAGGATCTCCCAAAACCTCATCTGAATTAGACCAAAAGAACTCCCTCTTCAGAAAAGAACAGCTATATCTTATCCATATGGACCTGGATTTGATTCTCAGCTTTGGGAATGTCCATGGATTCCTGCAAAGCTCCAGCAATCTCACGGGCCAAAGTGCCCATGGCCTGCTGACCAATTGGTTCGGCCACATTGGCCTGACCAACCCCCTCCTACGCCAGAATATCATCCGGTAATGGCATCTCCTGCCATCTAGGCCAGCTACGCCTACCACCACTATGTCCATATCTCGACATCCTAATGAAGGTAACACAAGAGATTAGCACATTTACAAATGTGCCGAAGTTAACTCACTCGCATCCTAATATAATGGACAACAATTAATTCACTCCATATAAGCACGTAGTCATGTAAATACATTTGAATTTTGTTTTTAGATAATGATTATCCCTTGACATTGCCAGAGTTCCAATTAGAAATAACAGGATCAGGTGCTCTTCTAACTTGACTTCTAGAAACTTGTAAACCCAATCAATATCTTAGAAATTAAATCTCATACTCACTTAGCCACATAAACATGTTATCACATAACATAGCAGGTTTACTTCTAACACAAACTAACGAGATAACCTATTGCGGTAAAAATCACATCTCATAATCTCAAAATATTCAAACCCGGTAACTCTAATACCAAGTTGTAACGCCCTGAAAATATAACAATAAAACCATTACACAATATTAAATAACAACACATTTCTGAATATAACATCCTTCTATTCATATTATTTGATTTTACAAAAGATAACACATGCAGTTAGACATTCATAAGTTCTAGCCCTGAATCTATAGCATGTGCCACAAGTGAGCAATACGAAATAAGAGTTAAGCAAATAAAGTAATGCCCTATTGGCTACAACTTTCCAAGACGATGCTTGTGTAATGTCCCGGGTTTCGAGCTTCAATAGTATTGTCTAGCGGAGTAGTATGTAATTCTTTGGGTGTTTTGTTCATTAGTTTGAGTCTTTGAAATTTGTTTATACTCTTGCTTAACCTCTTGTAACTTTTCTGGGTTATAAACATTGAGTTTTGGGCATTGGAACTTGCATTGGTTTGCGAAATCACTTTCTGAGTTCTGGGCAAAACTGCTCATGCGGAATTGAAAACTGCCAGAGTAAATCTTCACAGGGTTTTCCAAAATTTTTTGGGTTTTCTGGGTAGAAAATCACCCAAGCGAATTTTTGGGTGAATTTCTAGGCAGCTTTCTAGAGCAATTCGCCCATGAGACAAAAAATTCCGCTCGTGCGGATTGAGAATTCCGCTCATTGAAAATTCAAATCGCTCGGGCAAATTTCAATGTGTCTATCTTGATTTTCGTGCTCTTTTCCTCAAAATTGATGCCAAAAGTGTTTTTACTCAGATTTTCTTTTCTCTCTCTATATCCATCTTTTCTCTCCCTTCTCTTTACAAAACACACCCAAATCCAACTTCTCTCTAAGATTTAGCTCTAATCTTTAAGAGTTTGAGGGGGTTTCTTACACCAAATTGAAGAGGGCGATGAGGCTACGTTTATAACTAATTGGATCATGTTTTCACCAACGTTGATTTCTAGGGTTGTCTTCCTTTTTATCTCCCAAGCTTGAGGCAGGGATAATCTTTGAGTTATATATACATTTTTGCAAGTTTATACATGTTTTGAGTATTTCATCATGTTGTGAGTTATGATTTTGGGTTGTTGAACCCAAGATGATGTTAGATGTGGATTTCATCTATTTTTCCCAAAAACTTTTGATAATATGAGTATGTTCTAGGGTGTGGGTGTTGTTTTGGAAAAATCTTTTCTAAAATGGAATAAAAACCTTGTTTTGGTGAAAACCCCAAAATATGAGAATTTTGGGAAAAAAAAGTTAGGATATTGTGAAATTGATACTTGATAATTTGCCATGTGAGTAAATGATGGAGGAAATTCTATAATTGTATCAAATGAAGGGATTTCATGAGAGAATGAGAAATTGTAGAATTGGGAAGTTAGAACAATAGGTTGTTGCTGTTATTGTGGAAAAACCAAATGCTAAAAATGATGTTCAACATGTGGAGAATACATGAATGTTGATATTGTTATATTGTCTCTTGGAAAAATATACTATGATGTTATATTGATAAGAGATGTGGAATTTGATCACAATGGAGGGTTGTGTGGATGAATTGAGAAATTGAGAAATTTCAAGGCATTGATGTAGAAATATATTGCATTGGCACTTGATTTAATTATCATCACCTTTCGAATTGTCATTGTTAAGATGTTTGGATGGAACTTTATCATTGCATTGGACATTGCATCGCCATTCCATTTTATCATTAATGTAATTAATTTTGAATATTGCATTGGAAAAAGTATTGCTTTGAGAAAGGGAATTGTTTTGTGAAACAAGATCATATTGATTTATTTTGGGGTAAATACGTTGGTAAGTCCGGATAGGGGGTGTAGTTGGTATTGGTTAATTTGACCTGAGTGTCCATGGTGAAAGACCGAAAACATGCATGGAAGAGGTATCACGTGCCTTCCGATTAGCTACCAGTAAAGTGGGGATTGGTAGTGCTTGTTATGCCTACTTGTAGACACCAATCTAGGAATTACCTGAGTCATATTTACTGCCTCTTTGAACAACATTGAAATTATTGAATTGTTAAATTCTAAATATTGCATTGTGCACAAAAGTTTCAAAAGGTATAAGTATATGTTTTTTTGAATATGGCATGGCATTTGCATTCATCCGATGAAATTATATAAAATGTATATACTTCGTGAAGATTTTCCTACTGGGCTTTTGTGCTCCCTCTTATGGGATTTTGTGCAAGAAAGGATGTGGCTATTTCGCCAAGTTAGAGGCATAGAAATATCTTTTGAGAGTACAAGGCTCTTTTCTTTGTTGTAATTATTTTTGACAAGCCAAGAGCTTATATGTATGGGTGTGAAAATCCTTTTTTTCTTTGTGTGTGTGTAACTGGGCTTAAGCCTTGGAACTTGTAGCCCTTGGGGGCATTTATATGCACTTGACTTATTATGCCACATGTTTTAGATTCATCTACTAGGGATGTTGAATGTATATTCACATGTGGATTATCTTTTGTAAATCTCTTAATGGTTAATGAATACATATGTTGGGGATTTGTGAATGACGTCAATATTGAGATTTGCTTTCTATTTACATTAATCAATGGAAGTTGGTGAATCTGTATTGTGTAAATTTTCGAGGTGTGACAACTTAGTATCAGAGCTGCCGGGGTTTGAATACTTGGGGCTCGCAGGAAGTGATTGTTTATCCACAATGGGTTCATTTCGCTTAATTAAGAGTTGTTCCATGTATTAGGTGTTATGTGATATCATGCTTATGTGGCTAGATGGGTATGAGATTGAACTTTTGGAATGTGGTTTTAAATTCCTTGAGGTCTTATTAGAAGGGTACTTGATCAATACTCATTCTACTAAGAATTCTTGGTATTTCGTGGACAAATTTCATCGTAAAGGAGTAATCCATATGTGTTTATGTGATTACGTGCTTATGTGGAGTGAAGCTAAGTGTTTTGTGATATAGAAATGTATAGAATTGTTATGATAGGATGTGTAAGATAAGTTGCGAGCACATTTGAGTTTGTGTGCTAAATTGTTTACTTTTATCCTTAATTAGGATGTTAGAGAGAGGTTCAACACATGGTGGTAGAGGCGGAAGGCGCGGTAGGCCTTGCTGAGGTGGGTATGAGGTATCGGTTCATGAGATTTCGATGCAAGAGGAAGGGTTCGGCCAAGTTAATGTGGGCGAGCAAGCATGCCAAGCTAATGTGGCCTAGTAAATGGGACAACCTTGAGTCTCGGAACAAGTGGGTCAAGCCACAATGGGTGCCCTAGCTTGAGAGATGGTGGGGGCATTGAGAGAGGAGAACCAAGCCCGAGAGAATGTTGTGGAATCAAGAGCGAGTTTTCTCACTGTAGAGTTTTTTGCGAGCCAAGTCGGATGAGTTTCACGGTGGCCCCAAGTCGAGAAGGCGGATGATAGGCTCAAGCAAACGGTGAAGACATTTAAGATGCTTCACATTGAAGATAGTAAGCTAAGGGTGACTCTAGCGAGTTACTATCTCAAAGGGAATGCGGGCCAATGGTGGAAGTACTCTAAGGGTAGAGTGGAATCAACATAGGAAGCTTTTTTTATTTCTTTCCAAGACAAGTACCTACCTCCCACTGCTAAGGAGGGACTAAGGTAAGAGTTTTAGAACCTCAAAAAACTTAACTTGTCCATGGCCGAGTTTGAGGCGGACTTCACTAGTTTGTTCCGGTTTACACCGAAGTTAGTGGCAACGGAGGAGCGCCATTACATAGAGTTCGAGAAGAGATTGAGAATGAAGATTTTGTTCAAGGTTGCTAGGAATTTGATCCGAAACTACGATCATTTTGCGGAGGCAGCGGCACATGTGGAGATTACAGTGCAAGCCGAGGAGGAGAGACTTCGGGGTTCGAGGTCTAGGGGTTAAGAGTCTCAAGGGGACTTTAGACCTAGCAAGAAGAATAGTGGCACATCTTTATCCCAGTCCCAATCACAACAGTCTAGATTTACTTTTCCATTGCCAAGTGCTGGCATGGGATGGAATGTTCAGAAGAGCTTTATTTGTTTCAAGTGTGGCCAACCAGGTCACAAGGCTAACTCCTGCCCACAAAAGGGAGGACGGCAGCAGATGTTACCACCACCACCACCTAACCGATCTTAGAGTTAGTCCCAGAGTAGGGGGCAAGGGCCTACTTTTTTTCAATGCGGCCAGTCGGGGCACTTAAGAAGAGCTTGCCTGCAGTTGGGAGGCAAATCTGGCGCATCAGGGTGGAGACAAACTCAGAGCCATTAGCAGGCTCATTCAGTTCAGGCCCCACGAGCTAATCAGGGAGCTTCTTTGGCTTATTCAGTTCAACAGACCTATGCTCCGAGCTATGAGTAAGTTGATTAGAGGCCACAAGGGCGCGTGTATGCTGTTACAACGCTAGAGCAGTTGCCAGGATCCTCTATTATGAGAGGTGTTTTTATTGTGTGCAATTCTTTGGCTAATGTGTTAATAGATACGGGTGTGACGCATTCATTTATATCTTCTGTTTTTACTTCTGCATTGGGGTTAGAGGCGGCACAGTTAGCGTCTCCACTCAAGGTAGAGTCACCAGTTAGGGGTAAGGTTGACTTGGATCAAGGGTGTCGTGGTTGTGAGATAGAGGTTGTAAGGTGCCGACTTCCATTTGCATTTGTGTTGCTAGACATGTTGGGTTTTGATGTCATTTTGGGCATAGACTAGTTATCTTCGTGTTGTGCCGTTATTGACTGCTACTGTTAAAGGGTTAAGGTGTGCACCTCGAGTGGTGACTTTTTTTTATTTTTTGGGGGATCGAGCTGATAGAGTCTTATAGCCAATTTATGAACCTCATGGTAGGTGAGAGCTTAGTGGTCTTCATGTAACTCTATTGGATAATGAGAGTGATGGGGTCCGAGTAAAATTGCCGAGGGTAGTTTGTAAATACCCGGATGTTTTTCCTGAGGATCTTACTGGTTTTCCACCCCACCAGGAGATCGAGTTCTCCATTGATTTAGTGCCTAGCACGACACTGATTTTCATAGCATCGTATAGATTTGCACCTGCAGAATTGTTGAGTCGTTGCGGTTATGTATTGATTACTGCAAGTTGAATTGAGTTACTGTTAAGAACAAGTATCCTCTACCCAGAATAGATGACTTATTTGACCAACTTAGTGGGTCTCATTGCTTTTCGAAGATAGACTTGAGATCAGGGTACCATCAGTTGAGAGTTTAGGAGGAGGATATCTAGAAAACGGCATTTTGCATGCGTTATGGCCATTATGAATTCCTTGTAATGTATTTTGGTTTAACCAATGCTCCTGCTTCCTTTATGGACTTGATGAATCGAGTCTTCCCAGAATTCTTAGACCATTTTGTGGTTGTTTTTGTGGACATCTTGATTTATTCGACCTCCGAGGTGGAACATGAGAGACACTTATGGATAGTGCTTGACTTGCTTAGGGTGCAGCAATTGTATGCTAATTTTGAGAAATGCGAGTTTTGGCTGACTGAAGTAAAGTTTTTGGGGTATGTTGTATCGAGAGAATGAGTAACTGTGGACTTTTCTAAGATAGATGCTGTGCAAGATTGGGAACAACCTAAAAATATTTTTGAAATCCGAAGTTTCCTGGGGTTAGCCAGGTATTATCGTCATTTTGTAAGGACTTCTCTAAACTAGCCACACCATTGACTAGATTGACAAGGAAATGTGTCAAATTTGTATGGAACGAGGCTTGTGAGAAGTCATTCCAAGAACTTAAGACTAGATTGACCACTGCACCGGTTTTAATAATTCCAAAAAGAGGTTTGGGTTATACCGTTTATTGTGATGTGTCCCGAGATGGACTTGCATGTGTATTGATGTAAAAAGGGAAGTTGTGGCCTATAGTTCACGACAATTGAAAACTCATGAGAAGAACTACCCCACCCATGATTTAGGTGGTAATTTTTTCTTTGAAGATTTGGAGGCATTATTTGTATTGTGAGAAGTTTAATGTTTTCTCTGATCATAAGAGTCTAAAATATTTGTTTTCCTAAAAAGATTTGAATTTATGTCGACAGAGGTTGATGGAATTTATAGAAGATTATGACTTTGAGTTACACTATTATAGTGGCTGATGCCTTGAGTCGAAAATCTGTGAGTAGTTTGGCAAGTGTGGCCATTCGGGAATGGGATATGCTAGGCGATATTGGTGAGTTTGATTTGTAATTGGGCAAGTCTAGCGAGGGTGCTACCTTGTTTACTGTGATTGCCCAACCTACCTTGATTAGTAGAGTCATAGAGGAACAACAGGGTGACCATGAGGTGAAGACAATCCGTGATAGGATCTCTAACAGGAAGGAAAAGAAGGGTTTAAACATACACTTGGATTTGAGTGTGAGGTATCCAAACCATTTGTTTGTGCCAAAATCTTGTAGAGAGGAGGTTCTCTGAGAATTTCATTACTCATGCCTTGCGGTACATCCGGAAGGCACTAAAATGTATCATGATCTTAGTTACCAGTTTTAGTGGAAGGGTATGAAGCGTGATGTCGCTTTATTTGTTTGGAAGTGTGCCTTACTTGTCAACAAGTGAAGGCCGAGCACCAAAAGCTAGCGGGTTTGCTACAACCCTTATCTATAGCAGAGTGGAAATGGGAGCATGTTACCATGGATTTTGTAATTGGACTTCCTAGAACACAATGGGGCAATGATGTCGTTTGGGGTCCTTGTGACCATTGTCTCGGATAGAGATCCTCGTTTTACTGTCCGGTTGTGGCAAAGCCTTCAAGAGGCGTTGGGAACGAAGTTGACATTTAGCATCACTTATCATCCTCAGACCGATGGGTAGTCAGAACGTACTATTCCGATTTTGGAGGACATGCTTAGAGCTTATGTCCTTGATTTCAAAGAGTCTTGGGAGAAGCATTTATCGTTGATTGAGTTTACCTATAATAATAGTTGTTAGGCTACTATTGAAATGGCACCGTTTGAGGCCTTGTATGGTCGACCTTGTAGATCACTGGTTTGTTGGGCCGAGGAGGCTGATGTACTGATGTTAGGCCAGGAGATTGTTAGAGAGACGACCAGGAAAGTTGCTCTCATTCGAAAGAGGTTAGCTACGGCTCAAAGCTAACAGAAGAGTTATGCCGATAAGAGAAGATGAACTCTATTTTTCGAGGTTGGTGACCATGTGTTTCTTAAAATCTCACTGAGACAGGGTTTGATTAGATTTGGTAAGAGTGGTAAGTTGTCTCCAAGGTTTATTGGACCTTTTGAGATTTTAGACTGGATTGGAGAAGTGGCATACCGTTTAGCCTTACTACCATGACTTACTGGGGTTCACAACGTGTTCCATGTATCTATGCTTAGGAAGTATGAACCCAACCCTTCACATATACTTGATTGGGTTGATTTGGAGGCGGAAATGGATGCCTCATATAAAAGCAACCGGTTCAAATTTTAGATGCCTGAGAACAAGTGTTGAGGGACAAGACCATACCATTAATGAAGGTGTTGTGGAGACACTATGGGGTTGAGGAAGCGACTTAGGAACGAAGGGCAAAAGTCCGCTCCAAGTATCTGGATTTGTTTGAGAACGTGTAGTTTCTTCTATATTGTAATTCCTCTTGTGTTTGAGAATAAATAGTTGAAATTGTAAACCACTTGTTGTTATGATTGTTGTTGCCTTTTGAGCATGAGAATTATTGTAGGATTGTTACAATTATTGTTGAACTTATGCTTATGATTATCATATTAGTGGTTGTTGGATTGTGGCCTTGGCTCATGAAAAGATTTTGATAATGATAGTAAAATAATGTCGTTGAGATTGAGATCTCCATATTATGATTGATTTGTTACTATTATGGATTCATTTTGTCATTAGTGTGATTGTTATCACTCGGAACCTTGTTGTTGTTTCATTTTTATTCTTTGGACGTACTGGTGAGAGGTGTAACCAAATTTCGAGGCTGAAATTTCCTAAGAGAAGGGGGGGAGGTTGTGATGTCGTGAGTTTCGGGCTTGAATAGTATAGTCTAATGGAGTAGTATGTAAATCTTTTGGTGTTTTATTCATTGTTTTGAGTCTTTGAAATTTGTTTATACTCTTACTTAACCTCTCATAACTTTTTAGAGTTGTAAACTTTGAGTTTTGGGCATTGGAATTTGCCTTGGTTTGCAAAATCACCTTTTAAGTTCTAGGCAAAACCACTCGTGCTGAATTGAAAATTGCCTGAGTGGATCTTCACGGGGTTTTCCAAAATTTTCTGGGTTTTCTAGGTAGAAAAGATTTTAGGTCTCACTCAAGAGGATTTTTGAGTGAATTTCGCAAGTCTCTGGAGCAATCTGCCCATGAGACAGAAAATTCGGCTCGTGCGGATTGGGAATTTTGCTTGTGCAAATTGAAAGCGCTCAGGCGGATTTCAGCGCATTTGTCTCGATTTTCTTGCTCTTTTCCTCAAAACTGATGCCAAAAGTGTTCTTGCTCAGATTTTCTCTTCTCTCTCTCTCTATATATATATATATATCCATCTTTTCTCTTATTTCTCTCTACAAAACACACTCAAATCCAACTTTTCTCTAAGATTTAGCTCCAATCTTTAAGAGTTTGAGGGGGCTTTTTACACCAAATCGAAGAGGGCGATGAGGGCTACGTTTATAACTGAATGGATGGTGTTTTCGCCAATGTTGATTTCTAGGGTTTTCTTCCTCTTCATCTCCCAAGCTTGACATAGGGATAATCTTTGCGTTATATAAACATTTTTGCAAGTTTATACATGTTTTGAGTATTTCATCATGTTGTGAATTATGATTTTGGGTTGTTGAACCCTAGATAATGTTAGAGGTGGATTTCATCTATTTTTCCCAAAAACTTTTGATAATATGAGTATATTCTAGGGTGTGGGTGTTGTTTGGGAAAAATCTTTTCTAAAATGGAATAAAAACCTTGTTTTGGTGGAAACCCTAAAATATGAGAATTTTGAAAAAAATTTAGGATATTGTGAAATTGATACTTAATAATTTGCCATGTGAGTAAATGATGGAAGAAATTCTATAGTTGTATCAAATAAAGGGATTTCATGGGAGAATGAGAAATTGTAGAATTGGAAAGTTAGAACAATAGTTTGTTGTTGTTATTGTGGAAAAACCAAATGCTAAAAATGATGTTCAACATGTGGAGAATACATGAATGTTGATATTGTTATATTGTCTCTTAGAAAAACATACTATGATGTTATATTGATAAGAGATGTGGAATTTGATCACAATGGAGGATTGTGTGGATGAATTGAGAAATTGAGAAATTTCAAGGCATTGATGTAAAAATATATTACATTGGCACTTGATTTAATTATCATCACCTTTCGAATTGTCATTGTTGAGATGTTCAAATGAAACTTTATTATTGCATTGGACGTTTTACCGCCATTCCATTTTATCATTACTGCAATTAATTTTGAATATTGCATTGGAAAAAGTATTGCTTTGAGAAAGGGAATTGTTTTGTGAAACAATATCATATTGATTTGTTTTGGGGTAAATATGTTGGTAAGTCCGGATTAGGGATGGCAATTTGAAACCGGCCCGACGGGGATCCCCGATCCCGACCCCGATTTAAGCGGGTTTTCCCCGAAAAATACCCCCGCGGGGACGGGGATGGTATTTAAAATTTAATCCCCGAACAGATTCGGGCCGGGAACGGGGATCAATTCTCCAACCCCGGCCCCGCCCTGGCCCCGGCCCGACAAATCCCCGCTGCTGCTGAGTAATTGTAATATATATATATTATATTATTTGTTAGGGTTGCTATATATATTATAATATATATATGAATTATATCAGTTGTTTGGTGTCCTCTCTCATCTCACTCAAATCACTCTCAGCCTCTCTCCCTCTCTCTCTCTCTCTCTCTCCTGTGTAGACAGCGCCGATCCACTTCCTCCATCGTTTATCGCCGACACCTCTTCCACCTCGCACCGCCGCTCCACCTTCTCCATCGTCCTTTGCCGCCGGTCTCCTTTGCCGCCGGTCACAGTCACCAAACCATCGCCTCGGTTGTCCTCTCTCTATGTGACATGATGTGAGATCTCAGTGCCTCCTCCGGGCCATCGCCATCGCTCCTCCTTCGTCCACGGCGACACCGAACGTCCATCTTCGTCCGATGCCGACGCCGGCAGTCCTCCGACGGCATCGCCAATCGCTTGTATTTGTATTTTTATTTTTATTTTTATTTTTATTTTTTTATGATCTGTTGATATTGGGGATGATGATGATTGTTGTTGATTGGGGATGATTTTTTTTTTTATGATCTGTTTTTGATTGTGTTGCTCTGTTGAAACAGATTTGGGGGACGGGGAATCTTCGGGGTCGGGGAAACCCGATCCCCGATCGGGGGCGGGGGTGGGGGGGTCGATAGGGTCCCCGTCGGGGATCGGGGCCGGGGACGGGGAATTTCTCACTATCGGGGATCGGGGACGGGGAGGGTGGTCCCCGGCCCCGCCCCGCCCCGCCCCGTTGCCATTCCTAGTCCGGATAGGGGTGTAGTTGGTATCAGTTAGGTTGGCTTAAGTGTCCATGATGAAAGATCAAAAACATGTGCTAAGGAGATACCACGTGCCTTCCGGTTAGCTACTGTTAAAGTGGAGATTGGTAGTGATTGTTATGCCTATTTGCAGACATCAACCTAGGAATTACCTAAGTCGTATTTACTACCCCTTTAAACTACACTGAAATTAATGAATTGTTAAATTCTTAAGATTGCATTGTGCACAAAAGTTTCAAAATGTATAGTTATATGTTTTTTTGAATATGGCATGGTATTTGTATTCATTCTGTTAGACTTATTTATTTTGATGATTTATTTAATTATGTTTTAATTTATTTAGAAGAGAAAAATAGAATTAAAATTTATTTTGATGATTTATTTAGTTATGTTTTAATTTATTTGGAAGAGAAAAATAGAATTAAAATTTATTTTGATGATTTATTTGAAAGAGAAAAATAGAATTAACATTTATTTTGATGATTTATTTGAAAGAGAAAAATAGAATCAACATTTATTTTGATGATTTATTTGAAAGAGAAAAATAGAATTAAAATTTATTTTGTCCCATTATTTCTCACCTAAACCTTTATCCTAAATGTTGTTATAATGTATTTAATATTTGATTAAATCAGGAGTTCAAACAGTTCAAAACAGAGGTTCAAACAGCCCAAAAACAGAGGTTCAAACAGCCCAGCACAACAACAGTTCAAAAGGTTCAAGTGGAAGATATTCAAATTTGTAATGATGGAGTGGAAGATATTCAAATGACTGCAACAGCTATAAATTCAAATGAATACAACAGTTATAAACGGTTATAAATGGCTATAAGTTTCATTAAATATACTAAAGCCTCTAATGTAAACAAGTTACAAAAAAAATCAGAAAATATTCTTTGATCTATAATCACTCACATCTATTCTCTAAAAAATTCTCTGAGAAGTGTTCTTCAATTTTTGTTTACATCCTCTTTCAGAAATTATACACTGAGACGTATAGTTTTAAGCCTATCTTTCATGTGTGAAGTTTACAGAAAAATCAAAGCTTCATTTTTATATCTATCTTTGAGAGATAATTCTTGTAGCTTTCTGTGAAAGTAAAAACACATTCTTTTCAACCTTGTAAGAGTATAGTACACTCAGTGTTCTTGACTTAGAAAGTATGTGTAAAATCCGTAGAGGATTGCTCCATTTGTAAAGAGATTGCTAGCACCCCCGTGAAGTTAGAGCATAGTGGAAAATCTCAAGTGAAGCTGGAGGAGTGGACGTAGGCCGAGTTGAAGCCGAACCACTATAAATTTGTTTGTCTCTCTCTCCCTTATCTCTTTATTTTATTTAAATTGCTGTAGCTATATTTCACATTCACTGTGCTAAAATCATTAACTAACATAGTTGTTAGAACACTTGTTTTTAATTATTTTAATTTCATTAACTATATTTATTTATTGTGCTAGTCATAATTTTTATTAGAGTATTATTATTTTTAATTGTAAAAACCTAATTCACCCCCCTCTTAGGTTGTCTTTTGGGTAATAATTGGTATCCGAGCCTAGACTCTTGTTTGAGATTTAACCATCTGAGTGTTTCGATCTATGGCAACCTTAGCTAGCACTGCTGAAGGACAAGCCACCAATAGGCCGCCACTATTTGATAAAAACAACTATAGTCATTAGAATAATAAGATGACCCTATACCTACAAGCCACTAATTATGCCATGTGGATTATTGTCACCAAAGGTCCAAAAATTTCTACCAAATTAGTAGACAATATTAGTGTACCTAAAACTAAAGATGAATGTGATGAGCGGGATCATAAATTATTGTAAGCCAATGCTAAAGCCAAACTCACCCTTGTTTGTGGATTACACTCTAAGGAGTATAATAGAATTTCAAGTTGTGATTCGGCAAAAGAAATTTGGGACAAACTTGAGGTAACGTCTGAAGGTACAAACTAAGTGAAGGAATCTCATATTGATATGCTTATTCATAGTTATGAATTATTTAAAATAAACTCTGATGAATCTATTTCAAGTATGTTTACTAGATTTTTTGAAATTGTAAACTCTTTGAAATCTCTTGGCAAAACTTATACTAACAATGAGTTGGTGAGAAAAATTCTTAGGTGTTTACCAAAGAATTGGGAAGCAAATGTCACGACCATTATAGAAGCAAAAAATCTCTCCACAATTGGATTTGATGAGCTTATGGGTTCCCTTATGACTCATGAGATCACCATGAAAAGACATGAGGATGTTGAAAACAAAAAGAAAAGTGGAATTACATTCAAAGCCTCATCAAATGAAGAAGAACATGAAAACTCCAGTGAGGATGAAAGTTATGCCATGTTTAGTAGAAATATCAAAAAGTACTTCAAGAAAAACAATTATGGAGGAAGAAGACCTTTCAAGAAAGAGTACAACAAAGATAACAAGAAAGAGCCTATTATTTGTTATGAGTGCAAAAATCCTGGACATATGAAGATGGATTGTCCAAAATTGAAGAATCATGGAAAAGACTACAAAAGAAACAAAAAGGCTATGGTAGCAGCTTGGGGAGAAAGTGAAGATGAAAGCTCAAATGATGAAATTGAAAATGAAGTAGCCAACTTATGTCTCATGGCTCTTGAAGATGAAGACTCTACTCAAGATGAGGTAACTACTCTTTATGAAGAACTTGAAAGTGCATTCCATGAACTACAAGATAAATTTAGAAAAGTTTGTGCCAAAAATAATGTGTTGAAGAAATCTATTGCATATTTATCTATTAATGTACAAGAATTAAAGAAAGAAAAAATTGTTTTGAAAAATGATTTGATACTATCTCCAATGAGAAAACTACTTTAAAAAACAATGTTGATGATTTAACAAAAACACTTGAAAATTTTGTAGAAGGTAGAGATAATCTCAACATGCTTCTTGGAAATCAAACATGTGTTTTTGATAAAACGGGTATTGGATATGACCCTATTAAGAAACACAAGAATCTTAATACAATTTTTAAAAAGGCACCTCTCATGACACACCCTCATATTACTTGTCATTATTGTAGAAAGAAAGACCATTATATATCTTATTGTCCATTCAAAAAGAATATGAACATGAGAATTAAAAAGATTTGGATTAGTAAGGGATCTAACAAAACTAACCAAGAAGGACCTAAGAAACTATGGGTACCGAAAACCAACACTCGATTGTCATCTTGTAGGTTTGCTTTAAGTCCAAAGCTAAAGAAGGGAAGTGGTACCTTGATAGTGGATGTTCCAGACACATGACCGGAGATAAATCCTTCTTTACTACTCTGTCATCCAAAGATGGAGGCTTTGTTACTTTTGGAGAAAACAAGAAAGCAAAAATCATCGATATTGGTAGCATCGGTATTTCTCCTAACCCTTCTATTGAAAATGTGTTTTACTTGTTGATGGACTTAAGCATAATCTACTTAGTATTAGTCAATTATGTGATAAAGGTAATCGAGTTATTTTTGATAAATCACATTGCACAATTGAAAGCATAAATGATCATAAAGTTTTATTCATTGGTAATCGTCATGATAATGTTTATGTTTTTCATCTCAATGATCTCTATGCTAGTGATGTTAAATGTCTATATGTTAATAACGAAAATAGTTGGTTATGGCATAGAAGACTTGGTCATGCTCATATCGATTTAATTGCTAAACTTTTGAGAAATGATTTGGTCATTGGACTTACAAAAATTAAATTTGAAAAAGATCATCTTTGTAGTGCTTATCAACAAGGAAAACAAACTAAAACATCGTTTAAATCAAAATCTCACATTTCCACAACTAGACCTTTATAACTATTGCATATGGATTTATTTGGTCGCTCGAGGACATCTAGTCTAGGTGGTAAACATTATTGTTTTGTTATTGTTGATGATTATTCAAGATTTACATGGGTTATGTTTTTAGCACACAAAGATGAAACATTTTCTTTTTTCACAAAACTCTATCGTAGAATTCAAAATGAAAAAGGCCTTCTTATTACTAATATTCGAACCGACCATGGTAGAGAACTTGAAAATGAGAAATTTGAATTGTTTTGTGTTGAACATGGCATTGGACATAATTTTTCAGCGCCTAGAACCCCTCAACAAAATGGTGTAGTAGAAAAGAAGAATAGAACTTTAGAAGAGATGAGTAGAACAATGCTTTGCGAAAATAATCTTTCTAAATATTTTTGGGCCAAAGCCGTTCACACCGCATGCTATATTTTAAATCGTGCATTAATTAGACCTATTCTCAAAAAGACTCCTTATGAACTTTGGCATGATAGAAAGCCCAACATTAGTCATTTGTATGTTTTTGATTGTAAATGTTTTGTGCATAATAATGGTAACTTAGGTAAATTTGATTCAAAATCTAATGAAGCAATTTTTCTTGGCTATTCCTTAACTAGCAAAGCTTATCGTGTATTTAATAAAAGAACTCTTGTTATGGAAGAATCTATACATGTGGCATTTGATGAAACTAACATCTCTGCTCAAAAGAAAATTGTTAGTGATAATATAGATTTGGAACCAAATGTGAAAGATTCAAGTATCTACAAAGAAGAGAACCAACTATGTAAGTTGAACAAAGAGATTGAACAACCTATTCTCCCACCTCAAGAAGAAGGATGAAACAATGATGATTTGCTAAGAGAATGGAAGTTTGTTCATAATCACCCTAAGAATTTAATCTTAGGTGACCCTACAAAAGGTATTGAAACTCGTTCTTCACTTAGAAACATTTGTAGTAACTTGACTTTTCTCTCACAGATTGAGCCTAAAAACTTTCAAGAAGCCGATTTTGATAAACATTGGATGATAGCTATGCATGAAGAGCTTAACCAATTTGAGAGAAACAAAGTGTGGGAACTTGTGCCAAAATCTAAAGATCATACCATTATCGATACCAAATGGATCTTTCGAAACAATCTTGATGAATCCTGCACAATTATAAGAAACAAGGCTAGACTTGTTGCACAAGGATACAATCAAGAAGAAGGTATTGATTTCAATGAAACCTTTGCTCCAGTTGCTAGATTAGAAGCCATTCGCATGTTTCTTGCATTAGCATGTTTTAGAGATTTCAAACTTTATCAAATGGATGTAAAAAGTGCCTTTCTTAATGGTTTTATAAATGAGAAAGTTTATGTTAAACAACTCCTAGGTTTTGAAGATCATGTTTTTCCAAATTATGTTTTTAAACTATCAAAAGCTTTATATGGTTTGAAACAAGCACCTGGTACATGGTATAAACGATTAAGTAAATTTTTGATTGAAAATAATTTTTCTAAAAGAACGATTGACATAACACTTTATGTTAAAACTAAAAATGATAATTTACTTCTTGTGCAAATATATATGGATGACATTATATTTGGTACTACTAATGAAACCTTGTGTAAGGAATTTGCTAAGTGTAAACAAGGTGAGTTTGAGATGAGCATGATGGGAAAGCTAAATTATTTCCTTCGGTATCAAATCAAACAATGTAAGGAATGAATTTTTATCAACCAAGCTAAGTACACAAAAGAACTACTCAAAAAGTTTGGTATGTATAACTCAAAAATAGCTGGAACACCTATGAGCACATCCATTAAACTAGACAATGATGAAAAAGGTAAGTCCATTGATCAAACAAAATATCGAGGTATGATCGACTCACTTCTTTATTTAACCGCAAGTAGGCCCGATATTATGTTTAGTGTTTGTATGTGTGCTAGATATTAATCAAATCCTAAGGAATCACATCTTAGTGCTGTTAAAAGAATTTTTAGATATTTTGTTGGCACTCAAAATTTGGAACTGTTTTATCCTAGAGGTGTTGCATTTAATTTAATTAGTTACTCGGATGCCGACTTTACCGGATGCAAACTTGATAGAAAAAGCACCAGTGACACTTGTCACTTTTTTGGTAACTCATTAGTATCTTGGTTTAGCAAAAAGCAAAATTCTGTTGCTTTATCAACGGCCAAAGCTGAATATATAGCTTTCGGAAGTTCTTGTGCCCAAATACTTTGGATAAAACAACAATTGGAGGACTTTGATTTGCATTATGGTCATATCTCTATTAAATGTGATAATACTAGTGCCATCAATTTAAGCAAAAATCCGGTTCAACACTCACGAACAAAACATATTGAAATTCGACATCATTTTTTAAGAGATCATGTTCAAAAAGGGAATATTGTATTTGAATTTGTAAACACCGACAAGCAATTGGCGGATATTTTTACAAAACACCTAAGCAAGGATCGCTTCAATTTTATTCGTGGCGAGCTTGGAATGCCGATTTCTTCTTAAAAAGTTTTGTTATGATTGTGAAACTTGAATTTTTGTTAAAATGATATATGTGTAGTACTACATTGATATGGAAACATTTATATCAGTTGCATGCTCTTAAGTCCTTAATGAAACCAGAAACCTCGGCTAGAAGGTATGATCTCGAATAGCTTGGAAGGCATGAAGCTTGATACTTGACACAAGTGGACAGTAAAGTCCAGGGAACTTTGAGGTCGGTGAGTTTTATCTCGGACAGAGGGGCACAGATGAACGAACAGTATAGGTTCCATCACCTCAGAATGTCGAGGTAATAGAACCTAGGGGCAGTTGTGGGGATATATTTTCTGAGTACCAACACGTGGCAAGGTGACGCCGACGTGTCAGCCGAGGTGCCACGTGTCCTGGTCGTAATGCCGAGGTGATCTCGGTTAGGCCGAGGTTATCTCCGAAGATATCGGAATCCGAGATAAGTGGATGAGGGACAAGAGTCCTAGAATGAAGAGGGAACTCAACCTGGATATGGACAAGAGTCCTAGATTGGGAGAAGACTTCAGTTTGGGTAAAGATAAGACTCTTAGAGAGTTTATCTTAGTCCCACTGGGAGTCCCAGATGAGCAGTAATCCTGAGTTCATCGGAGTCAGGCTCTCATTGGGACTGGGATTGAGTTGGCTATAAATAAGAGACACCCCCATGGGTCTAAGGTATGCTTTTTATACTCAAGCTTGTGAGTTGAATACTTGATTATCTTTGAGAGATATACTGACTTGATCGTCGGAGTGCCCCCGGGTGGAAGAACCACCATCGGAAACTTCTCTTTTTGTACAGGACAGCAGGGTGCCATCTATTCTGCCTGTGTTCTACCGCTGAATCACTAAGGAGGGCAGTGTGGTCAGAAAATCACTCACACAATTTGGCGCCGTCTGTGGGAAAGAAAGAAGAATAGATGGCTAATGACGGACAGAAGGATCAGATTGAAGACAAACACTCCTGCTGGGAGTGGGAGATCTATCGACCTCGACGCTGAAGGGGACAACCGCAACACAGAAACTCGTGACCAGAGTCACGGAGTGAAAGACGCCGGCCAGGAAGGTGACGCATCAAAGACAACAGATCGAAGCGGATACTACAACAAAGATGACCTCCAGGTATGGAAGGATAGATACCTGCGGAAGAACGAAGACCCTTCCAGAAAGGATGCAAAGACAGGGGGCATGAGTGCTCCCAAGGAGATGACATTCAAGTATAGAAGAGCTCAGCTTAAGTGAGCAGATCCTGAATTCTAGATCCCGGATTCGAGAAGACATCATCTCGGCCTAGATGAGTAGGCCAGAGAAGACGAGAACTCAACCTAAGTGAGCAGATTCCGGATTCCAGATCCCAGATCCTAGAAGACATGATCTCGGCCTAGATGAGTAGGCTCGGGAAAAGAAGAGCTCAACCCGAGTGAGCAGATCTAAGAAGATAAGATCTCGGCGCTTGAGTCCGAGAAGAGAAGAGCACAGCGAACAGATCTAAGATCCTAGAGGATAAAAATGAAACATAGAAGATCAGACTAAAGTTGGCCGGGTTGAAAACCCCAGCTTGAATCCAAGAAGATGCTTAACCGTAGTTAAGCCAAGAAGATGCTTAACCGTAGTTAAGCTGAGAAGATTCTTAACCCGTAGTTAAGACCAAGAAGATGCTTAACCGTAGTTAAGCCAAGAAGATGCTTAACCGTAGTTAAGCTGAGAAGATTCTTAACCCGAAGTTAAGACCAAGAAGATTCTTAACCCGAAGTTAAGACCAAGAAGATGCTTAACCGTAGTTAAGCCGAGAAGATTCTTAACCCGAAGTTAAGACCAAGAAGATGCTTAACCGTAGTTAAGCCAAGAAAATGCTTAACCGTAGTTAAGCTGAGAAGATTCTTAACCCGAAGTTAAGACCAAGAAGATGCTTAACCGTAGTTAAGCCAAGAAGATGCTTAACCGTAGTTAGGCCGAGAAGATTCTTAACTGAAGTTAAGACCAAAGATTCTTTAACACTTGTTGAAATTTGTAGCAATTTACAAGTTGTTAAGCTGACAAAGATTCCTTAACACTTGTTGAAATTTGTAGCAATTTACAAGTTGTTGAGCTGAAACCATTCCTTAACACTTGTTGAAATTTGTAGCAATTTACAAGTTGTTGTCGACAAAGATTCCTTAACACTTGTTGAAATTTATAGCAATTTACAAGTTGTTGAGCGAAACCATTCCTTAACACTTGTTGAAATTTGTAGCAATTTACAAGTTGTTGTGACAAAGATTCCTTATCACTTGTTGAAATTTGTAGCAATTTACAAGCTGTTGAGCTGAAACCAGTCCTTAACACTTGTTGAAATTTGTAGCGATTTACAAGTTGGAGGTAAGCTGAGATCATTCCTTGTCTATCGCTTGTTGAAATTTGTAGCAATTTACAAGATGAAGATAGATCGAGTTCATGGAGTAACACTTGTTGAAGTTCTGTATGAATTTACAAGTTGGTTAAAACGAGATGATGATTAACCGAAGTTAAGCCGAGGTAATATTTTTACTTGTTGAAATTTGTAGCAATTTACAAAGGTAAAGTTGAGCCGATATATGACATTTTGTTCATCTGTTGAAATTTGTAGCAATTTATAAGTAAATCATTGTTAAACACTTGTTATAACTTGAGAAAAGTTTACTGTATATGTTAATCCTTGTTGAAATTTGTAGCAATTTACAAGTAGGATAGACTAAGATTACTATTTAAACACTCGTTGAAACTTGAGAAAAGTTTGCAAAGTTAACATTGAATAATATATGTCTTATGCTTGTTGAAATATATGAAGAGTTTGCAGGTCAGTATCTTGCCGAAGTAAAGTTTGTAGTTATTATACCCGAGGTATGTAACCCCGAGAAGATTGCACAAAGAAGGCAAAGAATGAAAGGCACGCAGAATATTCTAAGTATAGAATCATGCAAAGGCAGTCAAGAAAAGACAAAGGCACAAGCATTCAGAGAAGGAAAGTTAAATTAGACATTCAAGAACAAGGGGGCACATCGGCCATATGCAGAGCTTACATTGTCTGAAAAGCAAAAAGGTACAAGAGTATAAGCGACAAAAAAAGGAAGAGCTTCAAAAAGCCGAGGTGACGTTTAACCGAAGTTAAACTGAGATGATGCTTAACCGAAGTTAAGCCGAGATGATGTTTAACCGAAGTGAAACTAAGATGATGCTTAACCGAAGTTAAGCCGAGATAATGTTTAACCGAAGTTAAGCTGAGATGATGTTTAATCGAAGTTAAACTGAGATGATGCTTAACCGAAGTTAAGCCGAGATGATGTTGAAACCCGAGAAAAGTTTACAAGCAGAGTTAAAATTGAGAATGAAGAATGGCTTAAACACTTGTTGAAATTCTAAGAGAATTTACAAGTTAAAGAGTGCACAAAGTTAAATGTCGGCAAAATATTCGTTAGAGTCAAACGTCGTTTTAACAGAACCACTAAGTACACGCCAGAAGTGGTAACCACAATTGTGAAAGGAATAAATGCTTCAAAGAAACAGCGATAATAGTTTGCAAAGGCCAAGAGAAAGAGGGTCTAAAGGGGGCGAATTAAATACCTGAAGTTTTAATACATTGGCGAAAGAAGAACACATCAGGTCTGTGACTACGGCACGAAGCCAACTTCTCTAATGTGATCCTAAGTGCAACTTATATTCACATTAGGGGGCAGGGAGAAGATGCAGGGGGAAGGAATGATAATTAAGGAGTAAGGAATGTTTACACTTGTTGAAATTTTTTGAGCAAATTACAAGATGAGTTAACCAAAGATTATAAAGTCTACCACTTGTTGAAATTTGAAGCAATTTACAAGTTTGGTATAGCTGAGATAACACTGAAAGACGTTTCCGAGATATGATCATCTGAGATGACCAACTAGCTTGTTAAGAGCTGAGAAGGTTAGCAGATACAAAAATGAAGACCTTAAAGAACTAAGGATCGAAGCAAGAACGTCGGACCGATCTCGCTTCGATTTAACGCGATGGTTCAACTCGATAGTCAGTTGGAGGAGCTTCTCTACCGTTACCTCGGCATCGATTTCAAGAAGGAAACAAACTACTCGGCATCAGCGGCAGGTTGTATCTCACCCCCAGAAGACAGATTGAAGGAACTTCTCAGCAGCCATCTCAGCCACGAGCTCAGCATTAATCTCCTGAAGAGTTTGATCAACGCTCTTCTCGGCGATTGGCACCTCGGAGTTTTGAAGGCAGGATTGAAAGCAAAAACCCGGAAAAGACACGTAAATACACTCAAGAACAATAGCGAGAAAGTGGTGCAACAAAGGCAAGTGTTTAAGACAAAAGATTGCATAGGTATGTCAAGCCAAGAACAAAGGGCGTAAATCAATGATATGTGAACAAGTGTATTCAAGAAGATGATTTGGAAACAACGGTAAAACAAAGAATGGTGGTTAACAATGAAGCGAGCTTATTGGAAAGCAACAAGTAATAAAACCAGAGGAACAAAGGCTTACCGGAAAGAGGGAAGTCGAATGAGAATTGCCAAGTCGACGACAATGACAAAATGACGAAAGCTTCATCGGAGGAAAGGAACGAAGATGGCAGAAGCTTGAAAGCTTGGAACAATGATGATTTAAGCAAAGAGCTAGAAAGGAAAAAGCCGAGAATTGAATGAAAAAGAGAAAAATCAGAGTCAAGAAGACGACAAAGTTTAAGAATAAAGCTAAGTGCAGGCACTAAGTAAGTATTTGGTGAAGAACAAGAAAGCAATGGCCCAAACACGATGCTAGCAATGTAAAGCGGATATGACAAGAACAATGCGGGCATTCAAACAATTCAAAACTTGAAATGCATTTAAAATAGA
Source organism: Camellia lanceoleosa (assembly GCA_025200525.1). NCBI lineage: Eukaryota > Viridiplantae > Streptophyta > Magnoliopsida > Ericales > Theaceae > Camellia > Camellia lanceoleosa. The sequence goes on from CM045769.1 coordinate 90,774,836, forward strand.
AGGCAACAGAGGGCAAATAAACGATTCAAGAGTTATGAAAGATTGAGCTTAATAGCAAGTAAAGAGTTTGTGAACCTACTAAGTGAAGTGAACGCCGATATGAAAATCGCCAGAGTCAAATAGATGATCGGAAATCGAACTCACCAAAATGTGAATAGAACGGATGCAAAGCTGTTTGATTTTATGAAATTAATGAAACCGAAAACCTCGGCTAGAAGGTATGATCTCGAATAGCTTGGAAGGCATGAAGCTTGATACTTGACACAAGTGGACAGTAAGGTCCAGGGAACTTTGAGGACGGCGAGTTTTATCTCGGACAGAGGGGCATAGATGAACGAACAGTATAGGTTCCATCACCTCAGAATGCCGAGGTAATAGAACCTAGGGGCTTATGGGGATATATTTTCGAGTACCAACACGTGGCAGGACGCCGACGTGTCAGCCGAGGTGCCACGTGTCCTGGTCGTAATGCCGAGGTGATCTCGGTTAGGCCGAGGTTATCTCCGAAGATATCGGAATCCGAGATAAGTGGATGAGGGACAAGAGTCCTAGAATGAAGAGGGAACTCAACCTGGATATGTACAAGAGTCCTAGATTGGGAGAAGACTTCAGTTTGGGTAAAGATAAGACTCTTAGAGAGTTTATCTTAGTCCCACTGGGAGTCCCAGATGAGCAGTAATCCTGAGTTCATTGGAGTCAGGCTCTCATTGGGACTGGGATTGAGTTGGCTATAAATAAGAGGCACCCCCATAGGTCTAAGGTATGCTTTTTATACTCAAGCTTGTGAGTTGAATACTTGATTATCTTTGAGAGATATACTGACTTGATCGTCGGAGTGCCCCTGGGTGGAAGAACCACCATCGGAAACTTCTCTTTCTGTACAGGACAGCAGGGTGCCATCTATTCTGCCTGTGTTTTACCGCTAAATCACTAAGGAGGGCAGTGTGGTCAGAAAATCACTCACACAATTTTCCTCCTCCTCCTCCTCCTCCTCCTCCAGATTCTGACCCATGATTTCCTTTTGATAATGTCACAGGGGGAGAAATTATATGATGTTATGTATTATGGTATTATTTTGTTATGATGTTATGTACTATGGTATTATTTTGTTATGATGTTATGTGTTATGGTATTATTTTCAAATTATGGTATTATTTGAAAACTAATATGATGATTATGTATTTATAGTTTGATATCTTAGTCTCATATCATGTCTCTAATTAAAACTTATTTATTACACATGTGCTAACCTATGTATTTAGAAATGAATTCAGGGACCATGACTTGAGAGAGAGTTTTTCTTACTCCCAAATCAAATCAAAACATCATTGTGTGCCATCAAAAAAAAGGGAGAGATTGTTAGACTTATTTATTTTGATGATTTATTTAATTATGTTTTAATTTATTTGGAAGAGAAAAATAGAATCAAAATTTATTTTGATGATTTATTTAATTATGTCTCAATTTATTTGGAAAAGAAAAATAGAATCAAAATTTATTTTGATGATTTATTTGAAAGAGAAAAATAGAATCAACATTTATTTTGATGATTTATTTAATTATGTTTTAATTTATTTGAAAGAGAAAAATAGAATCAAAATTTATTTTGTTCCATTATTTCTCACCTAAACCTTTATCCTAAATGTTGTTATAATGTATTTAATATTTGATTAAATCAGAAGTTCAAACAGCCCAAAACAGAGGTTCAAATAGCCCAAAAATAGAGGTTCAAACAGCCCAGCACAGCAGCAGTTCAAAAGGTTCAAGTGGAAGATATTCAAATTTGTAATGATGGAGTGGATGATATTCAAATGAATACAACGGCTATAAACGAGTATAAATGGCTATAAGTTTCATTATATATACCAAAACTTCTAATGTAAACAAGTTACAAAAAAAACTAGAAAATATTCTTTGATCTATAATCACTCACATCTATTCTCTGAAAAATTCTCTGAGAAGTGTTCTTCAATTTTTGTTTACATCCTTTCTTAGAAATTATATACTGAGACGTGTAGTTTTAAGCCTATCTTTCCTATATGAGGTTTACAGAAAAACTAGAGTTTCATTTTTATATCTATCTTTGAGAGATAATTCTTGTAGCTTTCTGTGAAAGCAAAAATACATTTTTTTCAACCTTGTAAGAGTGTAGTACACTCAGTGTTCTTGACTTAGAAAGTATGTGTAAAATTCGTGGAGGATCGCTCCATTTGTAAAGAGGTTGCTAGCACCTCCGTGAAGCTAGAGCATAGTGGAAATTCTCAAGTGAAGTTTAAGGAGTGGACATAGGTCGAGTTGAAGCTGAACCACTATAAATTTGTTTGCCTCTCTCTCCCTTATCTCTTTATTTTATTTAAATTGTTGTAACTATATTTCACATTTTCACTGTGCTAAAATCATTAATTGAGATAGTTGTTAGAACACTTGTTTTTAATTATTTTTATTTCATTAACTATATTTAGCTATTGTGTTAGTCATAATTTTTATTAAGGTATTATTAATTTTTAATTGTAAAAACCTAATTCACCCCCCTCTTAGGTTGTCTTTTGGGTAATACATTCGATGAAATTTTATAAAATGTATGTACTTTGTGAAGATTTTCTTACTGGGCTTTGTGCTCACTCTATGTGATTTTGTGGAGGAAATGATGTGGTGATTCCGCCAAGTTAGAGGCGTGGAAATATGTTTTGAGAGTACAAGGCTCTTTTCTTTGTTGTAATTATTTTTGACAAGCCAAGAGATTTATATGTATGGGTTTGAATTTTTTTTTTATTTGTAACCGAACTTAAGCCTTGGAACTTGTAGCCCTTGGAGGCATTTATTTGAACTTGACTTATTATGCCACATGCTATAGATTTATATACTAGGGATGTTGAATGTATATTCGAATATGGATTATCTTTTGTAAATCTCTTGATGGTTAATGAATACATACGTTGGGGATTTGAGAATGACGTCAATATTGAGATTTGGTTTATGTTTACATTAATCAATGGAAGTTGGTGAATCTTTATTGTGTAAATTTTCAGGGCGTGACAGCTTGGTTACAACAAAAGTGAGTTTGAAACTCAATACAAATCAAGCCCTAGGCTTGTATAAAATAATTACAAAATAACAAAAAGAAGCTCTTAGCTCCAAGTCCTCCCAAGCTATTGCTCTGGCAGAGGCATATCATCAACACCTGAAAATGGTTTTTCACATTGGGTGAGCCAAAGCCTAGTAGAGATACTTTAACACAGTGTAGGAATCTTAACAAAGTTATAAGGTCAATGCATATGCAATGCTCGTGTCTAAACGTTTTATATCTCTTTCCAAAACCATGCAATGCCAGAGTATATCACAGTTCATAAAACATTTCCTTTACAATAGAAAATAGGGCAGTGGATATAACGCTGGGAATCTCTTGGTATGTCTTTGCAAGTAGGCTATACAACCACTACTAATTGCCATTTTTATCGGTACTAACCAAAAGGCTCGGCAACTGACCGTGCAGGTTTCTGGACTTTCAGCAAGTGTCACGACCCAAACCAGCCCCTATAGGTTTAGCATCGTAACCGGCCAATAATCCTGAGATTACCGAAGGCCTCTGAGACATATTAACATAATATTAGGGGCTAGCGGAAGCAATTAAGAATATACAACGTCCATTGAGCTGTGTAGACTTATATGAGACAGAAAATTTAGAACTTTTTATATACATATATACACATCATCTTTAAGTCATAATATATATACAGATTAGGCAGAAAGGGACTTAGTCCCCTTTTTCAAAATACACTTGATTTGAAGAAACAAACAAGAAAACATAACTTAAACTTTAAATTACATAACGATAACACTTAACATATCCGGAACCTCCACGGGAGGCACATAGGTTGGTTGACAGAACAGATTCTAGACAGATGCCTCTAAGCCTGGTCACGTGCCTGATCACCTACATACATAAATAATACAGTAAGCTAAAGCCCAGTGAATAATAACAGAGTAAAGGGTTTCAATGAATGAGTCCATACAGATTTCAGAAATCAATTCATATTGTATCAAAATCATGCTTGATCAGATCGAAATCATAATTCAGTTTTATCGAATTCATACTTGATCAGATCATATACCGACAGAAATCATAAGTCATAGTTACGTTTACGTGATACATCCATTAGCATAACTAAATAGGACGCGCAATGCGTAAGGTTATGAATAACCTCCTAGTTCCCGCGAAGGAACCTCCAGATCCGGGTAACAGGACAGCTAAGCCCCTATGGCGGGCCTCCGGTACAGGCAACAGTGCACAAACAGGACGCATAAGCGTAAGGTTACAAATAACCTAGTTCCATGAAGGAACCTCCGATACCGGGTCACGGTTGTAGATCTCACATGGTACTAAGGATGTCACGAATACATGTCAGAAATTGGACAATCATTCATTGTACATAACATATCATTTCAGAAAGCAGATCTCATTTTGTCACACAGAAAATAAGTACAGTTGAACATATCTTTACTAATTTATTACTCACAGTGGGCTGCAGAAGCAAATTAGACAGACTGGACATCTCAGGAAAATCAGGCAGACAATGGCGCGTGACCTACACAAGCACATCACATATACACATTGAAATACAATATTACTCCCTTGATTAAACTTGCCCTTTCTAGTCCAAAGTTCTACTACATTTATTCTTTCTCATTTAAATAAATCGGGTTCTTATTTCACATATTCTTTCGTTACTAAGTCTTTCTTTTCCAAATAGGTTGATCCTTTACTCGGCTTCTTAAACAATTACCACAAGATCACTGATTCATTCATTAACTAACTAATCTATGTTGATTAGTAGCTTATTATTCTTTATTGAGTCATAAATCATGTTTAGAATGCTTTGGAAAGAGATGATGATAAAAATATGAACTAAATGCAACTTTCCAAAATGTGCTGAAAATGGGTCTTCGCTCGAGAACCACTTTGGTCGCTCGAGCGGACTGTAAAATTTGAAGAAACTACTGGGAGGCCGATTTTCACGCTCGAGCGAGACTTCCCTCGCTCGAGCGGACAACGAAAATTCTGAAATTCTAAAATTGCAATTAAAGTTCCAATTTGGTATTCAAAGCCTCAAAACATGTACCTTAGTATACAAACATGGAGAACTATTTATTAAAGTCATAAATTGCAAAATCATTTATTCAAAATCATTTATTCGGAATCATGCCCCAATTGCCAAATTTAGTTTTAATTCATTTTCTCCATATCAAGCCAAATTCCAAACCCAAAGTGATTAATCTCTAAATTGAACTCCATAAATTTAACATGGCTCCAAATTCTCATTTTCTTTTTAGTTACATAAAATTGATTTCAAGTTCTTTCTACTTTCCTTCTAAGCATGAAATTAAAGTCATAAATTCCTTAGAAAATTATTCACATGTATGCAATTGACATCAAAATTACTAGTTTTATATTCTTATAAATTTTCCAATTAATTTCCATAATCTTAAACTCAACTTAATTCATAGCCTCAATTTAATTCATAACCATAGATGTCCCAAAATATGTTTAATTTAAATAAAATCTCAAATTACAAGTATGGATTAAAATCTAATTATAACATCAACACTTTATCTAACATTAGGATTAATTCTAAATTTTCATAAATTTGATGTTTATAAAACATTCCCTTTTTCTCTTCAAAATATGAGATTGAATTAATCCCAATTTTTCATAATCTATGATGCATGTATAAAACACTTATCAAAAATCCAACTAATTCTACATTATCAAGCTCAAATTATAATTTGACTTTTTAATTAATATCAAAACTCAATCCCAAACTCACAAGCTTTAAAATATGGATTAAAGTTCTAAAATCTTGAAAATCCACAATGCATGTATGAAATTTCATTTCAAAATTAAGCCAACTCTAAATTGTCAAATTGTAAATCATAATTTATTTCTTGATTTATCCCAATTTAGATTTAATTAATTTTTCTTCATACCTAACCCAAATTTAATCTCATAAATCTCTTCACACATGAATTAAATCTAAACTTTGAAATTCTAGCATGCATGCAAGGATGGATCTCAAATTTAGTAAAAATCAAACTCAAACTAATTAATTTTCAAATTTATTTCCATAATATTCCACATGCATGTAATCATTTTCATGTTTAGAACCAAATTCCTAATTAACTTCCATCATCTTACACTTAAATCAATCTTTCTTCATCTTTTTACTAATTCCTGTTAATCACATGATCTAGAGTCCAACTTCATCTATAATTTCAAGTGTAATCTAAAGATTCTGCAAAACTTAAGCATGATTTCATACCTTTAAGCTTTAATTTCAACATCATGTTTGATTCTCCTCTATTTCCCCTTTTCTTTTCTTCATTTTCTTTCTTTACTCCATAGCCCTTCCTTGAGTTCTTCTCCAGAATTTATACAAATCTTGGGCTCACTCACTCTCTCTCTCTTTTCAGCTCTTTCTCCCTCTCTCGGACTCATTTTCTCTTCACTCCCTTTCTTGTTGACTTCATAAACATTTTTTACCTTAAGGGACATCACCACTTTACACACACACATGTTCACTCCAAATCTCGCACAAGCACACGTGCACAGCCCTTAAGCCTTCCAGCACAACACTCATACACACACATGCACAGATTTCTCACTACACCCACACCCATATACACCCCCAATATTAATTTGGCCCAATTTAACTTATATCTAGGAATAATTTAATTAAGTATCACTTAATCTTAATAAATCTTAATCAATACATAATTAAATTAATTATAACAAATCATAAATCTCTCATAATTTAATTAATCTACTTGATTTCCATTAGAGCCTAATTAATCATTTTTAATTTTATTAGTCCGAATCAGATTTTTTTGTCAGACTCCCAAAAGGCTCCAAATATTAAATTAAATTTATTATCATTATCAATTTTGATCTCCCAAATCATCTAGGCCTTCAATTTCTGATCAGACTCAAATTTTTAACCATAAATTACATCTTCAAATTGGACACATCATAATTAAACCTAATTTATAATAAACACAATTCACAATCCTCATGACTTAATTAACTCCAATTAGAACCTAATTAATTAAGTCCCAATTTTACTAAACTGAATCGAATATTTAATTAAACTCTCAAATGGGTCCATAATTAAGATTAAATTGATTCAACTTCTTAACTTTACGTACTTAAGCCATTTGGACCATTAATTTCTAATTCCAAAATAAACCTTCAATCAAATCATATACGAGTCAGATTTCACAATTCTTATAAAACCCAAATAAATTATAATACTCGACAATTAAATCTCAAATCCTCTTAATTAATCAAGTACTAATCATTATATGTGATGGGGTTGTTACACCAAGGACACACAGGCCAGGAATAAAACCACGACTACACCCCCTACCCAGATTCACCAAGGTATTCACCCATTTTTCTTAAAACAATATACATTTTCAATGTGTTAAATATGAAACAATGCTCAATGTAAATGGATGAAAAATTAGTTTCAATTCTCCTAATTCTCATGCAATTTCTACAACAATCATAGCTATCATCCACCAATAGCCCAAAACAGATATCTCTAAACAGATAAATAATTTCCAAATAAGATAAACTTTACAAAATTTCAAGATGGGCGTGATAATGCATATCCAACTCCATCATCATCATCATCATCATTCCAATTTCATAAAACTCAATATCATTCCCATTTCCTCTTTTACGAAATCAAATATTCGTAATTTACGGCAAAAATCCCATTTTCCTTTAAAAATCAAATCCAAGGATAAAATCCATCATTTTATCACAACTCAACCACAAATACACTCCCACAATGATTTCTAAGAAAATTATTTGAAAACCTCTCTTTTAATTTTTAAACAAAAACCCTAGATTTGTTCAAAAATCTCCAAATTCCATAATTTCTTTAGAAAGACAAATAACCAAGTTAAAAACCATGCAAAGTGTAGAGAAATCCCTACCTCAGAGACAAGGACAAAGAAGAACAATGGTTGAAACTCAATGAAGCTATAGCGACCCCGGTCTTTTTCCATTTGATTATCATATTCGGACTTATGTTCCGTAGATTCTATTGTCTTATTATTGTTGTGGTTGTCCTTTAATTCTTTATTCTTGAGTTATAGGATGTTTTGCGCAGGTTGATTGCAGGTTGGTTGAGCTTAGGAACCAAAACTAGTTGCCCAGGTTTTGGCTTGTCCGCTCGGCGGGAGTTTGGCCTTCGAGCGGGACTTGTTGTTGCTTGTCCGCTCGAGCGGGGGTTTTGGCGCTCGAGCGGAAAAACACCCATCCAGTATTTCTTGTTCAGGGTTGGGCCCGGCGGGGAGTTGGTCCGCCGAGCGGGTTCAGTGTCCGCCGGCGGGAGTTTGACGCCGGCGGGCGGTGGGTATAAGATCGTGTTTGGCGTTTTTAAAGCGATTTTCACCCTCTTTTGATTCTAAACCCTAGGTTCTGAGTTCTCTTTCCCCAACTCACCTTCTCTCTTAGGTTTGATCTACTTAGAGCGAGTTTCTAACCTAGATCTTTTATTAAAAAGGTAGAGAGTGAGGGCTACATTTTAATCAAGAATTGTGGATTTGGAGCACTTGGACTTCGGGTCAATCTTCTCCATTTGGGTTCTCCTATGAGGTAGGGATTCTCCTTGTTTCTTTTCAATACTCCATCTATAGATAGACATGTGGTAGTTTTTGTATTGCATAAAAACAGTATATCATGTTGGATTTATTCAAAATCATGAGGTTGAACCTTGGGTTGACTGTTGGAGTTGGGTTTATTATCATTAGTTATGGTTTAGGCTAATTGGGGTGTTAATTAGCATGTTGTTGTTGAAAGGAGAGAAAACCCTAATTTTATTTGATTTAATAAATTAATAGAGGGGTTGTGATCGTTGGGCAAATACTTATGTGTTTTGGGTCTTCAATGTGATCATTGTTGTTTGTTGTTAATAATTGAGCCTTTTAGGTCAATATTGAGAAAGAGGAGGAAAACCCTAGTTTAATGATTATAACTTAATTTGCATAATTAAATTGGAGTGGCTTGGAAAAGAATGTAATGGGTTAAAATGAGTTATGGCCTTATTGTCCGAGAATTGAATTTGTGAAGGCAAAAGGTATGAGAGTTGGATTATTGTAATGTGAGTGTTGAACACACATATGTGGTGGTTGTATCTTTAACGCGCCATGTTAGTTTTGTTATAGGGTTTGTGGTTTCATGATAATTGAGTCTGGTAATAGATGTATAACATACCTGCATCTAGAGGTTTTGTCCTTGGTCATCGGTGGAGGATGACACGGTTGTGTTGAATTGCTGTGTATGCATCACACCATTGATTATTTGTGTATATGACGTTGTGTTTATATGCATTACTTGTGTATGGGAGGAGATAGGGGTTGTACTCCACGGTTTAGGGGAAGATGGGGGATGTACCTCTAAACCGGTTAATGATTATGGGAAGATAGGATGAACCTGTGGTTCTGCATATATGCGCCTATTGAGAATCTGACTCATGTGCTTATCTATTTGATATGATACATCACCAAAATGTGTATCAGTTGGGAAGTATGGAAGTGAATTTGATTGTGATTGATACAATACCAACTTGTGTATTTGTTATGTTATATGAGAGGTTTAACTTGATTTGTTATCCCTGTTGAATTGGAAAGACTGTTACTAAGAGATGAAACCCTTGTTGAAGTATTTGGCCAGGTTCTGAGCCATAAAAGGAAAGGTGAATTGTGCCATAGACTATGTGTCATAGGCAATGTAGACATTCGTGTCATGAAATTGTAAATGGATTATCTTGTGTTAATCATGTATCGCTTGATACCCTTGTCTTTTAGAAGTGTAAAGAGAATCAAATATTTTAGAAATATGTTCTAGAAAGACACATCTCATTGTTTGTGTGGAAATTGGAGAATAGTAGTGGTCTTAGTGAATTTATTTCCTAAGTAATTGCTTATGTATAAAAGAAGAATGGGAAAGGGAATTAATGAAAGGAATAAGGAAAGATAAATCATGGCGTTGTTTGAAACGGTTGTTTTCAAGAAAAGTTCATACATATATATATTTTGTATAAAATGTCATATTACTATTCTAGTACGAGAATGAGTGTGCATGATCATAGCTATCTGTAATGTTGTTATTGTTGAGAATCATGTTGAGATCCCTACTGGACTATCCCACGTTGTTGAATCTTTTTCAGGTATTAAGCAGGTTGAGCTGCAAGAGTTGGATTTACTTATTTGTTGGCCACGGGGCCTCTTCGTTGTAGGCGGAATGCCATATGTGTAAAAGGGTTGCACCCTTCATTTGATTATTTAATGTTGTAAGCCTGAGGGCATCTTATTTAGAATGCTCATGTAATATTTACTTTGCATACGAATGAGAGTATTGTTAATCACTTCTACGGATTGAATGTATGAGTTTATTTCCGCATGTTATCTCTGAAATTGAATTAAGTTAATGGAATTGGTAATGACTTCGTGTAATAAAAAAAGTGGGGCGTGACAGAAGCCGAAAACGAATTTTGTGCCGATCAAATGGAAACTCTTGGTGTGTTCTACTCTTTTTCCCAAAGGGCAATGGTTGAGAGATCAATGGATGATAGTGTATTTGAGGTTTAAATATGGTTTCTAGAGAGAGAGGAAGAAAATTTGAGATTTTAGGATGTTTAGAGAGAGAGAGAGAGAGAGATGAGAAAATGACTTAAAAAATGGCTATTACAAACTGATATATGCGCAGAGCGCTCGAGTGACCAGACAAAATAAGTTAGACTGCTCGAGCGAACAAAGTACCGCTTGAGTGCACAATGACATACTGTTAGAAATTTTACAGACAAAGGCAAACCGCTCGAGCATAAGAAACACTGCTCGAGTGAGAAAAACACCCTCTCAATACTTTTGCAGGCTTGCAAAAGTATTGAGAGTTCTCAAAGACCGCTCGAGCGCAAAAAGCACCGCTCAAACGAACTGACCAAAACTTGGGCAAAGACTTCTTTGAAAAATGAACTCCCAACATGTTTCAAACGCAACCACAATACTCAAATAACCCAATTGAACGAAGAATAAGATGGACAAGGATATAAAAAAAACTAGGTAAAGAAAGAAATCTGGATCCAAAACAATAAACGGGTCGGGTCTAAACCAGAATCGTTATAAAAATTGAATTCTACAATATTTGTATGTCTCAAAATCACTAAAATCAAATTTTAAAAGTAAACCAATGTTCAAATTAAAATACTTGAAATAAATTAAAATTTAATTATACAACATGTAGTAATCGTATAATACTTAAAAAAATACATGTAACTACCAAGTATATATATGAAATTGTAGAACTAAATTATACCCTCCCCCCAAAAAAAATTTAAGCCAAATTGTAAACCAACCAATCATACAATTATAGTTTGGCTTCATTTTATTTTATTTTATTTTTTTTAAGGTGGTGGTATAATTTGGTTGCTACAAGTTCATATATATATTTGGTAGATATATGTTTTATTACACTAACATCTCTTTTAATAAAGTTAAAAAAAATCAAAACTAATATATATAATATGAAAACACAAAATAAAATATACATTTCAATATAAAAAGATAACAATACATTTTTTTATTCATATGATTTACAAATTTATGATGAAAAAGGGGTCAAGTCCTGTATGAATTAAAATTTTAAGGGAGTAAAGTGTAATTATGTCAAACTTATTTTATATTTTCTCCAAACCTCAAGCGAATTCAATATAATTTACCCTTCAATTTTTCAGTAGAAATGAATTTTTATTTTTTTATTTGTTAAACAAAATCTTAATTTTTGAGGAGGGGCACACTATCTTGATTTGAAAATGAATTTTGAAAATTGAAAAAGGGATATGAAACTACACAAACTTGAAAAAAAAAATTAGTTAAATGGTGTTGTTGCTTGTGTAACGTCCCCAAATAATAGACATAAAGATCGGTCTAGTTAATTCATTCAACTATAATAAACTTAACTTAAATGATCAAATGTCTATATTAATATTCCATTCAAGCAAGAGATTTACAAAAGGGTCTACATGCAATACATATTCAATCATCTCAAGATTGAATCCATAGCATGTGAGACAGTAAAAAACTAACAAGAGAATGCCTCAGGGGCTATAAGTTCTAAGGCTTAGGCTTGGTTACATAAAAGGTGGTTGTCAAACCCACACAAGAAAAGCCCTTACCTTATCAAAAAAACTAACAAATGAAGAGCCTCATACTTTTCAAGACTTCCCAAGCCCTTAGTTAGGCGGGATCATCACATCCTTTCCTGTACAAATCCACTAGGGGTGAGTATAAAACCCAATAGAGATATCTTCACAGAGTATATATGTTTAAGCAATTGTATATACATGAATGCAACACCATGCCATGCACCAAAATTCACAAGTTTTATTCCTTTGAAAATCATATCCAATGATCTTTTAAACACAATTCATTATCTCGATAAATTCCAAAATTTAAATACGGGGTGGTAAATGAGACTCAGGTAATCCTTATGCTGATGTCTATAAGTAGGCATAATAAGTACTATCAAATCTCCGACTTTACCGACTCCTAACCGAAAGGCACATGGTACCTCCTACACGCGTGTTTTCGATATTTCACCCTGGATACTCAGGCCAACTTAAACAATACCATCTACACCTCTATTCAGACTTACCAAACATATTTACCCCAAAACATTTTTAGATTTCTAATTGTTTTCTCAAAACGATAAATCAATTCCCAAGGCAAAGCCATAATAAACAATATTTAAAGCTATGCAAAATGAAAGAAATGAGATGCAATTATAAAGTTTTATCATAATATTCTACAATTCTCAACATTTGTTTAAATCATGACCAAAATCCATATCCATGTGATATGTGATACCATTTCATATTCACAATCAATGTTCATTTTCATTTCCATTTTTCCAACATATACACATCATGCTATTTTATAATTTAACAACAACCACTCTCATCCATTTTATGGGTATCTCAACAACATAACAACATGAGGAAGATTCTATGAATTTCTTAAGGAATTTAACAACAATTTCTTGGATATTTTACAAAATCCACCTTCTCCCATTTTGTCCCAAAATCTAGGGTCTGATCAAAGGGTTTTTATTCATTTCAAAATATTTTTCTTACATGCACTTCCAAGTGACTCATAAATTCACAAAATAATTTATCTTGAATCCAAAATCATAAGAAAAACCTTGTCTCTAACATTTTCTAGACCCAACACTTCAACCCTCAAACCCTTTACTCAAAATCATTGCAAAATAGGCAAGACATGCTAAAATCATATATATAACTCAAAGAACTCCCTACCTTAAGTGTTAGGAAGAAAAGATGAGAAAAGCTTCAAAATCAACAGGGTCAAAATCTGATCTTCACTGTGCACAACATAGGCCTTGATGAGCTCTCCAATATTTAAAAAGACACTTGGGTCAAAATCTCAAAGGATATGGCAAGATCAAGGAAATAAATGAGATAGGTGGAGGGTTTCTAAAGAGAAATGAGAGAAAAGAGAGAAAGTAAAATGTAGAAAGAAAGAAAGAGAGAGTGAGTGAGCGAGGTGATAGTGGAAGAGAAGTGTGTAAGGGCTCAACTTTAAATTGATTGGAACATTTCTCAAAGTAGACTGTAGACAAACTGTTTGAGCAAACAAACCTGTGCTCGAGTGAACAATTCAAATTCTCACTATCACTCGAGCAAAAAATACAAACTCCCAGAATCCTCTTCTCCCTACAAAAGACTGCTCGAGCAATGAAACCTTCGCTCGAGCGAAAAATACACATTTTCAATAGTTCAGACTGCAAAACAAGATACTAGAAGGACAACGTTACCACTCGAGCGACGAAAGTACCACTATAGCGGTCCCAACTTAGAACAGAGACATTAGCTACCCTAATCCATTCCCACCATTCCCAGACTCACTCCAACATCCAGAATGTAAAACAACACCCCGAAACACAATATGATGTACCCGAATAACTATAGGGAAGAGAATAGACACCAACATGAGACTCATAAATTTCAAAATTAATAAGGATGATCAAAAGAAATGAAGATTCTGGATTGAAATACTAAATTTGTTTTAAAAAGGACATGTGATATCACAGCTTGTCACAGCACTATGCTCTGACAGCATGACCCCTGAGTCGCATGTTTCCTTTGTTACGATTTTTAAGATTTTGATTATGACTTATTAGGGTATTAGTTTTGAATTGGTTATACATTTTTTAGTGTTATTTATGATTCATTGTGATATTGTTTATGACATTATTTTGATTATACCTTATGTGGTATTTGGTTATAACTCTTTTATATTTTATTTTAGTTATGACATTCGTGATGATCAACCTCACAAATATCGTAACTTGTATGTGGTAACATTACCTTATATGATATTATAAATGAAAATAAATTATTCGATAGTAATACTAATTACTATAAAAAGAATTCAATATCACTCTGCATCCAATAATTAATACTTTATTGAGTAGTAGATATAAAGATACAAATGATAAATTATTCACTAACAACTATAGTAGCTAGGAGCAATCACAATGGATATGTTAACACCCAATTAGCATCAAATTTTATCAGTTAGTGAGCTTTTGATGCTTGTTATCCCATACAATGGAGTTGTTAGCACAACAATTGCAAAAGGGCATACTGCATGGACAAATGGGTTGTAATTTGTACAGGCTTGTAGAAGATGTTTTGACAGAGGCAACTACTATCAACTATTAGGCAAGAAGTACAAGTGGAAGACATACACATGTGACACGTATGAATAAACAAAGTGAACAGAAATTGCAAAAGGGCGTTGTTACGCCCCACTTTTTATTACACGGTCCATTATTATAGTCCATTTTGATTGATACAATATGGAAACAAGTCCACCAACATCCATAAATACAAAAAAGTTCCCTCAATTGTATATACATAACAAAATGCAACATGAATTACAATTAAATAAATTGCCTATAGGCTACATTGTTACATAAAAGAGAAAGGTTTAACCCTCAATACAATAAAGGCCTCCCACCAACAAATAAAGGCCCCGTGGCCAATACGTAAGGAATATCACCGATCTTGTATCATTCATCAACCTGTACTTGAAAAACGATTAACAATGTTGGATGAGCATAAAGCCCAGTAGGGATCCCAACATGATCCTAAATAATAACAATACATAAATAGCTATGATCATGAATACTTCATATCATAATATATATATAGTGACGATTTATAATTAAAGTATACTTATATAAATACTTTTCCCCAAAATCATCTAATTTAGTCAGCAACATATTTTCCTTTCCTTATCCCATTTCATAAGCCACACATATTAACAACTGGTTTTTGAAAGCATGTTCACAAAACTTGATTGCTTTCCACTCCTTACATCCCTAACTCATCACATATCCTAACCACTCATACGTGTACCATATTCCCTAACCTTAAGCCCAAGAGTAAAGAAATATTTTCATCAACTTGTTCGATACACCAACGCACTTACATATACTTTCAATCACAAAAGAAAATGGCCTACATGCAGTAACTACTACACCATCATACAAGACAACCCGACCACATCATCCAAACCATTACCATACGATATACACACATAAACCGATACAACACTGAGACACCCATCTATGCTTTACCTGGCTTAAGTACAGTGAGCCAAGGATACCCCTTTCCACAATGAAACACCAATTTACCAAACACCAACTAGGAGGTAATTGTACCTCTGCCAATTTACCAGACACAAGTTGGAGGAAAATGGTACCTCTGCTAAGTTCTCCAAGCCCTAGTTGGAAGGTACTGGTACCTCTCATTCTAAGTGTAACCAATTCTCCAAGCGCTAACTGGAAGGTAATGGTACCTCTTATTCTCAGCGCATATATATTACCAACCATCACAACATACTACAAGCATAATTAACTCAAGAGTAATACAACTTGTCACGCCCCAATTTTAATTACTTGAAAATATTACCAAAGCCTTTAAATTAGGTCCATTTTTTTTTTTTAAATTTTATATCATTATATATATACACAAGTGTCTGCTACACTTGAGTAGTAGAAATACAAATATACATGTTCTCTCTCTCTCTCAATGAATATTACACTGATAACAATACATGTCAATCTCCTACCGTGCTACAAATAAATAAATACAGTTACAAAATCTACTTCCTTTACAACTACTATGAAGTTATACCAAAGATTCAAGAACTCCATAAATCTTCAATCAACTAATCCAAACTTTCTTCCTGTAAAAAGATAAAACAACAACGGGGTGAGCACTAATGCCCAGTAGGAATCTTATAGTTCTCAATCAATAACTAACACATAGATAGAAATGATCATGCATGCAGGGTGATACCATATAGTAGGGTGACATTTTATAATATCACAATATCATAAGTAAGTGCCTTTTTCTCAAAAACTATTTAAAGATTTATAAGAAAAACCTTCATCCATTAAAGTTATCCATTAACTTTAGAAAACCATAAATCCTTGTGAAACAAACATATTTAAGAAACAACATCATTTGAAAGTTATTAACCAATTCTCAAAACATTTCTCATTTAATTTCCCATATTTAATATTTCTCTTTTTCTTTCATTCTTCTTTCCTTCTCATTCTATTTAATTAGACTCCATCACTTCAAGTTTAGTTTCTCTTTTCAATTTATTAACGATTCTCCTAAATTCAATTTACACTGTTAACTACACTCTAAAATTTCATTTCAAGATAACACAAGATTAATAAGCCCCTTTCAATTCAATCTCTTATTTATTTATAGAACAATACTCATAATTTACCTGTAATGTCACAACTAATTCATTAAGTTCACCATCACCAATCCATAATCCAATTACCACTTCAATTTCCATTCTTTCAATTAATTTCATATCTGTAGACACCCTATTTTTAACTGACCTTAAGACTCAGACGTCATCGATTGAGTGCTCGGTGATTGCGCATGTTGTGCTCGTTCTAAGGTTTCGGAGTTTCGGCTAAGAGCCTTACCTCCGAACCTCGGGACTCTTTTGTGCTTTGCCTCGATTTGTGAACCAGGTTCTGTTTTCTCTTCCCGAAGGGAGGGAGAGGTCTCGTAGACTATCTTTCAGTGGCCGTAGGCTACTTTTCATGGTCGTAGACCACTGTTCCCGTTTGGAGACCAGTTTTCAGTTTTCAGAGTCGTCGGCCGTGTGCCTCGGTTCGAGACTGATTAACTTTCTCCGTTTGGCACAGTTTTTGGAGAGCTTGAACCTTTTGAACCTTTGTTTTAGCTTCTTGAGGGAGCTTGAACCTTTTGAACCTTCGTTTTAGCTTCTTGAGGAAGCTTGAACCTTTGAACCCTGGTTTTAGCTTTTTAAGGAAGCTTGAACCTTTTGAACCTTCGTTTTAGCTTCTTGAGGAAACTTGAACCTTTTGAACCTTTGTTTTAGATTCTTGAGGAAGCTTGAACCTTATGAACCCTTGTTTTAGCTTCTTGAGGAACCTTGAACCTTTTGAACCTTCATTTTAGCTTCTTGAGGAAGCTTGAACCTTTTGAACCTTTGCTCTAGCTTCTCCATGAAGTTTGAACCCTTTGCTCTAGCTTCTCCAAGAAGCTTGAACCCTCTTGTTTCTCTATAAGAGAGGGCCTCCCTCTCCTTTAGAGAGGTTGAAAAAAATTGTCTAAGGCACAAAGGTTGTATCTCTCTCTATATCTCTATATTTAGGCTTAGAAAGTGTTGGTTCTTGACCCCTTTGCAGCACACCTTATAGCCACACACCTCCACCATTGATCTAAGGTTCTTGGAGGGTCTTGAGAGGTCTCAAAGAGCTGGTTTTTGGTCCAAGAAGCTGCTGGTTTTGCTGAAGCTACAAGGGTAACCCACTATTCCCTCTTTTAAGCTTTATTTTGCTCCATCTTTTAGCCATACTTGCAAGCATATTTGAGCTTCGGTGTAAACTGAAAAAAGTCTTATTTTGAGGCCCTTAACGTGTTTTTTTAAGATCATTTTGGTGTTGGGGGTCGTCTACCCTCTTGCATGCTTGTTTTGGCCTTGTTTTGTGCCATGCCATAAGGCATTCAAGATAGTCTTTTCTTGGCCTTCATACCACTGAAATCCAATGGATTTTCAGTGGTGGTTTTGTGGTTTTGAGGGCCAAAATCAGAGAGGGGTGACCCTCTCTCTTTTGGCCTTGTTTGTTTGCATATTTGGCCTTTCAAAGGAGCCCATATTTTCATACTTCCAAGCCTTGGTTCAGGCACATTTTGGTGATTTTTGAGACCTTCCTAGGCTCTGTCCATAGTTTTTTTGGCCACCTTTTGTTTTCTTTTTGCATGTGTAGAGCAATCTCATTTATAGCTTATCAAAGGAGTATGTCATTCTTGCATGTATTGACCATGTTTTATTGGGTTTTTGGTCATATTTTGGCATTCCATGATTCTATTTTTGGCTGGTTTGGTGGCCTCTTGATTGCCTCACATGCTTGTAGTGCAAATCCTCTTTACTAGCTTACATTGCATGCTATTTTGGCCTTTGATTCTAGCACTTTTTGGCCATGCCTTAAACTGATTTTGTGCATGTTTTGGACTGCCTTAGCTCTGTTTTTAGGCCTCATGGTTGAATGATGTTTTCTACGCATGGTTGTAGTGCAATACCCTTGCCTAGCTTTGAGTTTTGAAGCCTATTGCATGCTTATATTGAGGTGTTTGTATGTTTTGGAGTCATTGTGCATGGTATTTCAGAGCATGTAAGGTTGCCATGTTCCCATGTTTTCCACTCCTTATATGCATTTGAGAGTTGTGCTTGTTTGCCTCATGTTTGGACCATTGCATGAGCTTCATTTCCATGCCTTTTGAGCCACCATTTTAGTCCATATTTGCTACTGTTTTGGTCTGCATAGGGACTTTTTGGGGGTGGTTTGGTCATTTGAGCATCGCTTTGCATACCTTTAGTGTAATCCATTTCACTAGTTTCGGTATTCGGGCCATCTAGCATGCATTGTATGAGTTATTTGCATGATTTGGAACCATTGTGTATCATGTTTTAGAGTTGGAAAATGTGTGTTTGTATGCCATATTTCATCCCTTGCCATGCTTTGATAGAGTTGCATTTGGTGCCTTAGGTTCGGTCCCTTGCATTTGTGCATATTCGCATGTGTTTTGTTGCCTAATTTCATTGTGTTTGGCCACTGATTTGGGTGCGGCTGAGGCTCACCCATCTTGGTTTAAGTCCATCTTGCATTGTGTATGCCATTCTAGTCATAGCATTGCGCATGCCATGTAGTTCGTTGCATCAAGTATGCCATTTGATATTCGCATTGTGTATGCTAATCATATGTTGTCATATTGTTGCATAAGGTGTCTTGCATCGAGTATGCCATGTAGTTCATAGCATTGTGTATACTAGTAGCATGTTTGCATGTGATTCTCTGCATGTTTGCATCATTTAGTCGCATTGCATTTAGGTTGCATAGTCCGAGTCGCATCATGCATGCCATGTATATTGCATTGTGTTTGGAATAGGGTTTAGTCCAAACACGGGAAACGAGGGACGTTTCGTACTCCAAGTGATGGAACGTGCCTCGATTCTCGATCGCCGACACTCCGGATTACCCATGATGGAGTTTAGGCCTTGTTATGTTTATATGTGCATTCATTTTAGATCGACTCGTGCAATCTGACTCCTCGGCCATCATGCATCGAGATGCGTGATTGGTGGCACGAGGATCGAGGACTACACTCCCTAGAGCTTATGCAATGACGGGGAGAGTGGTCGTGCACACATATGTTGAAAAAAATTGCCATGCCCCTTTTCTTGCTCCCTATTGCAAAGCAGGAAACCAACAAAAAGCGGTTAGCAACCTTGGAGCTTTGTATGCGATTGTTAAGGGACCAAATCAGAGGGCATCGCGATGGATTTCCCGACAAGGCGACTTGAGCATGCATGCATCCCTATCATTCGGAACAGAGCTGTGGCAGTCTATTTTGTTTAATTTGCATGCTAGTTTCCTTACTTACTTAGTTAATTCGTTAATTAATTAATGTTGTGTAATAATTAGTTTAATTAGCTTAGATTAGCTAGTTTATTCTGTACTATTCATTCGGACCCTCCGAGGAGGGCAATGTTGTAATAAGTGTGCGTGTGTGTGTGATGCATGCCTTCCAACCCCACGTCTTTCTCCCTTTCATTTACTAGCTTATGATGGTTAGTTTTAGGGCATGTTTCAGTTAGCATCTATATGTTCGCATGTTTGCATTCATTCATCTGTATTGCATGCACCGGGCTCGGCGTATCATGCTAACTGCATTGTATTTCAATTTCGAGTTGAATACGTGTATTATTTGTTGCATTTTATATGCCATTTTAGAATAGCCGAGCCTATCTTAGTTGCATTTTTGCATGTGTTGCATTAGGCATTCTTAGCATAGTTAGGATTCATGCATGATTTCTAATTAGCTTCTTTCTTTGGCTTAGAGTACTCGATAAGTATTTATGCTTTAGCAACCTTGCATGCGTGTGAGTGACTGCCATGATAGCATGCTTACCATGAGGCTATTTGCTTATGTGATATAACTACCTGAATGCCTGTGGGTGAAGGTTGGGTTATTTGAATTGGAACAATTCACCAATTGAGAGTTTTAAGCCCACTTGAGAGTGGCAAAATCATGTTTTCTTAAGCCCACTTGAGGGTGGCAAATCCACGTCTTAGCCTACTTGCGAGTAGCACCATCAAACCATCTTTCAAATAAACAAACATGAAATGTTTTGTTCAAACTCAAACGATCCAGTCTATACTTGTATGCTGTGCGCATCATGAAGCAATTCTAGGCTAATAAACCGGAATAAGAGCGCATGTGTTTTCAAAAACTCGATATCATGTTTAGTAGTGGCCGATCTTTGATCGGGCGAGCGGGGGTGCTCATGAAATGACCTTCCCCAATCGTACCCAAGTTCCCGAGCCGAGGCAACTTTGGTGTTGACGGACACGTGGCCTTAGGCACGAGTCAGGGTTTTCTAAATTCTCCCAAAACAAAATATTTAGGTGGCGACTCTGTATCTGGGAAATTAGTCCATGTTTGGTACTTCTTTCTAAAAATCAGTTTTTTTCAAAAACGATTTGCTGGATTTGGACTCTTTGATGATTCATCGATCTTGCATTGCACTCTGCGAGATTAGATATAAGACCGTGACATTGAGTCCTGAACTGTAGTGAGCCCAAATGAACAAAACGGGATTCCCTCCCGGGACTTTCGGGGACGTCTACAATATCAAATACCGGATCCAATCACAAGTCATCTCTATGAGTCACACGCTTTAGCGGTCACAAGTCGGAAGGAATGCGAAACCTCACACTTTACCGGTCACAAGCCGGAAGGAATGCGGAACCTCACATACCACATGCTTTACCGGGTGCTACTCCGGAAGGAAGGCGGAACCTATCTCAAGCGCCATGCTTTGCCGGCTCAAAATACGGCGGGAAACGGACCCCAAGATAATATCACATTCCATCATTTCAATTAGTGGGCAATGCCAACACTTCCTCCATTATGTCTGTAACACATTAGTTCAATATACGTCCACCATATATTAAAATTCCATTTACATAACAAGTACAAATAAGTTCCACGACCTTCTTCATTATCCATTAAATCATTCATTGTTTTGTCATACAAAAATATAATAACACATCCATAGAGGCAATGATTCATCTTTAAAGTGTTCACAATTCTTGGGTTCAAACTATTTCTTTACCTTTCCATATTATTACCAAGTCTTCAAATTCAATTTTCTTTTTATAACCCATTGATTATCAATTACTACCCAAAGTTATAAATTAAATCTCCAGTATTTAATTTCTTTGATACAACTTCTTCATGTAACACCGTTATATTTCACAATTTTCCATTTATCATTGTTCACACATATCTTAACCCAACACAACTCAACTTAAACTCAACACACCCAACACAACTCAACTCAACACAATTCAACATGATTTAAACACAATTCATCATAGTCCAACACAATTTGATTCATTTGATGGGTCGTTGAACACACCAAAATTAAATACTGAACTACACCAAATTCTTTTAGAATAATGGCAAGTCTAGGTATCGATCCACATGGAAAATTGTGAAATTAAACTAATTTAATTGATAAATTCCTAAATTAATTTTGATGAAAAGAATGATTGATCATAACCTAATTTAATAATGAATAAATTAAACAAAATAATTAAATTATCAACTATAACTGACAGTGGATTTACTGAATTGGGGGAAAAAACTAGGGCAAAGAGTCTACCACTAGTCACGTAATTAGGATTTCCAATTGAAATCAATTATGTTATGGTTCAAACGGAATAATGCTTTGCAACTACAAGTTCAAAGCATTCGACAAGAAAATCATCACGTTCAATGTACGAATACGAACCATCTCAAAGAGTACGAACCGTTCACTCTAAACTAGGGTAGTGACACGACTCGTCCCTCGTAGTATGATTCGTCTTATACCTTGAATGTGAAAGAATAGAAAACTCATGTATGGAAGACATTCAACAATCACAGAAAGCCGAATACTTGAAGAGATAATGAAAATTAAATATAATGAACTTCTAAAACACCATACAATTGTTCAAACCTTTACATAATTGAGAATCAAAAAGAAAACAAAATAATTACATGGCTAGGGTTTCATCAAAACCCTAGAAAAGGAGATTAGCCACTCATGGAGGAGTGGAAGGAGGTAGGTGGAGAAGAAACCACCATGGGAGACATGCTTGAAGCTTCAAGTTCCTTTTCTCTTTCAAACCCTAGCCTTTCTCTTTTGGTCAAAACAAGTTCAGAACCCTATTCCAGCCTTTTCCTTTCCTTTTTATACTTCTAATCCCTTCCAAACAGGTTTAAAATGTCGGGCACAGTTTCCCAAAAAAAGTCAACGCACGTGCGGAAAAAGTCAACGCACGTGCAGAAAAGTCAACTCTCTCCAAATTCTGTCTTTTTGCCCATTTTATGCTCCGACTATGTGCAACTTGATTGACATTCAACACACATAAAGTATACGGTTTGACCAGTAAGTGAAGTTAAGAGATTCTAATTAATGGCCTCAATGATGTACAATTCAGCCTTAATCACATCCCCCAACTTACGACTTGCTAGTCCTCAAGCAAGTAATAAAAATAAAATAAAATCAAACAAAATCTAGCTAATTCCTCTTTCATGGGAAAACGGTTGCATTTAGCATATGCAACAAGCCTTTAAACCACAAAGTTACCCCAAGTGGACGAGTAAAGTCTCGTGAGGGTTTCCAGAGATGATACCCACAAACATTAACATATTCATATATACTCAACAACAATTGACCACACTACTCCACCTAATAATCAATTTATGTGCCACTACAGTGTGATATTGAGACATAATGAGTCATTAAAGGCATAGTGGATAAGCATGAAGGAACCTATTGTGTCAAAACCACAATTCAGTTAATATAAAAGTAAAGTTCCCTGTACTTGTGCATGCTAGTAGACAAGTCATGAGTACCCTTAATGTAAAGTGCAATCTCTATATTAGTTAATTGTCCACTATAATAGCCCAGTGTAACTCATAATAACACCCAACATATACAGAAAAACTAACCTGTTGCAGCCAAGATTCTCAAAAGTTTTTTTTTTTTGATGACTGTGCAATGTCCTGATCCATTAAGCTTTCTAATCAACCCATGTAACAAGCATTGGGCCAATGACTCCCAAACTAGGCGGTTTTAGGGCACCAGGTGTAAAGACACCCCTACAGGCTTAATAACTCGAGTTGAAAAGGTTACGAATCCGAACAAGTCATTCTTCTTATTTTTCCTCAACTGTGCAATGTCCAAGTCCCTTAAGCTTTCTAATTAACCCATGTAACAAGTTTTAGGCCAATGACTCCCAAACCAAACGGTTTTAGGACATTAGGTGTAGAGACACCCCTACAGGCTTAATAACTCGAGTTAAAAAGGCTACGAACCCAAACTAGTCAAGTGGTTTTTTTTTTTTTTTTTTTAAGAATCTTGGTTCCTCATTTATTCTTTTCTGCAACTCTAGCTATTATCAATGATGTACATCAGGGATTATAATAAAAAGATCACCGCTATGATAGTCTATTCATGTGAATTAAGGCATACTCATGACAAGTGTACTAATACCACAAACACAACAACTCTCCTCGTGCAAACATCGCATGCAAGTATCTACCCAATAAACCCTTTTTCATACAAGTCTACTATGCTCTCCAATTAACATATGCAAATATCATCACTCTACTAGCAAAAAGTCATATCAAGTGAAGTAATGCAATCAAGTGAAATAGGTATAAGCATGAATTATGAGCCAAATAGAAATGCACAAAAGAAAATATAACCCTCATCCCCCAATTTGAATATGACATTGTCCTCAATGGAAAAGTAAAGAGAAATGAGAGAATATTACCAGAATTGTAGGTGTACATCTAGGTAGGCAAAGAGTAACATATACACACTTCACACTTTTTTTTTTTTTTTTTTTTTTTTTTTAAGAAAGGAAAGAACTAAAAACAAAAATAAAAATAAAAATAAAATAAAAAAGACAAAGCAATATACAGGTGGGCACTACGGAGTATCCGGTGGTGATGGTGGTGGGAAATGCTGGGCAAACAAGGCTTGCATCAAAGAGCGCGTCTCAAAGGCCTCATCCTGAACCTATTGCTGGATGGCGAGGTTGTCAGCATGTAGCTAGTTGAAAGTCGCCTGAGAATAGTCTCGATGCGCCTGAAAATCCGTGCGCAACTCCAGGAGACTCTGGTGGTGATCATGAAGAATACTGTGGACCTGATCCACATAGTGCTGAAGCTGTAAGTACTCCTCGTAAGTCATGTAGCGTGGGTCCCCTTGGGGAGGCACGGGGGGAACATGATGTGGTGGGTGGTCATGTGCGGGGTCCTGGGCCTCATCAACTGGGGCACCAACCAGCTGCGGAATGCGAGATATGCTATGCTGCCATTCCCGCTGGTTGAAAGTCGAATACCCTCTATCAATCTCCTCATCCTCAGCAATGGGGAGGTGGTTCAGCTCAAACACAAGTGTCAATAAATTGGCAAATGGCAGTGGCCAAGTCAGGTTCTGCATAGAATCAGGCCGAACTGCCTCTCGTAGAAATTTCTGCAAATGCATCCAGATGATATGCTCAAGCGGGACCTGATACCATGTTGAAAATCATATAGAACCCAAACAAACTCTAAGCGGCGCTCAGCTCGATGCCCAAGTGGAAAGACATTCTTATGGACTACGAAATCAATGAATAGCAAGCGACTAGGCAGCTTGCTCTGCCGCAAGCATGTGAAACTGTTGTCACCGTGGGCCCCCGAAAAGTATTGCTGGATGAGGCTATGTATGGGTTGTTAATCCTCAACCTCTGGGAAGGGCTGATATTCCAGCTTGGCGAAAAACCCCAACATGGTGGCAATCATGGATGAGGTGATGTGGACAATATGACCATCAATGATAGAGAGCAGTCCATCCTTAGTGGGTGACTCATACAGTTACGGTAGAACACTTTCGTGCAGACGAGGATAAATGGTATGTCCTGATTAAAGCATGCTTATTGCGGTCGGGCGCTCAACGGCCCAAGTAGTGTTTGTGTCACGCTGGAAAAATGGCATGTTGAACTGCGTGAGCTTGTGAAGAGGGCGTGAAGGCCATTCCGGCCGTGGCAAGTCACCCGGTGGTGGTGGCGGCGAGGATGGTGGTGACGATGGCAGTGGTGGCGCCGAAGAGGTGAAACCTCTGGCCTTCTTGGAGGCTCGAGTAGATACACGTCGACTCATATCCTACACACACCAAAAGCAAATAAACACAAACTCGTGGAACCAATCATGAGAATAAAATAAAATATGAAAGCACAAGTTTGCCCATTAATGTACCATATGCAATTCCCACCCTTTTTTTTTAATATATATATAAATGAAATTAATTAAATAAATGAATTAAAATAACATTAAATTAAATTAACTAAACTATAAAATAAAATAAACTAAACTAAACTATAAAATAACTAAACTACAAAAGAGACTAAAGTATAGAATAAAATAACCTAAACTAAACAAATTTTTTTTTTTGGTTAGTTAATAGAAGAGAAGAAAATAAAATAAAAACTAAACTACTGAATAATTAAATGAACAATTACATCAAAGAATATAAAAAAAAATAAAAATAACAGCACTAACTAAACAAATAAAATTAAAAATAAAAATAAAACCAAAACAATCCACAAATTAATTAAACTAATGAGAATCACTAACGAAATAATTTAAACCAAACAAATATAGCAAATAAAAAAAAAAACTAATTAGGATTATTGTTAGTACCATGATTTCTGAGATTTTTTTTTTTTATATATATATATGAAACATAGATCAAGATTTGAACAAAAAAAAAAAAAAAAATCAAAACTCAACTTCTCTACTCCTATGCCCACAAATCTAAACATAAAAGAAAAAATTACCTTGAAAAAATGGAGAAAGAGAGAAAAAGAATGGAGGTTTGCTGGAAAAAATGGTGGTCGCCAGAGATTCGTCGGACGGAGAGGGAAGTGATGCCGGCGGTGAGATGATGGTGGTGAGGAAGAAGAAAGAAGAAGAAAAGGGAAGAAGAAAAAGAAGAAGAAGGAGGTGGGTTTGTGGGGTTAAGAGAGAGAGAGAGAGAGAGAGAGAGAGAGAGAGAGAAGTTTGAGAGAAGTTTAAGAGTGATTGGGAGAGAGTGGGGGGTGTGATGTAGATAAGGTTTTTTTTTTTTTTTTGTACGAAAATAGAAAATAGAAAAATAAAAATAAACAAATAAATACGATTTTTAAAAAAAATATATATATATAAAATTATAAATAAACTAATTGTATATTTATTTATTTATTTTTAAAATTTATTTATGTATTTATTTAAAATTTATTTACATAAATAAATTAAAAATGAAACTAAATAATAATAATAATAATAATAAAAATAAAACCAAACCAAACAAAATTTTTTTTTTTAGAATACACGACGTTCCGCATGTGCGGGGCCCAAGTCGCACGTGCGGCTTGAGGGACGCACACCTCTCCGCACCTGCTTATTAAGCAATGTGCAATTTGGAGTTTACCAAATTTCCTGCACATGCGGGGCCCAGGCCGCATGTGCGGCGATTTCCCCCTTGTGTTTTTTTTTTTTTTTTTTGGGAAAAATCGTCTTGCGTTAAGACGCAGTGGGTTGTGCCGCACGTGCGGGATTTATTTATTTATTTTTTACAGCAAGTACAACACAGATTTTTGTTATTATTATTATTTTTTTAAATTGAACAAGTATAAAACTTTCTTTCTTTTTTTTAAACAAAGAAAATAAACATGAAAGCATGTTTTTTTTTTTTTTTTTTTATGTGGATTAATACTTGATTTCCCAAATACCACAAAGCAGAAATCAAGGTCTTATCCAGGCTAGGGAGGGTCCTTTCCACCCACACGCATGAAACGACTTTTTTCTGCTACATTGCAACAGTATAGTTTAACAAAAACAAGAAGCACTCGCAAGCATACATACTTCAAGAAAATGGAAAACTAACTCCCAGCACCTAACAAAAGGCACCAGAGTTATGGCATAAAGTTGCCACTTCAGAATCCCCTAGGTAATAAAACCCAACGTAGTTTATAGCCTTCGGGCTAGTGCAGCCCAAAGTATACTTAACCATTTCTACCTTCAATTGACATCCGAAATACATATAGCACATAAAAAAATAACGGAATGCCCACTAAAGGTATAATCTTCACGCGAAAACCACGGGTACTACTTTTCTCCCTAACTGTGTTTGTAACTTTCCCTATTCTCCAACAGGGTGACAGACTAGGTTGATTCGGTATCCAGAATCGAGGCGCATAAAGCTACCTCAACCTATGGGGCTGTCATACAGAGTTCAAGCTGAGGTAGTTTTGAAACAATCTCCACACCCCTGGGTATTTAAACCAGACTCTAGTCTCGGAAATCGCAAACCTTTGTGTTCTAGGCTTTGCTATTCGAACTCTAGTTTCCACCGTCTCAGTTGGTCTCCTAGGAACTCACTACAAACACGGTTAGGTGGCTATACCAGATCGTCAGATGCCGTTCAGGCACGGCTAACACCAAAGGAATTACACCTTTAGAGGATTTAAAGTCTCCTAGACGCAAATAAAGCATAACGGGAACAAATAAAAATAGAATAGCATAGAAGGGAAAAAAAAGAAAACAAGAAATCAATATGTCAATCATAGTAAAATGGGTCCATTAAAGCAATGGACTCAATCATATCCCCATTTCCAATCCCCTCTATATATGGTTTCAATCTTTGGCCATTCACTTTGAAAGTGTGGCCAGTCTTTGGATCTCGCACCTCAACGGCGCCATGAATAAATGCCTCAACAACCTCAAAGGGGTCATCCCATCTTGATCTTAGCTTACCCAGAAAGAGTCTCAATTTTGAATTAAAAAGCCACACTTTTTGGTCGGGTTCAAAGGATTTTCTATTAATGTGCTTGTCATGAAATTCTTTAGTCCGAGCTTTAAAAACTCTCAAACTCTCATATGCATCATTCTGGATTTCCTCCAGCTCATTGAGTTGCAATTTTCGGTTGAGCCCAGCGGCGGTCATATCGAAGTTAAAATTCTTTATGGCCCACAATACTTGGTGCTCAAGTTCAACTAGGAGATGACAAGCTTTGCCAAACACCGTTCTATATGGTGACATCCCAATGGATGTCTTATAAACAGTGCGGTAAGCTCATAATGCATCAATTAACCGTTATGACCAATCTTTCCTATCCGGCCTCACCATTTTCTCAATTATGTGCTTTACCTCCCTATTTGAGACTTCCACTTGGCCACTAGTTTGAGGGTGGTATGGAGTGCCAACTTTATGAGTGATAGAGTATTTCTTAACTACCGACTCAAAGAACCGGTTACAAAAATGTTTACCCTAATCACTTATTATGACTCTAGGAAACCCAAAATGACTAAAGATGTTTTCAAGCAAGAATTTGATTACAACTCTACGATCGTTTGTTCGGGTAGCTATTGCCTCCACCCACTTAGACACATAATCTACTGCCAAGAGAATGTACTCAAACCCGAATGACAACGGGAAAGGGCCCATAAAATCAATCCCCCAAACATCAAATATTTCTACCACAGGAATAGGGGACATTGGCATCATGTCACGCCGAGACATTGAACCCATTTGTTGACAGCACAAACAAGTTCTACAAAATTGATGGGCATCTTTAAAAATTGTGGGCCAATAAAACCCACTCTGTAAAATCTTGGCGGCCATTTTATGCCCACTAAAATGACCGCTACATGCAGAAGAATGACAAAATGTAAGAATGCTATGCACTTCACTCTCCAGCACACACTGTCGTATCACTTGGTCGGAGCAATATTTAAACAACTCCGGATCCTCCCAAAAGTAATACCTGACCTACGAAAAGAATCGGTCTTTGTTTTGCTTAGACCAATTCTGTGGAATTTGCCCAATGGCCAAGTAATTCACAATATGTGCAAACCACGGGGGGCTCACTTGTGACAGCTCAAAGAGTTGTTCGTCCGGAAACGAATCATGCAAAATAAGAGGGTCACTAGTATACTCAACGAGGATTCGGGACAGGTGATCCGCCACCACATTCTTGGATTCTTTCTTATCACGGATCTCTAGGTCAAATTCTTTAAGCAACAAAATCCATCTAATCAACCTAGGTTTGGTCTCTTTCTTAGATAGTAAATACCGCAAAGCGGCATGATCAGTGAAGACTATGACCTTGGAGCCTAGGAGATAAGACCGGAATTTGTCTAAGGCAAAGACCACAGCTAGCAAATCTTTCTTGGTGGTAGTGTAATTCAATTGTGCATCCGAGAGAGTGGGACTAGCATAGTATATAGCAAATGGTGCCCTATTGACCCCCTTTGGCCCAACACAGCCCCGACAGCATAATCGGAGGCATCACACATGATTTCAAAGGGAAGTAACCAATCTGGTGATTTCATGATTGGGGCGGTGGTCAAGGCCATTCTCAGTGTTTCAAATGCCTTTAAGCATGCCTCATCAAAGACAAAAGGCGCGTCCTTAACCAATAAACTACACAAGGGACGTGATATCTTACTAAAGTCTTTGATAAACCTACGGTAAAAACCTGCATGCCCTAAGAAAGACCTAATTTGACACACAGAATTGGGTGGAGGAAGGCTTGCAATGAGGTCAACCTTAGCCTTGTCAACCTATATACCTCGAGGGGACACAATGTGTCCCAACACTATACCCTTACGAACCATAAAATGGCTCTTTTCCCAACTCAAGATTAGGTTTGCGTCAATACATCATTCTAACACTCTAGTCAAGTTCCTAAGGTGTGATACCCCTGTTCCGTAGTATGCTAATTGGTCCTTAATTTGCGTATGATTATGTGTTTAGCATGATTTTAGGTGCCATTTTGTGAATATATGTGATTTTGAAGTTCTATCTGTTCACCGTAGGAATATTTGTTTGAATAATCTGCTTTGGAAATTAAATTGGAAGCCTTATCGGCCACAGAACCCAAAATTGATTACGCCATTGTAATTAGCTTAATTTTTAGAGCCTACGGTGAAGTTTAATTGAAAAATTGATTCGGACTAGATTAAGTTGATTAAATTAATGAATTAGTGCCCAATTACCCTATATTATTATATTATGACTTAGTGGGGCACTATACACTAAAAAATACCCTCTTTGTTATTCCTCTTGGTTGAATTAAACTCAAGAAATAGAGAGGGGAGTTGGCTAGAGAGAGGGAAAAGAGGAGAGTTGGGTGTTTGGCTCAAATTTGTGAAGAATTGGAGGATTAACCTGAAGAAATTGCCATAGTTCGGAAGATTGAGCCTCTAGGTAAGCATTTGGTCTTGAATTCATGAGTTTAAGTTATAATTTTGTATGTCCAAGGCTAATTGATGGTCAAGAGCATGTTTTGAGTTTATTTTGTTGAATTGGAAGACCATATATGCATGTATGTATGTAATTGTTTGGAATTTGCATAATTGAGCTTAAAATCCATGTAAATTTGTAGTGAAAGCCCATGTATAATCACCATTGGTATCATCTAAGTTGAGAATGGGATCTAGACATCACATGTATGTACAATCTATGAAGATAAGAACTTTGAATGCATGAATGTGCATGTTAGAATTGAGTTTGGTGTCAATTTGAGCCATGCATGTATTAATTTGTGAAATTGAGCTCCATTGGGATGTAGTTTGGTGTTTGTACCAAGTTAGTACATAAATATATGAAGTTTGAGTCATAAACATGCATTTGGAACCTTTGAACATCGAATTGAAGCTCAAGAACTTGATCTGGAATTTCCAGAATTTTGATGTCCACTCGAGTGGGGAAACCGCCGCTCGAGCGTGAATTTCGTGCTCCCAACACTTTTTGCAGACATGGTACACGCTCGAGCGGGGGAATTCCACGCTCAAGCAGGGAGTCATATAGAGAGGCCTTCCACTCAAGTGCCAGAGTTCGCGATCGAGCGTAATTTTGATGCATCCAGTACTTTTGCAGGCCTTAAGGGTCCGCTTGAGCAGGGAAGTCCACGCTCGAGTGGGGACCCTGTTTTCTGAAATTTTGAAAATGCACTCTGTGTTCTGTTTTCCATTTCCTTTCACTTCTAAGCACTCTTAGGCATGCATTGGGCATGTAATTGAGTTAAAGAGATAAGAATGAAGCCTAAAGAGGAATATGCGAATTAATGAACGGATTGAACTAATTGTGACCCGTATGTGTTACATGATATGTAGGGTCAAGCTCCAGGGCAACTCCACAAGCCGATCACTATGAGTAATATCTGACATACATTATTGTCCAATTACTACTTCTATGTAAGTTTTGTGAAGTTCATTAATTTGAATGGTGGACGCAGTTTGATATGAAAGTTTGAAAGGCCTATGCGCCAGTTTGATATGAAAGTTTGAAAGGCCTATGCGCCAGTTTGATATGAAAGTTTGAAAGGCTTATGCGCCAGTTTGATATGAAAGTTTGAAAGGCCTATGTGCTAGTTTGATGTGAAAGTTTGAAAGGTCTATGCGCCAGTTTGATATGAAAGTTTGAAAGGCCTATGCACTAGTTTGATATGAAAGTTTGAAAGGCCTATGCGCCAGTTTGATATGAAAGTTTGAAAGGCCTATGCGCCAGTTTGATGTGAAAGTTTGAAAGGCCTATGAGCCAATTTGATCTGAAAAGTTTTAAGGGCCTAAGAGCCAGTCTGATATAAAGGCCTAAGAGCCAGTCTGATATACAGGCCTAAGAGCCAGTTTGTTATGAAAGTTTGAAAAGGCTAAAGGCCAGTTGACATGAATGAATTGGGCCCTAGGTCGTCTGTTGTGTAATGTTTTAATGCATTTTCCTTAATATTATTCACTGGGCTTTCGCTCACGCTCATTCATGTGTTTGTAAGTGAGCTAAGGGAGGTCCAGACCCAGCCTCAGTAAAGCCTAAGTGGATCAACATAGGTTTTGGAAAGTCAGCCCTCATGTCTCACGCACGAGACCCATCTTCGCCCTTTTATTATGTAGTTATATCTTGTCATGTTGGCGAAGTTTTGTATATGTCTGTATATAGTTTCATGGATTGACATAGTTTTGAATGATCCTATTTGTACAGAACTTTTGATACTTTAATTCTGTTGTGAGTTGTTAATGTCTATATGTATGACTTGTTTGACGTGCCATGTAAGCACAGCTCTAAGGACAAAGTTTTTAAATTGCTTCCGTTTGGCCCCCATTAACTCTGTTTAAATACGTTTGGTTTGGTTTGGTTTGGTTGGTAATCTCACGATTCTTGGCGGTTATGTATCCTTAACCCGAAGGCGGAGTTGGTCATGACATAAGGCATTCCTCAAAAGATGGTCCAAACACTGAAAAGTCATCCATAAAAACCTCTAATAATTTCTCCACCATATCAGAGAAAATGGCCATCATATACCGTTGAAAGGTCGCCGGTGCATTACATAGCCCGAAGGCCATGTGCCTGTAAGCAAAAGTGCCAAAAGGGCATGTAAATGTGGTCTTTTCCTGGTTAGCGGGGTACACTGGGACTTGATTATACCCCGAGTAACCATCAAGAAAATAATAGAAACCTTGCCCCACTAACCGCTCTAGGATTTGGTCAATGAAAGGTAAGGGAAAATGGTCCTTCCTAGTTGAGGAATTTAGTCTCCTATAATCAATGCACACTCGCCACCCAGTAGTGGTTCGTGTGGGGACTAACTCTCCTTCCTCATTCTTAACAACAGTGATGCCCGATTTCTTGGGCACCACTTGTGTGGGACTAACCCACTTGCTATCTGAGATGGGGTATATAATACCCGTATCCAATAATTTCAATACCTCATTTTTCACCACCTCTTTCATATTATGATTCAATCTCCGTTGCATTTCGCGAGAAGGTTTGGTGTCCTCCTCTAGGTGTATGTAATGCATGCACACGGAGGGATCTATCCCTTTCAAATCAGCCATTAACCACCCTATAGCACTCCGATGTGCCACGAGAACACTCATTAACTGACTCTCCTACTCTACAGTAAATTAAGATGCAAAGATGACCGGTTAAGTATCTTGGGGCCCTAAAAATGCATACTTGAGTGTGGCTGGGAGTGGCTTCAACTCAAGTGTAGGTGGTGTGACCAAAGATGGTATGGCAGGCTCTCTCGATAGAGGAGGAAGTGACTCAAACCGGGCTTTCCATGGAGGAAAATCCGGTGTAGAAGAAGAATTAAGCAAGATATTCACCTCCTCAATTGACCCATCAATATCAAAATTTTCAAACCCAAAATGAGCTAAACAAGCCTTTAAAGGGTCCTTTACAAGAATGGAGGGCAAAGCCTCCTCCACAATCTCATCCACAACATCCACTAATAAGCACTCCTCTCTCTCATGAGGTTGTTGGGATGCTTGGAAAACATTAAGTTTCACTTGCATGTTACCAAATGAAACTTCCATCACCCCGGTACAACAATTAATGCATGCATTGGCCGTAGCCAAGAAAGATCAACCCAAGATCACCGGGATTTGTTTCCTAGAATTGGCTACCGGTTCCATATCTAAAACCAAAAAGTCAACAGGGAAATAGAACCTATCAACCTTAACTAGCACATCCTCAATCATGCCTCGTGGCACTTTGAGGGACCGGTCAGCCAACTGAAGAGTAACAGAAGTGGGCTTCAACTCACCAAGCCCAAATTCCTCGTACACAGAGTACGGCAACAAATTGACACTAGCCCCTAAATCTAACAAGGCCCTATCAATGAAATGGTCCCCTATAATGAATGCAATGGTTGGGGCACCCGGGTCCTTAGGAGGTGTGTCATTCAACAAGATGGAGCTTACTTGCTCTGTGAGTAGGACCTTTTGGGACACATGTGTCCTAGATTTACGCTTTTGCGTACAAAGGTCCTTCAGAAATTTGGCATAGAATGGTACTTGCTTAATCGCCTCCAATAGGGGGAGGTTGATTTTTACCTGTTTAAAGACCTCCATTATTGCCACCATAGATGCCGTCTTCTTATTAAAAGGGGACAGTATATTAAGGCATTGGGGAAAGGGTGCCTTAGGCACATATGGTGCCTTGGGCTCAAGTGAAGTGCTAGGGACTAAGTCATCCCTCTTAAGTGTTTCCCCCTCACCCTTGCTCTCATTGGGTGTACCACTGTGGTCACCCTTCCTAACTCTAGTTGCAACAGACGCAACTGACTAAGGCTCTAACTCCCTACCACTTCTCAAAGCAACCACCACTTGCACTTGTTCATGTTGCTTCCCATTCCCACTCGAACTCTCTGCTCCGTATTGTCCCTTAGGGTTGGCCATAGTTTGACTTGGTAATTTTCCCTCCTCTTTTCAATTCATGTTGTTAGCTATTTGACCCAATTGGGTCTCTAGCTTGGCAATAGAGTGAGTGTGGGAGTGAACTACCGGTGCTAACCCCTTAAGTTCGGAGAGAACTTCCAACACCTGAGTCTCAAAGGCAAAGTTGCCTTGAGGAACAGGCGATGGTTGTGGTTGCCGGTACGGTTGTGGGGGTCGATAAGGTTGCGATGGTCGGTAGGATGATTGGTTGGCAAAATTATTGAAATTCTGCCTTGGTGGTGGAGGATTGTAAGAAATGCCTTGTGAAGGAGGTCTCCATGAAAAATTAGGGTGATTTCTCCATCCCAAATTGTATGTGTTGGAGTATGGGTCATTACCTGGGTTGGAGAATCCTTGACCCGCATTCACATGCTCTTAGACTAACTCCGAAAATTGTGATGCCGAAGGGCACTCACTCAAGTCATGAGCAAGGCTCGCACAAATAACACATGCCTCGTGAAATTGAGGCTAATCTTGTTGGGTAGGGGCATGTCCTGTAGCTAATAATTGGTCCATCTTGCGGGACAGTGCCTCTACTTGTTTGGCTAACTCTAGGTTTTGCCCGACCTCATAAATGCCCCCTCTTTTCAAGGCTCCAACTACTGGTTGTCGGGCTTACCGGGCTGCAGAGGCCTGGTGAAGGGAATTATCACTTTGGTTCTCAAACAATTACCATGCCTCGGCATCATTTTTAGACATGAATATCCCACCACAGGACAAATCCACCATTTGGCGGTGCGGCTCAGTTAAGCCATAATAGAATGTTTGAACGAGTTGCCAATCAGGCACTTGGTGGTGGGGACACTGTTGGAGAAGGTCTCGAAGTCTTTCCCACGTCTCATAGAATTGCTCGCCATCCATTTGAGCAAAGTTTGTGATGGCTCGCCTAAGTTGGTTGGTTTTACCTATGGGAAAGTACTTCTCCAAGAACTGTTGTTGTAATTGGTCCCAAGTTGTGATTGAATTCGCAGGTAAAGAATTTAGCCAATGTTTGGCTTTATCCTTTAATGAGAATGGAAACAATCGCAACATTAAGGCCTCATTTGTGAAATTCTGGATCCTCACTGTCGAACAAATTTCCAAAAATTCATTCAAATGCTTATAAGGATCATCATGAGTTAGTCCATGGAGTGATGGGAGCATTTGTATGGTGCTGGACTTAATCCCATAATGAGCAACAGTGGTGTTGGGTAATTGGATGCATGATGGTGATGTATATGCAGTGGGTGTGAAATAATCCTTAAGGATCTGGTTAGGCACATTCGGGACATCAGGATCTGCCATCTCTAATGGCTCAATGTATGAATATGAATATTCAAGCCTGGGAACACGGGTAGAGGCCCTAAGTCTCCTAAGGGTCCTTTCTAGTTCAAGGTCCAAACTCCACAATTCAGGGCGACAAGAATGACGCCCGTGCATACACTACCCCCACACACACACAAAAAGTTCGACTCTGTGCACTAAGTTACGAAAGCAGAATGCTAAAGGAGAAATACTCACAGCGGTTCAACGAAAATGCTTTACTTGTCTTGCGGATGCTTGACATGTAGACGTTGTCTCCAACCTCTATTTAAGCTTTGACTTTCGTTTTAGCACTTTGGTGCTTTGCTTGTGAGCGTTTGCTTCTGTTTACTCACTTTAGTGTTGTGGTTTTTTTTTTTTTTTTATATTTTTAAAGCTCAGCTGCGCTCCGCTTGCACTTCGGTGATAGCTCCAATTTCAAACGCTCTGCACACTTCGCAACACAAAAGCATAAAATCCTAAACTAAAAATTAAAATAAGAATGTAACTTTAAATTAACTAATTTCACCAGAAGTCCCCGGCAACGGCGCCAAAATTTGATGGGTCGTTGAACGCACCAAAATTAAATACTAAACTACACCAAATTCTTTTAGAATAATGGCAAGTCCAGATATCGATCCACAGGGACAATTGTGAAATTAAACTAATTTAATTGATAAATTCCTAAATTAATTTTGATGAAAAGAATGATTGATCATAACCTAATTTAATAACGAATAAATTAAACAAAATAATTAAATTATCAACTATAACTGACAGTGGATTTACTGAATTGGGGGAAAAAACTAGGGCAAAGAGTCCACCACTAGTCACGTAATTAGGGTTTCCAATTGAAATCAATTATGTTATGGTTCGAATGGAATAATGCTTTGCAACTACAAGTTCAAAGCATTTGACAAGAAAATCATCACGTTCAATGTACGAGTGCGAACCATCTCAAGTAGTACGAACTGTTCACTCTAAACTAGGGTAGTGACACGACTCGTCCCTCGTAGTATGATTCGTCTCATACCTTGAATGTGAAAGAATAGAAAACTCATGTATGGAAGACATTTAACAATCACAGAAAGCCGAATACTTGAAGAGATAATGAAAATTAAATATAATGAACTTCTAAAACACCATACAATTATTCAAACCTTTACATAATTGAGAATCAAAAAGAAAACAAAATAATTACATGGCTAGGGTTTCATCAAAACCCTAGAAAAGGAGACTAGCCACTTATAGAGGAGTGGAAGGAGGTAGGTGGAGAAGAAACCACCATGGGAGACCTGCTTGAAGCTTCAAGTTCCTTTTCCCTTTCAAACCCTAGTGTAGACACTCCATTTTTGACCGACCTTAAGACTCAGACGTCACCAGTTGAGCGCTCGATGATATTGCATACTGTGCTTGTTCAGAAGTCCCAGAGTCACGGCCACGTGCCCTGCCTCCGGACTTCCGAACCATCTTCTCTACCTTGTCTCGGCCATAACCGTGCTCGGTTTTCTGCTTTTCTCCCCGAGGGAAGGGAGTGGTCCCAGAGACTATCCCCGGTGGCCGTGAGCTACGTTTCGGGTCAGAGGCCATTTTGCCCATTTCGGGACGGTTGCCTGGTTTTGAGCCGTCAGCCAGGTGCCTCGGCTCGACCGCCTAACCATCTCCGAAGTTCTCCGGTTTTTGGCATGTGCCTCTGCTTTTAGTGTTCCGAGGGACACTGGGCCCCTGATGCCTTCGCGGCGAACACCACTTCCGGTTCGGCGACCCATTTTCGGACCCCAAACCGAGCGGTTTTGGTCCCGAGCATTCATTTTGCATCGGCTTTCTCCGGTTTTTATGAGACCTGCTTTTAATATTTCGAGGAACCTGGGGCCCCGATGCCCACTTCGTGGTCAGATGCCACTTTCGGTGCTCATAGTTTTCGGACCCCAAACCGAGCGATTTTGGTCCCGAGCATTCATTTCGTGATCCATCTTCTTCGGTTTTTGGCAGTACTGCTTTTGTCATTCCAGAGGACACTGGGTCGCAGATACCCACTTCGCCGAACACCACTTCCGCAAGACCCATTTTCGATCCCGATTTGCTCGGTTTGGCCCCAACGCTCATTTCTCATTAGTTTTGTTCAAACTTGGCGTACCTCTGCTTTCAACATCGTGAAGATCACCGGGGGTGGAGGCCAGCAATTATCCCAGATAACCGGTAAGCCTTCCTCCGGAGCCCGCTTTTGCTCACTTCCGCCAATGTTGAACACCTTGGGGTATTTTCTTCCAACCAAAGTTACATATCTGTGATCAGGACATCTGGGAGGACCCTTTGGTATACTGGTCGGCCAGAAATTATGGAGTTCATTTTTGGGCCTCTCCTTCAAGCTCTATGTTGTGGCTCCTGCTTCAGTGTTGCCCAATTCCAACCTTGGAACCTTGTTCCACACATCTGGGAGGACCCTTTGGCATGGTGGTCGGCCAGAAATGGTGCATTTCAGTTTTGAGCCTCTCTTTCAAGTTCTATGTTGTGACTTCTGGTTCAGTGTTGCCAGATTCCAACCCTGGGGCCTTATCCTACACACTTGGGAGGACACTCTTGTATGGTGGTCGGCCAGAAATTTTGAAGTTGGTTTTTTGAGGTGGCTGGCCGGCCATGGTGGGTGGCTGGCCGGCCACCTTGAGCAAAACTACCTGGCCGGCCAGATTCTTGCTTTCCAGCCTGTCCCAGCTGTCCGGATATCTTCCAACATATCCCGGGGCATCCGGGGGATATTTCGAGAGGGAAAGATTGGGTGCTTTCCCTCCCCTTTTACACCCCATTTCTTGCCTATTTGAAGGCCCCTCCCCCTCCCTCTTCAAGGTTGGAAAAACTTGTCTCAAGATCACCCCTCCAAAATCCCCCATTTCCAAAGCTTTAAACTCCAAAAAAGCTTCAAGTGTCAAGGCCATTCCTTCATCAACACCTAGCCTCACCTTCCTTACTACCATTCCAGCAGCTAGGAAGTGAATTTCAGAGGTTGAGAAGCTACAAATCAGAGCCAAGAATCAAAGAAAGACAAGTCTTCAAGGGTAAGTCCTCAAAACCAACTTTTAGGGCTTTTTCTTGATTGATTTCTATACTCTATTTGGTTGAGAATTAGGGCTCCGACCCCTACTGCTTTTGTGCCTTTTTTGAGCCCCTCTACAACTTTGTAGAAGGGCTCAACTTCATTTGGTGTCTCCATGATACACTTCCTTCAATATCCATCTTGTATGTCACCAATTTGCATGCTAGTTTTAGCCTATTTGCATTTGTTTTTGGGGCTCCGACCCATACTGGTTTTGTGCTTATTTTGAGCCCCTCTACAACATTGTAGAAGGGCTCAACCTCATTTGGCCATTCTATATACCACCTCTCTTGGAAATTCACTTTAGGCCCTAATTCTTGCATGCTTTGTTAGGCTTACTTGGCTCCGGATTTCAGCCTTCATCAGGCTTAAAAATAGTCTTTTTTTTGTCTCCTTTTCATGTTATGTTGAGGGCCTTAATCCATTTGGTGTATATTTTTGGTACTTCCTTTGAAATCCATCAAATTTACCGTATTCTTGCATGTTTTGTAGCCTCTTGTGCTTTTGGTTTTGGCCTTTGGTCAGAACTGGAAGGGGTCTTATTTTGACCCCCTTTACATGTTTCATGAAGAAAAGTTTGCTGTTTGGTGCATGGTTTGGCAAGTCTCATGATATAGCCTATTTTGAGCCTATTTTGCATGGGATTTCTAGCATGTTTTTATTCTGATTTTGGGGTTTCCATAAACTGAATACGTGCATATTTTTGGCCCTTATTTAAAGTTGTAGAACTGAGTTTTTGGGTTTGAGCATTGTAGATATCACTTGCTTTGTAATCCCCCCCTTTTTACCGTATTTTTGCATGTTAATGTTGCCATATCTGTGCTATTAATTCGGCCTTGTTTTGTACTGAACAAATGCCATATTTGGGACTGCCTTGCTACTGTTCTTTCTGCCATGATCATATCTTGCATGCATAGCATGGCTATAGGCCATTTCGGGGCTTAATTTCACACTTTCGGGATGAATGCATGCTTGGGGTCACGTTTCGTTTTGTTTCGGGGCTGTTTTCCCCTTTATTTAGGTGCTGAAATTCCATTACCATGCTTGCATATCATTTCCCGTGCCATTCAGATTATTTTTGCATTGTTTCGGCTTATGCGCCAATGGGCACGACCGAGGCACCTCATTCTTATCATTCCAAGAATTTCTATGTGAGTGTGGTTGAGGCCCTCTCATGTCGGCAGAAGCCCAATTTTCATTTTCATGCTTCTACATCATTGCCTCGATTTACGTGTCCGCGGGCGCGCGTTTCGAGGCAGCTTTATTTTTACCCGACGGCCTCCTATGTGAGTGAGCTGAGGCTCTCCCATGTTGGTGTAAGTCCATCCCGGCATTCCGTATGCCATTTCATTCTTTCATCATCGCCTCGATTTGCGCTACCAGGCACGCACTTCGAGGCACTTCGGTTTTATCCGATTTTCATTCTTTCATCATCGCCGCTTTGCGGCGCTACCAGGCACGCACTTCGAGGCACTTCGGTTTTATCCGACCTTCATCTTTCATCATCGCTTCGCTTATGCGCTACCAGGCACGCACTTCGGGCACTTCGGTTTTATCCGATTTTCATTCATCATCGCCTCGATTTGCGCGCCTGTGGGCACGCACTTCGAGGCACTTAGGTTTTATCCTATTTTCATTCTTTCATCATCGCCTCAATTTGCGCGCCTGTGGGCACGCGTTTCGAGGCACTTCGGTTTTATCCGACTTTTTTCATTCTTTCATCATCGCTTTCGGCGCTACCAGGCACGCACTTCGAGGCACTTCGGTTTTATCCGATTTTCATTCATCATCGCCGGGTTTGCGCTACCAGGCACGCACTTCGAGGCACTTCGGTTTTATCCGACTTTTCATCTCATCATCGCCCGGTTTGGCGCTACCAGGCACGCACTTCGAGGCACTTCGGTTTTATCCGACTTTTCATTCATCATCGCTTTGGCTTATGCTACCAGGCACGCACTTCGAGGCACTTGCTTTTATCCGATTTTCATCAAAGATCGCCGGTTATGCGTCTGCGAGCACGATTTCGAGGCATCCCATTTTTCGTAGCATTCATGTGTATTCATCCCAATATTGAGTTGTGCAAATCGCCTCCTACCATCATGCATCAATATGCGTGATTGGTGGCGCGAGGATCGAGACATGCATATATTTGTGAAATACATCGCTATGCCCTTTTCCCGCCTCCGCTAAAGAAAAAAATGAAGAATTATCGCTTCCTAATCGCACGCAATTCGAGGAAAACTGCAACAGAGGCTAATCAGGCATCCCAAAGGATTTCGCCATGCCTCAAAGATATACTATTCACTGAAGCGAGGCGCCTCGGCTTGCACGCCAGCTAATTCTTTTGTAATTAATTTGTTAATTAATTAGAATTTGTATTATTTCGATCAGATATTCTTTTTATTCGTCTCAGATATTATTTATTCGGACCATCCGAGGGCAATGTTGTAATAAGGGTGTGTGAGTGCGATGCATGTCTTCCAACCTCCATTTCTTTTCCCTTTTATTTACCCGCATTGATGGTTAGATATAGAGCATATTTCAATTAGCATACAAGATGATAGCATGTTTGCATTCATTCATCTGCTTTACATGCATCTGCTCAAGACATCATACAAACCGCATTGTATTTCAATTCTAAGTTGAATACATGTTAGTCAGAGCATCATCATATGCCATGTTTAGAATAGCCGAGCCTGCTATAGTTGCATTTTGTATGTGTTACATTAGGCATTTCAAGATACTTAGGATCATGCATGATTTCTAACGAGTTTCGCTTTTGGCTTGGAGTACTCGGTAAGTTTTATGCTTTAGCATCCTTGCATGTGTGTGAGTGTTGCCATGATAGCATGCTTGCCATGAGGCTAATCGCTTATATGATATAACCGCCTTTGAATGCCCGTGGGTGGAGGTTGAGTTATCTCAATTGGAGCAATTCATCGATCGTTTGTTTTAAGCCCACTAGATTGTGGCAAAATCATCGCATTTTAAGCCTACTCATGAAAGTAGCACCATCAAACCATTTTCAAACAAACAAACATGAAATGTTTTGTTCCATTCAGACGCCAGCCTTTATACTTGTTTGTCATGAAAGCATCACATAGTAATCCTAGGCTAATAATCTAATAAGAGCATACAATGTTTTCAAAATCGATATCATGGTTAGTAGAGGCCGGTCTTTGATCGGGCGAGAGGGGGTGCTCACGATGTGACCTTTCCCTAATCGTACTCCAAGTTCCCGAGCCAACTTTGGTGATGACGGACACGTGGCCTTTTGGCACCGAGTCGTGGTTTCCTAAATTTCCCATTTTAAAATATTTAGGTGGCGACTCATATCCGGCA
This sequence comes from Camellia lanceoleosa, assembly GCA_025200525.1. NCBI lineage: Eukaryota > Viridiplantae > Streptophyta > Magnoliopsida > Ericales > Theaceae > Camellia > Camellia lanceoleosa. Next base: position 90,817,559 of record CM045769.1, read on the forward strand.
AAGCACCATGTTTGGCACTTCTTTCAAAAATCTGCTTTTCCTTCAAAACGATTTGCGGATTTGGACTCTTTGGTTCGAGATTGAGAACCGCAACAAAAATCGAGTCCGAAGCGAGGTCCTCATGGGCGTTGTTACGCTTCGCGACTACTGGGATTTAGAGAACTTGACTAACTCGTGATATCTGGTTTTGACTACATTTGTGTGTTTCTTTGCATTGCATTTGCATTGGTGCGCCTAGGACACCGTGTTTGCCATCCGCTATTCCCCGAGCGGTTTCGGAGGCTTGTCTTGTCAAGGCATGTCCATAAGGCTTGCTTACATGCTCGCCAAGATGGGAACACAAACCCGGTTTTACCGGCACCCTTTTGACCATTCGACCTAGTGCATATTCGATCCATAGTGACCATTCCAAACTAGGACAAAGTTGCTTACCCGCTTATAGGTTGTTTGAAGTCATTGCGGTGCGAGTGAAACCCTAGTTCTGACAAAATAGGACAGGGAAACCCTACCCCAACATAGGGGTGTTTTGGCTCTCACTTATCTCGTTATGTGCTTGTTAGAGTGTGCCTCACAGGAATGCATGTATCAAGATGAGTTTGGGCATCAGTTCGGGCATCGCTTTTGAATTTGGGAATCAGTTCATGCATTATCCAAGATTTGAGAATCGCTTGTCCGCGGATATCGATTCGCTTTATCGTAATGTTGATACAGAATATTGACCAGTATTTGAGGGCAGTGTATAGCCAGCTTACCAACTGTGTGTTGTTGTATACCCGACTGTGTGTGGTGTATTCAATTCAAGCCGTTATGCCGCCTGCTTGTATACCCGATCGTGTGGTGTATTCAATTTAAGCCGCGCTGCCCTTTTTATACCCGATCGTGTGGTGTATTCAATTTAAGTCATATGCTTTATTTCGGTTATTTATTTCTTTTTCGCTTTTATTTATCCTTTGCTAGGACAGCTTTGTAGCACAATTGCTTCCGAACCCGCCGATACCCCCAAGCTAACTGACACGAGGTCGCCGACCAACCGATCCGAGGATCTAGTTGACGACATCCAAGGTTCCATTCGCTACCCCCGTTTTTAGAAGGAGACCGAGGAAACGCAGCCCATCGAGAGCAGAGATTATTGGTACAAATAGCCTACTTTAGAGACAGATAGTCGGGTTGAGATTCCCATTTCGCTATAGAGACACCCTTGCCGCTTTTTCGATGGAACAATGTAACCCAACAATAGAGGCGATGATGCGCCAGATGGTCGAAAGCATGAAGCAAATGCAAGATGATGCTATCCGCCAGCGGAATTTTCTGCATAACAAAGTCATTCATGGCCCAACACCGAGTTGATCATCAGACATAACAAAGCAGAACGCGGGCTCGCTTCAAATCGCCTCCTCCACCCGGCCCCATTATTCGAACAACTACACCGCCGTAATGCCCTCCAAACCCTCAAAATGCCCAGATCGCCTGCATTACCCTCCCGAATCAATGTAATATTCTCGCCAAACCCCCAAACGCTCAAGAGGACACAGTCATCCAATCGGGCCGGCTCCGCCCGCTTCTACCACAACCGCCCAAAAACATTACCCCTAAGCACCCGGACTTCCATTTGAGTTCGAGGTAGATCAGATACCAAATTGAGCAAGTTGGAGAAGCTCTTAAGAAGTCTCAAGGGCGAAGGCCATCCCAAATATTGAAGACGGCTATATCGATGTGGCCGTGACTCGCCGACAGATTTAAAATGCCCCAGATCGATCGCTTTGATGGGTCCGAGGATCCTATGGTACACCTCCGCTATTCTCGACGTCTTAAGACCAATGGGCCTAACCCGACCGCAAAAGCTTTTTGTTCGGTCGAACCTCGCCGGGTGTGGCATCCACTTGGTACTCAAAACTCGATGATGATGTGAAACAACCGATGAGATGGCCGAGGCCTTCCTTGCACAATATTCATACAACACGCAAATCGAGGTCACGACTCGTGATCTCGAGACGACGAGGCAGAGCCTAAAGAGTCTTTTTCGATTTCGTCACCCGGAGAGCCAAGGCATCGATGATGACCTTGAGGCCAACCGATAGAGATCAAATTCGATGATTGTGCGCAATCTCCACAAGATTAATGAAGAAGATGATTTTGATCCCTTTCCCCACCTTCGCAGACCGCATGATATGGGGATGCAGATAGAGGATGCAATGAAACAGGTCTGCTTGACCAAGATCGGATCACTCAAGAACATTTAATCTAATACCAATGCAGTCCGAGTGGCTCGCCAATACAAGAACTTCAGAGGTCGGAATGGTCACCACCAATCCTCTTCCCAACCAAGGTCCGCATGCCACACCTTTTTGATGCCTCGGGAGCAAAGAATCAAGCCCCAAGATACCAACCCAGGGGTCAACGAACCTTCTCCCCACTCTATATGCCTTTGTCTAAAGTCCCTGGTTCTAGTCGAAAGGGCACCAAAACCCTTGGAACCGAGGCCTCTACCGAATCCACCCCATCCCATAATCCACCCAAATATTGCCAATACCACCAAAGAAGATGGTCATGACACCGACCAATGTTACAGTCAAGGCCATGAGATTCAGACCTCATTGACAAGAACATCATTCTACCTCCTCAAGGACCCAACGTCACAAACAACCCACTCCCCAAACACAACCAAGATCCACCAAAAGAGTCAACCTTATCCAAGACTGGGCGATCTACGATCCCAAAGATCTACATAACTCCTCCCACTTACCCAAGCCAGAGGTGGTCCTTCCCGACAAAGATCGACTTGTGTGTGTTGGACACCTCCCCAACCCAACTCGAGCCAAAGGTGGTGACCACCGAGAATGGAACGGGCAAGCTTCGAGGAGAGCGTAACTGGAGTCTGGGTGGAGCTATCTCGAGAATTCACGGGCAGAGCTTATGATCCGAGTGGATATATCTTGTCGATGAGCCGCCTAAGCTAAGTATGGGGTTGCAAGAGGCCGAAGTTGTGTATGATCCGGGGACAAGCTTGAATCAGGGGATGATTTGATGGTGGAAGAGGACTTCGCCAACCTTCAATTCTACAAACAGAATCAGGATGCATCGATTAATTGGTTCAAGATGAGGAGTCGCCAGGTCGCGGGTGGTTGGATGATCACCGATATTGTACCATTTGTGGCCTAAGGGCCGAGGATCGACATTACATTGCCGAGAGCGCCGCAGACGAAGAATTTCGCCAAGAACGTAAACATTTTGAGAACCGCATGCTTGTTGCCGGAGGAACAAGAAAGAGATGGGCCTCGAGAGAGCCCGAAAAGCAAAGAACCATGAGGAAGTTGAGAGTCTGGCACGAAGACCGAACATGCCGTGAGCATGAGGAATGAAATTGCCGAAAAGCACAAACCAGCCGTAACTGACAGATGCTCGCTAGACGCTAATGGAATGTGCGGGGAAGATTACGACTTGTATCTTGCCCACACAGCATTTAAGATCAAGTGTGGCTAACCGGACAAGACTGCACCTCGAGAGGTAGACCATATGACTAGAAGTGGGCAAGATTTCAAGCCCCCACACCTTGATCAACCCGAGGCATCGTGGAAAGATAAGGAGGTAGAGAAACAAAGAGAAGCAAGTGGAAGAAGAGGTCAGATCAAGCAAATTAAAGAAAATACAAGCAGACATCTCCATTTGGGGATCGCTATGGCTTCGAGGGTGCACCAAGAAGCCGTTTTATCTCGCCATGGATGAGCGAAACTTTCCATCGAAACTACGCCGAACAACTAGTTGGTTTGGTCTTCCCGGAGGAGGTTCCCCAAGATTGACCTTTACGGACAAAGAATTGCCGCCGAGGGCGTGACCATAACAAACCTCTACATCTCTCAGAGAATGCAGGACAAATGGATTCCGGTGGTTCTTGTTGACACCGGTCCGCTTATCAATGTTTGTCCGCCGTAACGGCCTATGCGATTGATTAAAGCTCATGGACTTCACACCGACTACTCAAGTAATCGAGCGTATGATAATACAAGCAGTGATGTCCTAGGGACAAAGGAAAATCCAAACCAAGATTGGGCCCGACAACACGAAATAGATTTTCATGTCTTGGAGGTCCCCGATCTTTCAACATGCTTTTGGGGCGACCCTGGTTGCATCAGGTAAAGGCCGTTTCATCTACCCTGCATCAAATGGTGAAATACCCCTTTGGAAAGGGAGTAGCCATTGTTTTTGGGAACTCATCAATCCATCCCCCTCCGGAGGTATCTACGCCAGTCCTGGAGATTGAACACGGCATGGAGGATATGTTTATATCGGGATTTACTTTGGCTGAGGCCCGGGTGGTACAAAACATAATGGCTGTGAATGAGGGTTTGTATGTCAGCGCTCAAGCCGTCTACCTCATGAACAAGCTACAGCATATCCTCGATGGGATTGGGAAGAAGCGGTTTAAAGGTGTCGCAATTGGCAAGTGCCACATAAACCACATACCTTTGGATTAGGTTATCTGCCTACAAAAGAAGACTGGACGAGGAAAGGGAAGGAAATGGCCACAGGCTGTGGCGAAGCAGTCGAAGCCTTTTGATCTAATGCATAGGCCCATCTGGTACCTGAACGGACGCCGTCCGGAGGGGAAGATTTTCCATTTTGCGCTTCCCGTAACCATGGTTGAACGCGAGGAAGCGCTGCTGTGTTTCAAATCTTCTTCGACCGCAACTATCCGGGATGACGTTGTCAGAAGAGCGCATGCACTCCAACAACCGAGATCGAGCGTAAGGCAGAGGATCCCGAGGGCACCGAATTGGAAATGGGGTAATCGCATGTCTCTCTCGATCCTCCGACGACCAGATTGCTTGGGGAATAACGCCGGTTTCCGTGATTGAGATGAAACGGCTGCCAACCAAAGCCTATCTTGGACGATCGATCGCGACTCTCTCATTTGGCAAGACGAGGAGAGGATTCTTATCCAAAGCCCGGTCAGTAGTGAGCCGAATCGATTCCACCGAAGTCTTCGAGTCGAATCAGTTCCAAATGACCGAAGTCTGAAGTCTGCACTCTGGGGTGTCAACCCGGATGCCACGCCTTGTCTGTGTCAGTTTTTTCCTTTTCATTTGAGTCTCAGTAACCGATGAATCGACGATTTGGATGAACTTAATGAGAATGAGGTGAATGTGGTTTCCGAGTACTTTTCAGGCCCCTAATTTATTGCATTAATTGACTTTCAAAATTTTGATCAAAACGACGAGGACGAAGTTCCTCCGGTTTTACAACGCCTAATTGAGCAAGAGCAAGAGAGGTTTGTTAAACCCTTAACGGATGAAATCATTTCGTGAATATTGAGACCGAGGAGGACCCGCGGCCGTCCAGATCGGGTCCACGTTGTCTTCGGAGGAACGCGAGCTTAGTCGCTTTATTAAAAGATTTCAAAGATGTTTTCGCGGGTCCCACGAAGACATGCCCGAATCGATCCCGAGATTGTACAAAGATCGGATCCCCTTGACCCCGAGGCCCTACCTATTAAGGAAGCTCAAGGATCCGCCCGGATTGGGCTCTCAAGATCAAAGAAGAGGTCACTACAAATTGACGCAGCTTCCTCGCTAGTATCGAATATTCCACTTGGTTGGCCAACATAGTGCCGGTGTCAAGAAAGATGGCAAGATCCGTGTGCGAGACTTCGTGGATTTAAACAGCCATCCGGCGATCTACTTTCCTTGCCACACATTGATGAGCTAGTGGACTTTACAAAGGCAGGCATGCATCGCCTCGCTCATGGATGGCTTCTGCTATAACCAGATTGTGATGGCACCAGAGGAGAGAAAGATCAGATTCACCACCTGGGGGAACATATCGCTATCGTCATGCCGCTTTGGGTTGAAGAATGCCGGGCTACTTATCAACGGGTCGCGACCACAATACTACATGATATGATCCACAAAGAGGTTGAGGTGTACGTGATCGACATGATTGTCAAGTCCAAAGAAAGAGAGGGCTACTACACCGCCTTGCAAGTTTTTCCAAAGGATCGTGGAATTCAGTTGCGGTTAAACCCTCAAATGTACGCTTGGTGTTACAATGGGAAAAATGTCAAGTTTCGACACAATAAAGGCATCGAGGTCGAATTCTTCCAAAATCAAGGCCATCTTAGAAATGCCACCACCAAAGGTCAAAAAAGAGGATCGAGGCTTTCTGGGTAAAGTGCAATTCTTACGCCGGTTTATTTCAAAACTAACCTTGACTTGTGTACCACTTTTTGGTCTTCTGAAGAAAGGCAAGAAATTCCAATGGGACGGCCGATGCCAAGCTGCGTTTGAACAGATTAAAGAATATCTACGTAACTCCACCCGCTTTATCACCACCGTAATCGTGGAAACCGTTGATTTTGTAATTGCTGATCGAGACCACGATGGGTCAGATGCTTGCACAAGAATCAAGATAGGGCGGAGAAAGCCATCTATTATTTGAGCAAGAAAATGCTAGAGTATGAAACCCCAGATACGCTACCGAAAAGGCTTGCTTAGCTCGTATGGGCTACTGTGAAGTCATGCACTACTTGTTAGCTCACTGTAATGTTGGTTTCATGACTTGATCCCATCAAATATCTTTTTCGAGAAACCAGCCACGGGTAGGCTAGCTCGTTGGTTGTCATGTTGCTCCGAATTTGATCTTACATATGTGACGCCAAGAAGTCAAGAAGGGCAGAGCAAAGAGCGTAGTTCCTTGCCGACCATCCGGTTGAGGGGATGAAGCTTGAGTACCTATTCCCGTGATGAAGCAATTTCAAGATATCGACGAGGAAAGTTGGATAATGTACTTTGACGGAGGCCAAATCAACATGGGTATGGGATAGGAGTGTTGCCGATAGCACCGACAATTCCTCAGATCCTCTAGCCTTCAAACTCCGCTTTCAAAGTCTCAAATAACGGCGTATCACGGTTGCATTGTCGGTATGGAAGCACTCGAATTAGGGGCAAGACTACCGGACGCCATCGGAGATTCGAATCTTGTTGTGTCTCAAGCTAAAGGAGACCGGAAAGTAAAAGAAGAAAATATGATGATGTATCACCAAACCTTGGATTTGCCGATTCTCGGTTTGAAAAGTTAAGTTTTACTCATCTACTAAGAGAGAACAACAAGTTCGCAGACGCTTTAGCAACTCTATCATCCATGATAGACATCCCACGGAGTCCGAATGCGCCCAAATATTATCGACTGTAAATTCACCTACCTATGAGTCGATTGTACCATAGATGAAGTTCGTGACGAACACCCCGTATTACGACATCCGAACTTTTGGAAATGTAAACATACCCGCCAGGTAAATGCCAAAGACAAGAGGGCAATCAAGAATGTCACCCACCATCATCATCGCGGGTAAATCAGATAGAAGAGGTCATCCGGGAATGCATAAATTGTGTGTTGATGCTGAAGAGTCCAAACGTCTGATGGAAGCCATCCACGGGGGTGAATGCGGTGCACATATGAATGGGGTGATGTTGGCTAGAAAGATCCTTAGACAAGGTTATTATTGGTCCACCATGGAGGAGGATTGTATCGGTTTCGTCAGGCGATGCCACAAATGTCAGATTCATGCAAATCGCATGAACATTCCGCCACAAGCTGCATACAACATGACTTCGCCATGGCCTTTTTTCTCGTCTGGGAATTGATGTGATCGGAGCCGCCGAAAGGGTCAAATGGGCATGAGTTCATCCTCGTAGCGATAGATTACTTCACAAAGTGGGTTGAGGCCCAATCTTATGCAAGGTTGAAAGCTTCACACGTTGTAAAATTCATCAAACAACATCATCCGCCGCCACGAGTCCCGAATGAAATAGTTTCGCATAATGGTTCCCACTTCAAGAAGGAGGTGATTGACTTGTTGGAGAAATACAACGTGGCTTTTCATAAGTCGTCTACTTACCGCCGCAAACCAACGGAGCAGATTGAGGCCGCCAACAAGAATATCAAGCGATATTACGAAGATGGTGGAAACCCACAGGACCGGCCGATAAGTTGCCGCTTTGCTCTATGGGGCTACAGACTTCGATCGTAACTTCTATCGGGCGACCAGACTATTAGTCTATGGGATGGAGGCCGTTCTACCAATTGAGATCGAGGTCCCATCATTGCAGTATTGGCCGAGTGCCGATAGTCAAGCGGATTGGCAAAGAAAGCAGTTTGAAGAACTCATGCTTTGATGAAAGGAGATTGAAAGCACTGCACACGCTCAGGTTATCAACGCAGAATCGCCTGCTTTCAACAAGAAGGTTAAGTCCAGAACTTGAAAGAAGGAGATTTGGTACTCAAAGACAACCGAGCTCCCATCCACGACCCAAGGGGCAAGTTCGCACCCAATTGACCGGGTCCCTACATCATGAAGTCAATCTGGCCAGGTGGAGCTGTGGTTCTGATGGATCTAGATGTCTTGGAGTTTTCCCAACCGATCAATATGGACAAGTTGAAGAAATACTACCCTTGAGAGGCTCGCTAGGCCGAAAACCGGAAAGGGCGACCTAGGCAAAACTCAGAGCATAGAAAATTTGAAAATTATAAAACCGAGCTCAAGAAGGTTGAAAACCCGCAAAGGGCGGCCTTGGCAAAAGTTAGAGCAAAAGGAGAGCAAAAACACTCGAGCGAACCTAACCCCGAACTACGAAGACTTGATTCCCATCTTTGGGATACGAGGCGCCTTCATCTTGAAGTTCACCACAATCTTTTCCCCGATCAACTTTGTCCATTTTGACCATCTCACCATCTTTATTCATCAAGATCTATTGTGATCTCCCAGACATGGTTATGCAAACTAGGGGCAACTTTCCGCTGTAATGGAGTGTTCCGATGTCATCAGACTAGGGCAACTTTCCGTTGCTATTGAATGGCTGAGGCCCTTTTTCAGACTAGGGGCAACTTTCCAGTTGCTAGGATTCGGGGTTGTGTATCTCAGTGACAGATTTCAGGCGTGTCCAGTTCTGATCCATATCGAAAATAGTTTTGAAAAGTTTTCATAAAAGTTGACTTTGTTCAAATTAATCTTTTCACAACTAAGACCATTTTTGGACCAAAAGCGGAGGATTTTCAGTACCACAACCTTCAATTTCATTAATTTCAAAACAAAGTTCTTTTGCTCTTGCATACAATTGAAGTTGTTTTTCATTATGCTCACGCTAGAAAACTTTGAAAGTACTAATAAAGCAATAAATCTGGGGCATAGTCTAGTCAGGTGTCCCTGCGCCCCCTCCCAGAGCTAGTCAAAGCTTCAGATGCCAACTTAGGCCCAAATTTGTATGACCGAACTAGCGGAGTATGGAATGGGAGATAAAATATACAAAGGAGTCAAGTTTATCGACGGATCCCAAGATCCTCGAACTTGTCAGAACTCATCGCGAAAAGTTTAAGCGTGGACGGCGCCATGCAATGCGATTCGCCGACAAGTTGCGATCCATTCAAACCACCACCTCTCATCGAGCATTAACTAGGCGTTGTCGAAAAGAAGTAGCCGCGGGCTGAATAGGCAGGCAAGAGTCCACAACTTGCAACTTCTCCATCAACTATATCCGGGAGGGATGAAAATGAGAGAATAAAGAATAGAGAGATGTACGACGAGAGAAAAGTAAGATAAGGGTTTTATGAGAAAAGTCGAGCCCGAGGGTCGAGTGATGTAAGCAAATACAAGTGAGCTAGGGTGGGAAACATTACCTATAGCAAGAGTGGACTCTCGCAACTGATTGTCTCCCTACAGAGAAGGCATCCAGCCTATCAATTTTGGATACACTCCATTATCCAGATAGTCCATCCAAGTACATCGTGGTTATATTTTTGCTTATCGAGTTGTTGTTTTTGCTTATTGAGTTGTAAGTTTTGTCGAAATGTCGCTTTTATGCTTTTGAGTTGTTACTTTTTGATTACACAATTTTGTTAAGTCTTGTCTATTGAGTCGTTAACATTATTGTACTTTGTTTATCGAGTTGTAAACTCGCTAAGATTCTGCTTTTATTTCTTAGTGAGTCGCTTTTGTTTTGCTTTGTTGCGCGGTTCCCCACCTAACCCGTAAATACATGAGGCGATTTCCATTCAATTCCATTTTGTGCAAAATAATGCGATGCGATGAGAATTTCAAATACAACATCTTTTCAAAAGTCGTTTCATTTCATCATGTCTTACAAAAATAAAGGTACAAGTTTTACGTAAAATAAACCGCCTAACAAATGTGCAAAGTGCTACAAACTACTAGCTAAAAAGTAGAATAAAGCAGAAATCACATCGGTTCTGAGCGAGAAGGGGAGGCCCTCATCCTTTCTCGCGGATAATCTCTACATCATCATCACCATCCGGATCGAGCCGCCATCCTCCGGATCCCTCAGCCTGCCTCCGCCTGAACCAAGACCAGGCCTCCTCTCCAGAGATGCCTCGACACATGATCTGCGATCTCCTCCTCACATCCTCGACGATGGGTGCCTCAAGGCTCATGAGACGACCTCCTTCGCCACTCCTCGATGAGACCTGATGGCCCAGCTCCTCCAGCCCTCAGACTGGTAGGTCTAGCACCTCGACCTCCGAGAGGGCCCGGTGGTCGCCCGTGATGAAGATATACGGAGGCATCTCAAGATGCAAAGTGCAATACATCGCTCAAGCATAAAAACAGGGTAAATGCGTAATGTGAAAAGGGTGTGTGTCGATGTGCTCTACATGCCTATCAATATAGCGTAAGGTCTAAAGCTAGAGCAAAGATCAAAACATGCTAGTACAGGAAAATGAAGAGTACCTCTACACCCACGATGCTCATCTCGCCTCCTCCGAAGGATCATGCCCTCGAATGTGGCTAGCATCCCGAAAGCTTTTCGTCAGATATTCAACAGAGGTCAAATACAAATGCAAAACTATCAAGAACGGAATCAATGTTCAAATATCCGATCGATAAATCAAAGCCGAAAACATACCGGGCGAAGTCAGTGGTCTCTAACATATTCGTGATCGTGCAGAGGAGGCTCTAGCGAATCGTAAGGCGCCCCAAATCGCCAGCATTAACTCGACGCAGATGTTCGCCACCCCGATGATCAAGAGACGGAGGGATCGAGGGATCGAATCGCTTCACCTTCGATCTGCCACTCGCTAGAAGAAGGGATATTCGTAGCATGGGCGCGACTCAAGACGGCACCAAGAGGTCCGCGTCGGAGCCCGCACTCCGCCAAGCGGCATCAAATATATGCGGTAGGTATGAGTTCCCATCGAGATGATGCAACAAAGCATCACTGCCCTGCATATACTGCTCGACCTCCTCAGGGGATAATCTATCAGCAGTCCGCATGGTGTCTAGAGGCACAGCAGGAGTGTCCTGAGAATCGCCCCATATTTCGACGCCGAAAGCGTTTCAGAACCAAACCTCGCCGATCGTCCTCGAAAGCAGAATCTATACTGACAACAACTCGACGCTCCAGGGTACAGAGTCTCGAAGCCACATCAAGATCGCCTAAGGCCGCCAGTGATCTGTGGATAACCAAGATACAACCGGCCAAATCGATATACAGAGCATCAAAGATAAAAATAAAAGGAACCGAGAGTTCAAGCAATACCTCTGCCGAACAAGATCAAAGTATCGCCGCAGAGAGGAGAGAGTCTCGAGGCCTCGCCAGATGCTCGCCTCAAACATCAAAGAAAATGGAGTCATAGGAGGTCCCACCACCTCCATCTCCGGCCAATGTGGGAAGTACACATACACCCACACCGAGAAAGGCAATGCAGAGTGTGAGTACAAAGTGCTAAAGGCGTAATACGTAATGCAAAGTGCGCCAGTGTGTGCAAAGTGAACAAGTAATGAGGAGCAAAATGAAAATCAAGAGGACGGAATGTACCTCCTGTGCTCTCCAAGAGTCAGCCAAGTAAGTCCCTCAGGTGCGAGAGATCGCCATGTAGCAAGAAGGGTAGCCAAAGCCGCCGCCCAATCATACCGCTCACCCGTGATAGGTCCACTAGAGCGCCAAGAAGTACAACCCTACCATGTTCCTCTATCGGCGAACAAGGTGGTACCGAGGAGGTACATAAGGAAACCACGGGCGATCGCTCCGCCTCCTCAGAGTCTCAGGCTCCATCTGTGGGTCACGGAAATAGGAAGCAAACCAGAGTATCGGACTCTCCCAACCTCTCGCTTCACAAAGTGGTGTGTCCCCAACAAATGCATCCAGTACCGCCACTCACCCATATCCTCGCCATAGGGAATGGGCCTACCGCCTAAGTCTAGGCCTGAGCATAGCGAATCCAATGGGGTCATGGTCATGTCCCCGTCAGCAAAAAATGGAAGGAATTGGTAGTGTCCCACCACCTCGCTAAAGTCGCAAATAGGGTCCTACTAATGAGGCAACGAGATAACCTCTCGCAGAATGGCCCAAATCCTCGCAAGATCGACCAATCCCTGACAGCTTCGAAGCTCAAAATACCATTCTTTGGCGCCGAGCTATATCCTCAAGACTGTCTGAGAACGAACTCAAGATTTAGAATCAATGCATAAATCAAGAAATGAAGTGAAAATGAGCCGTGTGCAAATAAAGTTTAAAATGAGTCAGGTGCAAATGAAGTGAAAACGGGTCGCGGTTCAAGAATTTGGTATTTGGGTCAGGTGTTCAAAGTTTCAAAGACATCCGAATTGGGATCAGGTGTTCTACTCAACATCAAGGCAGGTGTTCGCTTCAAGTTTGGGATCGTGGTTCTACTCAACATCGCTGGGTCTGTGTTCGCTTCAAGTTTGGGATCAAGGTGTTCTACTCAACATCAAGCCGTGGTGTTCGCTTCAAATTGGGATCTGTGTTCTACTCAACATCGCGGGTCGTGTGTTTCAAGTTTGGGATCTGGTGTTCTACTCAACATCTGGACCGTGTGTTCGCTTCAAGTTTGGGATCGTGGTTCTACTCAACATCAAGTGCGGTGTTCGCTTCAAGTTTGGGATCAGGTGTTCTACTCAACATCGCGGTCAGGTGTTCGCTTCAAATTGGGACTGTGTGTTCTACTCAACATCGCTGACTGTGTTCGCTTCAAGTTTGGGATCTGTGTTCTACTCAACATCAAGTCAGGTGTTCGCTTCAAGTTTGGGATCGTGGTGTTCTACTCAACATCAAGGCCTGGTGTTCGCTTCAAATTGGGATGTGTGTTCTACTCAACATCAAGGTCAGGTGTTCGCTTCAAATTGGGGATCAGGTGTTCTACTCAACATCAAGGGTCGTGGTGTTCGCTTCAAGTTTGGGATCCGTGTGTTCTACTCAACATCGCTGGTCAGTGTGTTCGCTCAAATTGGGACCGTGTGTTCTACTCAACATCAATGTGGTGTTCGCTTCAAGTTTGGGATCGGTGTTCTACTCAACATCGCTGTGGTGTTCGCTTCAAATTGGGGACTCGGTGTTCTACTCAACATCGAATGTGGTGTTCGCTTCAAGTTTGGGATCGTGTTCTACTCAACATCGCTGACCGTGGTGTTCGCTTCAAGTTTGGGATCGTGTTCTACTCAACATCGCGGACTCAGGCGCTTGCTTCAAGTTTGGGACTGTGGTGTTCTACTCAACATCGCGGACTGTGTGTTCACTTCAAATTGGGACTGTGTTCTACTCAACGCTGGGCCGTGGTGTTCACTTCAACTGGCCGTGTGTTCGGTGCTTCAAGTTTAGGGTCAGGTGTTCAATTTCTAACTAAGGTGCACCGTATGCTCACAATTATTCAATGCGCCAAGTGTTCATGAAATTCAAGTGGCTAAGTCACATGCTCAAAATACAAGTATCAGGTCGTAAGCTAAACTTTGTGTCTAAGCATGGCAAAGGTACAGAATGCACGAAAAGATGCGATAATAAAATACCTCGATCATAGGAGAGGTGCTGCTCCGGCTCTCGTAAGAGAAGATCCCCGGGTGCTCGATCGTTAAAATCGGTAAAATGACGGAAAGTGGCTCGCGGAAGCCTATGAACCGCCAGAGCATATCGATCGGGAAAGAAAGGGCGAACCCCCGGCGGGAATACCATAAAGTCAAAATCATCTCCGGCACCGGGAAAACCTCCGTCGTGAGGAAAATGACCTGCCATTGCGAGAAATCTGCAAAGAGGAGCAAAAATGAGCAAAATGGGCCAAAATTGGAAAAAGTCAACAAAAGTCAACTCTGAAATGAAAAGTCAACAAAAGTCAACCCCGAAAATTTTCCAAATATCGAAACAAAATTACCTCAAGTGGTGAAAATGAGGAGAGAAGCCCCAAAGTCGAAATTTAGTCGCTTCAAAGTGCTTAAATCAAAGATTTCGCAAAAACAACTTATGCGGGAGGCCGAGGGACGCCAGATAAAATGCAGATCCGAGAGAGAAAGTGGCCTAGAGAGCAAGAGGAAGAAGTTTTGCAACTTTGGGTGTGATTTCGAGGCAATGGAGGTGCATATATATAGAAAATGCAAAATGACCAAAATGCCCTCGCTTTGAGGTGGCCACCCACCTAACCCGGCCGGGCCGCCCTCTACTTTTTGGCCTGGCCGATGGCCTCCTAGGGCAATGGGCTGGCCGACCATGTCCCCACCCTCCCCTACCTCTCGCAAATTTTGAGGAAAATCGAGCTCCCGGACCAAAAAGTTGAAGAAAAGTACACTTTCGGGCGAATTGTTCAATAAACTTTAATTGCAATTATTGACATGTGTCTCATCGTTATTCATCAAATCGAGTGTATCCATTTTAATCACGCCGTGACCTCTCCGAATGTAAATCGAGGTCATGATCGGGTTGCCGTTTAACGCGATTTTCCAAATTTCGTTATTGTGCAACAACCGCATCCCGATTTGTGCTCATTTGTCATTATTTGGCTCCTAATTCGCATTCTCGTGATTGTTTTGCATTATCATGCATGATTTCTTGATATACCGAACTTTCTATGCTTGAGCATGCGTTGTCGCCAAGATTATCTTTTCTCGCTATGTTGCATTCGCTCACCGACAATCGTGGTGTCGAACTTTTGGAATCATAGGAATCATATTGAATATATGTTGTCGGCATATTGTTCTTGTTGCATTTCTCTATTTTGCGGCACGATATTGTATGTACGGTTCATTTGAGGTCAATGCGACTGCATTTAATCGCCAGTATCGATCTTCTCCGTGTGAGACGCGACGAGAATTGAATGATTCTCCGCATTCCTAATCGCATGAAATGTAGTTGTTTGCTTTGCATTCTTGCTTAAAACTCTGCATCTATTTGTCAATACCGCTTCATTACAAATTGTCAGATTTGCATGATCATCCGCTCGCGCCTATCACTTTGCATTTTGCCCCCGTCACGGGCACATATCTCTGCTTATCTCGTATGTTTGTCTAAGTCTACTTGTCAAAATGGGTCGCCTCGGCTTTTGACATTCACTCCGCCACTTGACTTCCGAAGTTCTCACAAAGAGGGGCAATCAGAGACACCCCAGTTTTGACCGACCTTAAGACTCAGACGTCACCGCTTGAGCGCCGGTGATATTGCATCAGTGCTTGTTCAAGTCCTGAGTCACGGCCACGTGCCGCCTCCCGACCAACCATCTTCTCTACCTTGTCTCTTGCCATAACTGTGCTCGGTTTTCTGCTTTCTCCCGAGGGAAGGGAGTGGTCCCAGAGACTATCTCCGGTGGCCGTGAGCTACGCTTGCGGGTCAGAGGCCATTTTGCCCATTTCGACCCGGCTCTTGCTGAGCCGCAAGCCGTGTGCTCGGCTCGAACCGCCCAACCATCTCCGAAGTTCTCCGGTTTTGGCATGTGCTCTGCTTTTAGTGTTCCGAGGGACACTGGGCCCGATGCCCACTTCGCACTGAACACCACTAGGTCTTATGACCATTTTTCGACCCCAAACCGAGCGGTTTTGGTCCCGAGATTCATTTTGCATCGCCTTTCTCCGGTTTTTATGAGACCTCTGCTTTTAATATTTCGAGGAACCCTGGGCCCCGATGCCCACTTCAGGGTCAGATGCCACTTTCGTGCTCATAGTTTGCTGACCCCAAACCGAGCGGCTTTTGGTCCCGAGCATTCATTTCGTGATCCATCTTCTCCGGTTTTTGGCAGTACTGCTTTTGTCATTCCAGAGGACACTGGGTCGCAGATACCCACTTCGCCGCCAACACCACTTCCGCACTAAGAAATTTCATTTTCGATCCCGACGGTTTTGCTTTTGGCCTTAACGCTCATTTCTCATTAGTTTTGTTCAAACTTGGCAGTACTGCTTCAACATCGTGAAGATCATCGGGGTGAGGCCAGCAATTATCCCAGATAACTGGGCTTCCTCCCGAGCCTGCTTTTGCTCACTTCCGCCAATGTTGAACACCTTGGGGTATTTTCTTCCAACCAAAGTTACATATCCAGGATCGTGACATCCGGAGGACCTTTGGTATACCGGGTCGGCCGTAAATTATGGAGTTCATTTTGGGCCTCCTTCAAGCTCTATGTTGTGGCTCCCGCCTGTTGCCCAATTCCAACCTTGGAACCTTGTTCCACACATCCGGGAGGACCTTTGGCATGGTGGTCGGCCGAAATGGTGCATTTCAGCTTTTGAGCCTCTTCAAGTTCTATGTTGTGACTTCGGTTCAAGGTTGCGATTCCAACCCCGGGCCTTATCCTACACACTTGGGAGGACACTCTTGTATGGTGGTCGGCCGAAATTTTGAAGTTGGTTTTTGAGGTGGCCGGCCATGGGAGGTGGTCGGCCGGGCCATGGTGGGTGGTCGGCGGCCACCTTGAGCAAAACCTGGCCGGCCAGATTCTGCTTTCCACTGTCCCAAATTGTCCTGATATCTTCTAACATATCCCGGCATCCGGGATATTTCGAGGGAAAGATTGGGTGCTTTCCTCCCTTTACACCCCATTTCTTGCCTATTTGAAGGCCCTCCCTCCCTCTTCAAGGTTGGAAAAACTTGTCTCAAGATCACCCTCCAAAATCCCCCATTTCCAAAGCTTTAAACTCCAAAAAGCTTCAAGTGTCAAGGCCATTCCTTCATCAACACCTAGCCTCACCTTCCTTACTACCATTCCAGCAGCTAGGAAGTGAATTTCAGAGGTTGAGAAGCTACAAATCGAGCCAAGAATCAAAGAAAGACAAGTCTTCAAGGGTAAGTCCTCAAAACCAACTTTTAGGGCTTTTTCTTGATTGATTTCTATACTCTATTTGGTTGAGAATTAGGCCTGACCCCTACTGCTTTTGTGCATTTTTTGAGCCCCTCTACAACTTTGTAGAAGGGCTCAACTTCATTTGGTGTCTCCATGATACACTTCCTTCAATATCCATCTTGTATGTCACCAATTTGCATGCTAGTTTTAGCCTATTTGCATTTGTTTTTGGGGCCTGACCCTACTGGTTTTGTGCTTATTTTGAGCCCCTCTACAACATTGTAGAAGGGCTCAACCTCATTTGGCCATTCTATATACCACCTCTCTTGGAAATTCACTTTAGGCCCTAATTCTTGCATGCTTTGTTAGGCTTACTTGGCTCCGGATTTCAGCCTTCATCAGGCTTAGAAATAGTCTTGTTTTTGTCTCCTTTTCATGTTATGTTGAGGGCCTTAATCCATTTGGTGTATATTTTTGGTACTTCCTTTGAAATCCATCAAATTTACCGTATTCTTGCATGTTTTGTAGCCTCTTGTGCTTTTGGTTTTGGCCTTTGGTCAGAACTGGAAGGGGTCTTATTTTGACCCCCTTTACATGTTTCATGAAGAAAAGTTTGCTGTTTGGTGCATGGTTTGGCAAGTCTCATGATATAGCCTATTTTGAGCCTATTTTGCATGGGATTTCTAGCATGTTTTTATTCTGATTTTGGGGTTTCCATAAACTGAATATGTGCATATTTTTGGCCCTTCTTTAAAGTTTTAGAACTGAGTTTTTGGGTTTGAGCATTGTAGATATCACTTGCTTTGTAATCCCCCCCCTCTTTTACCGTATTTTTGCATGTTAATGTTGCCATATCTGTGCTATTAATTCGGCCTTGTTTTGTACTGAAAAAATGCCATATTTGGGACTGCCTTGCTACTGTTCTTGCTGCCATGATCATATCTTGCATGCATAGCATGGCTATAGGCCATTTCGGGGCTTAATTTCACACTTTCGGGATGAATGCATGCTTCGGGTGTCGTTTCGATTTGTTTCGGGGCTGTTTTCCCCTTTATTTAGGTGCTGAAATTCCATTACCATGCTTGCATATCATTTCCCGTGCCATTCGTATCATTTTTGCATTGCCTCGGTTTATGCGTGCCAATGGGCACGACCGAGGCACCTCATTCTTATTTCCTTCAAAGCCTATGTGAGTGTGGTTGAGGCCCTCTCATGTCGGCAGAAGCCCAATTTGCATTTTCATGCTTCTACATCATTGCCTCGATTTGCGCTGGCACGCGCTTTCGAGGCAAATTTTATTTTTACCCGACGGCCTCCTATGTGAGTGAGCCGAGGCTCTCCCATGTTGGTGTAAGTCCATCCCAAGATTCCGTATGCCATTTCATTGCATTTCATCATCGCCGATTTGCGCTACCAGGCACGCACTTCGAGGCACTTCGGTTTTATCCGACTTTTCATTCTTTCATCATCGCCGGTTTATGCGCTACCAGGCACGCACTTCGAGGCACTTCTTTTATCCGACCTTCATCTTTCATCATCGCTTCGGCTTATGCTACCAGGCACGCACTTCGAGGCACTTCGGTTTTATCCGGTTTTCATCCTTCATCATCGCCTCGATTTGCGCGCCTGTGGGCACGCGTTGCGAGGCACTTCGGTCTTATCCGATTTTCATTCTTTCATCATCGCCTCAATTTGCGCGCCTGTGGGCACGCGTTTCGAGGCACTTCGGTTTTATTCGACTTTTTTCATTCTTTCATCATCGCCGACGGCGCTACCAGGCACGCGTTCGAGGCACTTCGGTTTTATCCGGTTTTCATCCTTTCATCATCGCTTCGCTTATGCTACCAGGCACGCACTTCGAGGCACTTCGGTTTTATCCGACTTTTCATCTTTCATCATCGCCTCGGTTTATGCTACCAGGCACGCACTTCGAGGCACTTCGCTTTTATCCGATTTTCATCTTCAAGATCGCCTCGGTTTGCGTGCGCTGGCACTCATTTCGAGCCATCCCATTTTTCGTAGCTTTCATTTGTATTCTTCCCAATATTGTGTTGTGCATATCTCCCCCTCGGCCATCATGCATCAATATGCGTGATTGGTGGCGCGAGGATCGAGACATGCATATATTTGTGAAATACATCGCTATGCCCTTTTCCCCGCCTCCGCAAAGAAAAATGAAGAATTATCGCTTTCCTAACTGCACGCAATTCGAGGAAAACGCAAATGAGGCTAATCAGGCATCCCAAAGGATTTCGCGCCAAGCACCTCAAAGATATACTATTCACTGAGCGAGGCGCCCGGCTTGCACGCCAGCCTAATTCTTTTGTAATTAATTTGTTAATTAATTAGAATTTGTATTATTTTGATCAGTATATTCTTTTATTCGTCTCAGATATTATTTATTCGGACCCTCATGAGGGCAATGTTGTAATAAGGGTGTGTGAGTGCGATGCATGTCTTCCAACCTCCATTTCTTTCTCCTTTTATTTACCCGCCATTTATGGTTAGATATAGGGCATATTTCAATTAGCATACAAGATGATAGCATGTTTGCATTCATTCAATTTTACATGCATCGCTCGCACATCATACAAACCGCATTGTATTTCAATTCTAAGTTGAATACATGTTAGTCGTAGCATCATCATATGCCATGTTTAGAATAGCCGAGCCTCGCTATAGTTGCATTTTGTATGTGTTACATTAGGCATTTCAAGATACTTAGGATCATGCATGATTTCTAACGAGTTCTGCTTTTTGGCCGAGTACTCGTAAGTTTTATGCTTTAGCATCCTTGCATGTGTGTGAGTGTTGCCATGATAGCATGCTTGCCATGAGGCTAATGCTTATATGATATAACCGCCTTTGAATGCTGTGGGTGGAGGTTGAGTTATCCGAATTGGAGCAATTCATCGATTGTTTTAAGCCCACTAGATTGTGGCAAAATCATCATTTTCTAAGCCCACCCGAGGGTGGCAAATCCAAGATTTTAGCCTACTTGCAGTAGCACCATCAAACCATTTTCAAACAAACAAACATGAAATGTTTTGTTCCATTCGACGGCCCATTTATACTTGTTTGTCGAGCATCACATAGTAATCCTAGGCTAATAATCGGAATAAGAGCATACAATGTTTTCAAAATCGATATCATGGTTAGTAGAGGCCGGTCTTTGATGGCGAGAGGGGTGCTCACGATGTGACCTTCCCCAATCGTACCCAAGTTCCCGAGCCAACTTTGGTGATGACGGACACGTGGCCTTTCGGCACCGAGTCAGGGTTTCCTAAATTTCCCATTTTAAAATATTTAGGTGGCGACTCTGTTATCTGGCAAAGCAGTCCATGTTTGGCACTTCTTTTCAAAAAATCTGTTTTCCTTCAAAACGATTTGCCGGATTTGGACTCTTTGGTTCGAGATTGAGAACCGCAACAAAAATCGAGTCCGAGCTGTAGCGAGGTCCCCCGCGGGCGTTGTTACACCTAGCCTCTCACTTTTGGTCAAAACAAGTTCAGAACCCTGTTCTAGCCTTTTCCTTTCCTTTTTATACTTCTGATCCCTTCCAAACAGGTTTAAAATGTCGGGCACAGTTTCCCAGAAAAAAGTCAACGCACGTGCGAGAAAGTCAACGCACGCATGGAAAAGTCAACGTACGTGCGGAAAAAGTCAACGCATGTGCGGGAAAGTCAACTCTTTCCAAATTCCGTCTTTTTGCCCATTTTTTGCTCCGACTATGTACAACTTGATTGACATTCAACACACATAAAGTATACGGTTTGACCAACAAGTGAAGCTAGGAGATTCTAATTAACGGCCTCAATGTTGTACAATTCGGCCTTAATGAAACATTATTCAACACAACTCAACATCATAAACACTAATCAATATAATCAACACTATTCAATATAAGCCAACACAACTTAATTCAACAACACTATTTACAATTCAACATAATTCAAGATAAATTCTTGAATCCCCTTTCACCATTCCATAACTAAGTTTATGTCATCTATATCATTAATAAATCATTTCTCCAATCTTTCTTTCACATTATAGCATGATTTACAATGTTCATAAGAAAGTTCAATTGCTAATTTTTAACATAATTTTGAAACATCTCCAAAATCCAATTAAACTTGTACATATATAATTCAACTTACCAATTTCATGATTCTACTTTCAATTTGGGCAAAATTATTATTTATCATCATGAATCAACTTAGGATTTTCAAGAAAAATTAAGATTTTCAGCAAAAATTCAAACTTCTTCAACCACTACTTTTAATTCCAATTTCCATCTTGATTTTACACCTAAGGTTCATAATCCACCATATTAACCCAACCATTGAACCCCTAACACTTCAAACCCTAAACCCCCAAAAATCATGATGTACACTATATGCTCAAAAATGTGAGTTTTACATGTATATAATCAAAATACCACAAATCTATCTATTTATGAAAGTATTGAAGGAGAACTAAGACCCCTACCTCAAGAATCGAGCAAAAGAGCAAGCTTTGAGAAGAATCCTTCGCAAATCTGAAATTCCAATCGGTAGAAAATGTTGATCTTCAAGCCTCTTCACTTTCTTGGTAGGAGATCTTGGCCAATCTTAGGGGAAATGGAAGGTATTTGAGGTCAAAACCCTAGGGTTTTAAGACCTAGGGTGAGAGGGATGAAGAAGGAAGAGAAAAGTGTCAAGAATGATCTAGAAAAGCCCCTTTAAACTTGTTGAATTCGCGCAGTTCGCTCGAGCGGAGCTTTCCACGTTCGAGCGTACCTGCTTTCAACACAGATATGAAAACTTCAAATGGGTATAACTCTCTCATTGGGACTCCGTTTTAGGTCGTTCTTGTGTCCAAATTGAAGCCCCAGAAACAAGCTTTCCAATGGTTCCAGCCTCACATTCAAATTCAAAGTATGAAATGAGAAAAGGGAAAAAAGGTGAAGGTTGGTCAAATACTCAAACTCAAACTTGTGGCTTTTTATCCAATCTTACCAAATACCTAGTTAAGGCTTCAATCAAGGTTCCAAATATCACCCAAGGGTCCTCAATTATAATATTTAAAGTTCACTTGCCAACCTATCAATATCAAGAGTCCGACAACCATATAAGTTTTAAGGTGACGTGCACCACTTTACATCAATCTAATGTGAATTAAAATCCGAGTCATTACACAACTAATCATATAAATAAAGTTGACTAGAGGCCTTCCATTACTTACTACTAATCATATCATATATCATATATAATATAAGTAAAGTAGTGCCTTTTATTGTCATACTCTAGAATTATGTCATGTGTCAATCTCATTTGTTACCATGTGTCATTATGTTATGTTATGTTATTTACTTAGTTTATTATTTCTCTCTTTGTTGTCTTTTTATTTTCCTTTATTATTTTTCTCCATATTTTCATTTAAAGAGTGAGAAAAATGAATAGTCTCTCATATGGGAGATGAATGATTTTTCCTTCTATCTTATATAATATGCTACGCACATTTAGTATATTCTCAACTATAGCTCTCTCCACAGTTGCAACTATTTTGATGAATGTTAGCTAATTTCTCTCTTTCCCATGCTTTGTATACACATCCACAACATAAAAAAAATAAATAAAAAATTTAAAAATGGAAAGGTGAAACAAAAAGAAAGAAATTTGAATTGGACAAAAGATTAAGATGAAACACTTTCTAAAGCATGGTTGCGTGTCTCAAAAGATGTAGCTCCAGATATAGATCAATCAAGAGTGAGGTTATGGGATTGAATTCAAACGGTTTTTGTTTTGGTAACACCTTACGTTTCAAGCCCCTTTATGACTTTCTTGATCGGCGCCTCGGGTGGGTAGCTGAGTTTGGGATATTAATACCACAGCTTTTATCAAACTGAACCCAAAGAAGTCAAAGAATAGACTAAGCGAGGAGTTCATTTGTCATACATAGTTAAGGGGGATGGGGATCATCATTACACTAACCCCCTGAGGGAGCGAGGGTTTCTTTTCTGCTCTGTTCACTTCCCCCGTACCCGAAATAACAGGAAAAATGCGTAAAGAATTTGATTTATGTCATTGTGGGTAACTATGGAGTAGAGAGTCGCTAGTGTTTGTTTTCTCTATGTCGTCCTCCACCCTATAGTTCTTAGTATACGGTTAGGTAGGGAACATTCTTTCCTATCTTTATTGTTCTACCCGGGGCATTTGAGAATGATTCGAGCCGTATGAAAGGAAACTCTCACATACAGTTCTTTTTTTTTATATTTTATTTTAGGGAGAGAGGGGGAAGGAGCCCGACAAAACTTGGGCTGAGCCTGAGTGAAAGTGAAGTAAATATAAGTTTAGTAAACTCTTGGGTTATCAGACTGATCAAATGAGCTCAGGTTTGATGAATTGATGGTCCAACATTCAATCTCACCTTAACAAATATTCTAGATTTGTTCACACAGTATAGATGACTTCAATTAGTGGCTATAAGTTATAGTTTACACATTTTTTTTTACTCAAATGGTTTAATTGAAATGAGACTATTAATATTTGTTTGATGTTATTTATTTATTTATTTTTTTTTTTCATAGATAGGAGCTGCAAAACAATTGTATTATATAGTTCATAGGTCACCAGTTTAAGTGGAATGGTTGTTGGATAATCCTCAAAGATAGCGCCAAATGGTTTTACTATACAAAAGAACAAGAAAATGAAAAAAAAAGAAAATTATACAAAGAAAGAGAGGTGCTTTCAATGTGGATGTTGGTTAAACTATAGATTCCTCAAATCTGTCTACTCCGGCAACACATCGAGTTTAACTGCAGGATCAATTAGCCTTGACAATGATGATGATTCTCCATTTACTGAAGAAGCTCGTGAATATTACATTGACCGTTGGACAAAAAACAACAAAAAATATGTACCGATAGAACACCGATTAGTTAGAAGCTTTAAACTTATTCGACATCGAATTTAATGACTTGAGAAAAGAGCAAAAGGAAATTGCTGAAGAAGAGGTCATAATGGCAAATGAACAAGAATGACTGAAAATTCAAGCCAAATAAGAGTAAGAAAAGTGGAGGGCAGAGGTTAAACTCGAATAAGAGCGAATGAAAATTACAGCCAAATGTGAGTAAGAACATATGAGGTTCGAGAAAGAAATATAATGATTGATCCAAATTTGATTCCTATTGAAGAGGGAAAAGCTTGGGTCATTGCACTACAAAAAGCAATTTGGGCATGCGCGATGCAAGGGGACCTTGATAATGATCAAATAGTAATGGTTTAAACTAGTGATCAATAGTTGAATTTAGTGACAACCTGATTTAACATTTAAAGTTAAATTTGTAGTATCATATTTTAACTTTGTAGTACCATGTTATAACTTTTAAAGTTCGTAGTGTAGTTTAAGAGGATGATGAAATTGTATCTAAATAGAGCAGTGAGTTTGAAACTATCATGTTTTAATATTTAAAGTTGAATTTGTAATTTAAGAAGATGATGAAATTGTATGGTTGAATATGATGTTAATATGCTCTCTTGGAATGGTTTAGCTCTCCATCAATTCATAATGATTTTTTTTAATGCCTTTTGGAGAATGGGAATTATTTGTCCCAACATAAATTGTTTGTCTAGCATCAGTGAAACTTCATTTTATGATATTGCTACTATGGGCGCTGAATAAATGTGCACTCATAAGAGATTCAAACAGGACGCTGAGAATGTAGGTAAGGCTAACTCGGCGTGGCCAAACCCATCTGAACATGAACAAGGCTGAGTAGAATCCAAGCCGCGGGCCGAGCATGCCGAAAAGCTTTTGACATACCTGGGGGTGCCAGATATGATGATGAAAGGTGATGATGAAAAGGTAGGCCCTTGGAGAGCAATATAAAAAGGAGAAGCGTCAGCCAAAGGGAGGTATGGAAGAATACATAAGATAACTTGAGATAAAAGTAAATTAGAGAGGATACTAACTTGTCTGTCGGAGTGCTAATTCTGGCATCTCGGACCAGAGTGTTCATCCATTTTTTAGGTAGCAATCAGAGGATCAAAAGCGTCTAACTAGATCCAAGAGTATTTCCAAACCACTTTACCACAATTAGCGCCGTCTGTGGGAATACTCAAGCGCGTCCGTGGTAGGTGTGATAGATGATCCTTCGATAGTTGTTGACGATGTTACACCAAGAGATGACATTACTCTAAGAAACATGCTTGGACCGGAGAATATCACCACGTGATGGGCCAACTTCGACCTAGTAGCTCAAACCTCACCCTCAACTTCTATGCAGGAAACTGTATAGACGATCACGGATCAAGCAAAACGAAACGAATAGCGTCTGGAGGATATGATGGCTGAGAACGAGCGCTTACGTAAGGAGTTGGCCTTGGAGTTAGCCAAATCCCAATAGGCCGCACGTCATGACCGGGGTCGATCCCCAGAAAAGAAGAAGGTTGATCGATGACGTCGACTTTGGAAACATGATAGTGGCAGAGATTTCGACTCGCCATCTCAAGAACCTAGAAAGAAGGGGAGAGTTGATTTATCCAGCTCATCCGAAGGAAGTCCATATGTATGGCACAGGTGAGGGAAAGGAAGTGATGGCTCAGATGAGGAGGACAGGCATGACCTTTTCGTACGATGCATTACAAGGGCTGTGCTACCTAAAAAGTTCAAAGCATCAACATTCACCCTATACGACGAAAAATTAGATCCCACAGGCCACATTCGTCATTACAAACAAGCGATGATGTTGCATGCTGATGATGAAACCCTCATATGCCGAATGTTTCCAAGTATCCTAGGACCGTTGGCCGTTAGATGGTACTATAAACTGGAGCCAGCGTCAATAAGACGCTTTCATCAGCTCCAAAAATCCTTCAGGGCAAGATTCATCACTAACGAAGTTCAGCCAAAGCAAGCCAACTCTCTCTAGGCAATGCAAATTAAACCAGAAGCGATCCCTCCGTGAGTATTCGGCGCGCTACTAGGAGTGTTTCAACTTGGTGGATGATGCCTGCAATGATTCCATGGCCATTACCGCCTTTAAAATGGGATTACACCCTAATAATCCTCTCTGCAGTTCGTTGACTAGACGGCCTCGCAAAACAGACTGGGTACTAATGAAGAAAGTTAAGGAGTAGTGTAAGGTGGAGGATGATGCCCTGCGCATCAAGGCCGGACATAAAGTAGTTAAATCGGCTTCGTTTGGTCTGGTTCAACCGATAAGCACCGTGCCATCAAGGAGCCCCAAACCTCAGACTTGGGCTAAACAAGACAATTGGCGTGATTCGCGTCATTCAAGCAGGCAGTGTTCGCACCGTTCAAACGAACAATATCAAGTGGATAATAGGCACATAAGACGTTCGGACAAGAAGTATATGGAATTGGCAGAGCTGATCAGTAAGATCCTACCCAACGTCCAACATCTTTCGTTCTTTAAGTGGCCGTCTAAGATGATGGGACCCCCTGATACAACGAGAAGGCATAATTGGTGCGAATATCACAAGGATCATGGCCACGATACTGATAGTTGTTATGCACTGAAGAACCACCTGGAGGAGTTAATACAAGACGGCCGATTGGCGCAACATGTCTGAAAGAACAATCCATCGAACAAGGTAGCTCTACGGCCAGATTCACCACCACTTGGTGTAATTCACATGATATACAGCCTACCGTCGTCAGCCAAAGTACATACAATTCAATTACAATCTAGCCTGCCAAAGCTAATCACACCAGCCAAATAGCCCCATGAAACTGGCAAGATTAGCTTTGATGACACCAATCTATATGGAGTAACTCTCCCCCATGCTGATCTCCTCGTCGTCGAGCTACGCATGAATAGATTCATAGTCGAGTGTGTTCTCATCGATCAGGGAAGTACCTCGGAAATAATGTATTACAAGACGTTTGTTAAACTCGGCTTCACTAATTCGAATCTATTACTGGCCGATTGCCCACTGTTTGGCTTCAACGCCAACCCCGAGTATCCCTTGGGCAAGATCACACAACCAGTACGGGCGGGTACTAGATTAGTAGATGTAGAATTTCTGCTCGTCAAACTTCCATCACCATACAATCTTATCATGGGAAGGACTTGGTTACACATTATGCAGGTTGTACCAAGCACCTACTATCAACTACTCCGCTTTCCAACTGAATATGGCATTGAGCAGATTTGGGGTTCTTAGAAATCAGCACAGGCATGCTATCTTATTGCTGCTACAAAGAGGCCAAAGGAACTGGAAGTGAACTCAATTAAAGTTCCTGATCAATAGAGCCTCGAGGACATTGGGAAAATCCCCAACGAAAAGGCAACAGAAGACCTTGATCAGATCTAAATCAATGGGAACACTGAAAAATTCTTCATGATCGGCACCTCCCTGAACGAAGTTGACAGATGCGAGTTGGTGACCTTCTTACTTGGCAACCTCTACGTGTTTACGTGGACACAATACGAGATGCTGAGGGTGGATCTAGTCATAGCCCAGCACCGTTTAAATGTCAATCAAAAAGTCAAACCAATCATTCAGAAAAGTCGGTGGTCAGCCGCAAAGCATGCATCGGCCATTGTTGATGAAGTTGATAGGTTGCTTGATGCTAGGGCAATTCGTGAAGTAACTTACCCCACGTGACTGTCCAATACCATGGTTGTAAAGAAGAAAAATGAATCTCGGCGCATTTGTGTCGATTTCATGGATTTGAACAGAGCTTGTCCAAAGGATTGTTTTCCTTTTCCTAAAATTGACGAACTTATGGACACAACAGCACATCATCAGTGCATGAGCTTCTTAGATACCTACAGGGGTTATCACCAAATTGTCATGCATGCGAAGGATCAAGAAAAGACCACATTCTTCACCCCAAGGGGAACCTATTGCTACAAGGTCATGCTCTTCGGATTGAAGAATGCGGGGCAACTTACCAGAAGCTGGTTACCACTATGTTCAAGGAACAACTCAGCCGTACTATGGAAGTATACATCGATGACATGGTGGTGAAATCCAAGGGAAAGCACGCCCATCTAGCCGATTTAGCAGAGACCTTAGGCATTCTCTGAAAGTAGAAGATAAAATTGAATGCCTCGAAATGTGCATTCGGCGTTGGATCTAGAAAATTTCTCGGCTATATTGTCAATCATCACCGAATAGAGGCCAACCGAAGGCAGATCATAGCAATTCTAGAACTCGGCTCCGCTCGATCGGTCAAAAAAGTTTAGAAGTTGATGGGAATGGCCGCCGCTCTCAATAGGTTTATTAGCCGTTCCTCAAATCGCTGCCAATAATTTTTTCGCACACTTCGGCATGGCAAAGCATTTGAATGGACCCTCGAGTGCCAAGCCACGCTAGACAGCTTGAAAACTTATCTTCGTTCAGTACTGCTCTTGGCAACTCCATCGCTAGACGATCCGCTCATCTTGTATCTGGCGATATCCGACCGGGTGGTTAGCGCCATGTTACTAAAGAAAGAACTCGGGGAGTAGCGACCAATTTACTATGTAAGCAATCCAATGGTAGACGCCAAAACATGATACCTACCACTAGAAAAGCTCATCCTTGCCCTCGTGGTGGTTGTAAGAAAGCTGATGCACTATTTTCAGACTCATACCATAGGGGTATTAACGGATTATCCTTTTCGGTTAGCGCTCCGTTGCGCGAAAGCATCAAGGCGAGTCTCTAAATGGGCTTTAAAACTTGGCCAGTATGATATCCAGTTTTTGCGCAGAATGACCATCAAGGGGTAGGTGCTCACCGACTTTATAGCTGAGTTCACAGGGATGCCATGCCAACTTCAAGTCCGATCAAGTCCACCTTCAACCTAAACCCGACTGGCGAATATATGTTAGAGACATTTGGTAAATGTACTGTGAGGGGTCATCCAACCAACGTGGCAGCGGGGCAGGCCTAGTAATCATGACCCCCAAGGGGGCAATAATCGAGCAGGCAGCAAACTCGACTTCGATGCGTTAAATAATGAGGCCGAATCCGAAGCATTGTTAACCGGCCTTTGTAACACACTTCATTTGGGTGCATGACGGTTACATGTTTTTCTCTAATTCGAAGTTGGTCATCAACCAATTGAAAGGGGAATATGCAGCTAAAAATGACTGCATGACAGCCTATATAAAAACGACGAATTCTTTGCTCACAAAATTTGACCACCACGAGTTGAATCAGATAACCCTGGATCAGAACATGCATGCGGATGCCATTGTTTGCCTAGCCTCCGCCATAAACTCAGAAGTCAAACGAACAATCGAAGTAGGATTCATCCTAGAGCCGAGCATCACCTCTTCTAAACCAGTTCAAATTAGCATTATTGAACCAGGATCAAGTTGGATGGACCTTATTGCTGCATTTCTTTCCTCAGAACAGCTCCCAACAAATAAGAAAGAAGCCTATAAGCTGCAAAATAAAGCCCTGCGACATTATCTGGCTCCGTAGGGAAAACTTTACGAAAAATCTCTCTCTGGGCCGTATCTGGAATGTGTTCACTCAGACAAAGTTGACAAATTCTTGGCCGAAATACATGAAGGTAGCTGTGGTGCCCACTCTGGAGGATGTTGATTGGCCCACTGAGCCATAACGCAGGGGTATTATTGGCCAACCATGCGAATAGATGCCGAGAACTACGTAAAGAAGTGCGAACAATGCCAAAATTTTTCCCCATTAACTCATCTGCCTATCGAAGAATTAAGTTCCATTACTAGTCCTTGGTCGTTCACTCAATGGGGACTTGATATCATCGAACCATTACCGCAGGCTCTAGGGAACAAATGATTCCTGATCGTTGCAACAGATTATTTTACAAAGTGGGTCAAAGCAAAGGCAGTAACACATTCGAGATGTCGATGTTAAACGTTTTGTATGGAAAAGCATTATAACTTGATTCGGCATACCGAGAGCACTTGTATCCGATAACGGCACCCAATTCGATTGTGGCGTCTATCGAGAGTCATGGAATATATATGGTATCCGGCCTTACTTTTTCTCACTTACCCACAAAGCAATAATCAAGCTGAGGCCTCCAATAAAGTGATCCTAGATAGCAACAGGAAATGATTGGAAAAGGCCAAAGGCAGGTGGGTTGAAGAGTTGCCCACTGTGTTATGGGCTCATCGCACCACTCCGAGGTGGTCTACTAGAGAAATGCCATTCACTTTGTGCTTTGGGACATAGGCCATTATCCCTTTTGAAATTGGCTTGCCC
This sequence comes from Camellia lanceoleosa, assembly GCA_025200525.1. Classification (NCBI taxonomy): domain Eukaryota; kingdom Viridiplantae; phylum Streptophyta; class Magnoliopsida; order Ericales; family Theaceae; genus Camellia; species Camellia lanceoleosa. The sequence goes on from CM045769.1 coordinate 90,847,798, forward strand.
ACACTGAAATCCAAGGTTTTTGACATGGGGCGTAATGACATGATGTTGGCCTTAGATCTGACTTTGATTGAAGAGTGCCGAGATCGTGCTCTTGTGTGCATGGCGCAGTATTAGCATTAGCTGGCCAAGTCATATAACCACCGCGTGCAGTTGTGTCGTTATACACCTAGAGAGCTGGTCCTCAAGCAAGTGCTTCCTGCTATGAAGAATCCGACAGACGGTAAATTAGGCCCCAACTGGGACGGTCCTTATCAGATTGATTCGATTGCTGGAACGGGGATGTATCGGCTTTCACACATAGATGGCAGAAGTTTGCCACGCCCCTGGAATTCAACCCATTTGCATAAATTTTATCATTAAGCCAACTTTTACAGCATGCTAGTTTGTTTTTGATTTTTGCTGTTATATTAACATGTACACATCTACGAATTCTGCAATGAAGTGCCCTTTTTATTGTCATCTCGTTAAAAATAGTTGAATAATGAAAAAGACTCCGAATTTAGAGCCCTTTGTGCATGTTCACGATTGGGCCGAATATGCCTTTGAATTCGGAGCGCCCTTTGTGGATGTCACGATTGGCCAGTACAAAGACTTCGAATTTGAAGCGCCCTTCATGCTTGTTCACATTGGGGCCGAATAAGCCTCCAAATTCAGAGCGCCCTTCGTGGATATCACTAATTGGCCAATGCAGAGACTCCGAATTTGGAGCGCCCTTCATGCATGTTCACAATTAGGCCGAATAAGCCTCTAAATTCAGAGCGCCCTTCGTGGATGTCACGATTGGCCAGTACAAGACTCCGAATTCGGAGCGCCTTTTGTGGATGTTCACGTTGGGGCCGAATAAATCTCCGAATTCGGAATGCTCGTCGTGGATATCACAATTGGCCATAAATAAGACTCCAGATTTGGAGCACTCTTTGTGCATGCTCACAATCAATAACAAGTTTGGGATGCTCAACAAAGGGTTGTTAGATCACCGTTGCCTGGGTTGGTGAAAATTAGAAATTAAACTACGACGGTCAATAGAAAAACAATAATGATAATGGAACTACAAGACATATTTCCAACAGGGACAACTAAAATATCAAACAAACAAGTACATAGGATATTTATTCATTACAGTTTATACAAATACATGGGTGCTTAAAGACTAAGAAATGCAATGTCTGATTATCTAGACCTTCTCTTGTTCGGCCCTTTCTTCTTCGTCATTAGTCTTCTTGGCTTCATAAGCCTCGAAGGGGACCTTGTAACTTTGGTATAATGATGACGCCGAATCGACACCCGCAGCCTGCAGAGCCTTAATCCATCCGTGCTTAAATCCACAATTTTTGCATCGGCAAACATCATCAGCTAACTTCTCCCTGGTCTTCTCAATACCGATCTTTTGGTTGTCAAAAAAGCCTTGTTCATAGGCCCTCGTTCTTATCGCCTCTTGTAACAAGCCCGCGAGGGACCTCGCCATACAGTTCGGACTCCCTTTTTGTGTCGGTTCTAAGTCTGAACCAAAGAGTCCAAATCCGGCAAATCGTTTGAGAAAACAGATTTTTTTGAAAAGTAGTGCCAAACATGGACTACTTTGCCAGATTACAGAGTCGCCACCTAAATATTTAAAAAAAATGAGAAATTTAGGAAACCCTGACTCGGTGCCGGCCACATGTCCGTCATCACCAAAGTGGTCTTGGCTTGGGAGCTTGGGTACGATCGGGGAAGGTCAGCTATGAGCACCCCCTTTCGCCCGGTCCGAAGACCGGCCTCTACTAACCGTGATATCTGATTTTGAAAACTTTATGCGTTCTTATTCCAATTATTAACCTGGAATTACTATGTGATGCGCACAACACAAAAGTATAGACTAGATCGCCTAATTTGGAAACAAACATTGCATATCCGTTTTGTCTCAAAAAACGTGTTAGATTTTGCTACTCGCAAGTAGGCTAAAATACAGATTTTTAATGAGTTGTTCCAACTCAGGCAATCTAACCTCCACCCACAGGCATTCAAGCAGTTTATCTCATGTAAGCATTTAGTCGCATGGTAAGCATATTGTCATGGCAACATTCACACGCATGTGGTATGCTAAAGCATAAAACTTACATCGTACTCCGTGCCAAAAACAACAACCCGGTTAGCAAACATGCATGACCTAGTTCATGTTAAGTGATTAATCCATCGCATACGGAACGTAATCTAGACAGGCTCGGTTGACCCTAAACATGGCACATGAAATGCAACAACTATCACGTATTCAATTTGGAATTGAAAGTACAATGCAGTTTGCATGATGTGCCGAGCCCGATGTATGTAAACAAATGCATGAATGCACATATGCATTGCATAAGGTATGCTAAAATAAGTACGCCCTAATCTACCATCGAAAGCGGGTAAATAAAAGGGAGAAAGAAATGGGGGTTGGAAGACATACACCCACTCACACACACTTATTACAAATTTGCCCTCGCTCGGAGGGACCGAAAGAATATACAAATTAATTAACTACGCAAGCTAATTAAAATATTACAAATCAACTAAATTAATTAAATAACATAATTAATCTAATTAAACAGTAAATCGCCTCGGGATGAGGGCCAAATGCAGCACGCGCTCGGGACTGGCTCGGAATCGCACTGTCATGCATGATTTGCCTCTGTTTCCTCTGCTATCCTCCTCTGAAGATTGCCAAAGTCCCAGGAGTGCCTCTCAGGGCACTGGGGAGTACCACCGGCTGGGGTAGAGCACCACCGGCTGAAGAAGGAGGCCACCGGCACCAGATGAAGCCATCGGCTGGCAATTGGCTGCCGGTCGGCACTAAATAGTGCCGGCCGGCACTTAACACTGGAACACTGAACTCACAGTGAGAGGACAACAACATGCATGGCAATGTGATTCAAGGTATTTATGCACTATACACACCCCTTATCATGTTATTGACTCAAAAGGGCATGTGCCTCGATTCCTGGACCACCAATCACGCATTTCCATGCATGATGGCCCAAGGAACAAAGTGTGCAACTTTGATTTCAAATGCATGCAACCAAATAAACACACAAAAGTGCCCAACCTCTATCACATTTCACTTCAAGAGGCCAAGCATGCATGCTCATGTGATGCAACTCTAAGCATGTTATCTAACATGCAACATGGATTTATGCAAGCAAGCTAAACATGTTAAGTATGCAACCTAAGCAAAGAGGCATATAAGCCAAGCAATGGAATGGACTAAAACATGAATTAGGCTACTCCTAATTGGCCTAAAATCAGCGGCCAAAGTGCCTAGAAATGGAGACTAAACACACACACACACATGCAAGTGTTATGGTCTAAGCCTTAAGCATGAATATGTCAACTTCCAAGCACACTTGAAGATACTAAACAAGGACAATGAGCATGCATTGTAAAGCTCTGAAAATCGTGTAAAGCATGGTCCTAAACCAAGTCGAAGATAGACCAAACAAAGCATGCAAATGGTCCAAGCATTAAGGCAAGCCAATGAGGCTTTGAACCACACCTAGCACAACCACTCATGGCAATACTTAAGCAACTAAATCAGAGTTTTAACACGTAAAACTAAGCCCAAAGGACCACCTAGATAACATCTAAATGACTCAAATACAAAGGCATGCAAAATGGCCAAAACACGGAGCATTCAAGACATGCTTTCAAAGCGTTAAAGGGGCGACTAAGGTAAGCATACAAGCACACCAAAAGGTCTGAAATAGCACGCTAGGTGATTCTGAACCATCAACAATGAAGCAAGCATGGCATGCTACACCTTCATGCTCTTGAGGCCAACAAGCCAAATGTAAAGAGACTATATGATGCATGCCAAGATTGACCAAGACAACTTAGGACAGAGCTAAAACATGTCAAAATAAGCATACAAGCTTCATGGATCTAGGCCTAAAACATGCTAGAAAGAAGGCATACAAACCTAGAGCAAGTTAAGGCAATACAAGGCATTACAAAGCAACCATGCAAAACATGCAAGGAGTACTAAAACCAACTTAGAAACATGTTATATCATGGCAATATAAGCATGAAAAACAAACCAAACATGCTCAACACACAACCAAACATGGTGCTCCTTTGGAGGCCAAAACTTGCCCTTTTCAAGGACATCAAGGAGAGGGGATGGCCCTCTCCTTTTGGAGACTTTATGGCACCATCTCCACCACTGAAATCCCTCAAGATTTCAATGGTGGAGAGGCCCAAGCACCAAAGTCTCGAAGCTCTCACAAAATGGCCTAAAATGGGGCCTTTTCAAGGCTTAAAGGGGGTCAAACTTCCCCAAAGTGCAAAACACTCTTAATAAACAATAAAGAGGGTTAAAAAAAAGAACTTTTATGTGTTAAAGACCAAGCACAAAAACAACTCTAAGCTAGGTAAAAACAAGGTGCAAAAATGGGGGAAAAAGAGGACTAGCGTCTTACCCTTGTAGACCTCTTCACCAAGCTTGATATTGTTGCTTCCTTGAGCTCCAAACCAGTCAAAAATCTCAAGAACAAGCTCTGATCTCTGAGAATATCAAGAAAAGGTGAAAGACTAGGTGTTTAAGTGCAATAATGTGAACTAAAACACCTAGAACACAAAGGAAAAGAGAGAGATAGGATGTGTATCTATCCTAACCCTAAAAACCAGAGCTTGGTCTGTCTAAGAATGTCTAAAAATTTTCTAACCCTAAGCCAAGAAGAGGAGTGGTCCTCTTATAGGCAACAAAGCTTGCAAAGCTTACAAGCTAAGCTAACTAAGGGGGGCAGCTGTAAAGTGGTCGGCAGGGCAAAATGGTCATTTCGCCAAAAGGAGTGCCGACCGGCACAATATAGTGCCGATGGCAACACCAGCCAGCCGGTGGCCTCTAGCCACAGCTGGTGGTATGTGGGGATGCCTCACAAAGCATTCCCTGCCCCTCTAGGGCAAAACATAGGTGTCTGGTGCAAAACCGGACACAAAACGGTCAAGTTCGGAGGTCCTGAGGCAAGGCGCGCGAGCCGGGAACTCCAAACGAACACGAACATGGATAATCACCGAGTGTTCCAACGGTGACGTCCAAGTCTTGAGGACGGTCAAAAATGGGGTGTCTACAGTTGCCCCTCTTTGACAGAACTCGGAAGTCATAACAATGACGGGAGTGAATGTCAAAGCCCAGAGACGACCCATTTTTGACAAGGCCGAAGACTCGGACAAGCACACAAAGCGCAAATGGTTGAACTCGCAAGCTGCCTACGTATCCCTTTAGGAATCAAACCAGCGTAGTTCAGGCATAGGCATACAAGCCGCAGATAAGATATGCGCCCGTAGGCCGGGGCAAGATGCAACTGACGATGCAAAAGGCCGAGCATAACTTATGATCATGCAAAGGAAGCTGTAATGAAGCACACATGTGACAGTTATAAGCTAGCATACACCAAACTACACTACCATGCAGAAAGGATGTAAGAGAATTATGCAATTCTCAAACGTCTCACACGGAGGATACAATACCTGTGCGGCTCGTCCAGTTGCGCCGGCCTCAAATGAGCCGTACATACAATATCGTGCCTGCAAAGAAAGTAAACTTAACAGGTACAATATCGTTAGCCATATGCATGACAATGCAAATGAAGCACGATGAGGCACGCATACCTTAACGGATGGAAAATAAAATGCAAAACGAGGCACACGTACCTTGAAATGCAATGAAATGCAAAATGAGGCACACATACCTCATTTGATAGAAAATGAAATGCAAAACGAGGCACACATACCTCAAAACGCAATGAAATGCAAAACGAGGCACACGTAACTCGAAATGCAATGAAATGCAAAATGAGGCACACGTACCTCATTCGACGGAAAATGAAATGCAAAATGAGGCACACATACCTCATTTGATGGAAAATGAAATGCAAAACGAGGCAGACGTACCTCGAAATGCAATGAAGTGCAAAATGAAATGCAAAACGAGGCACACGTACCTCGAAATGCAATGAAATGCAAAATGAAATGCAAAACGAGGCACACATACCTCGAAATGCAATGAAATGCGAAATGAAATGCGAAATGAAATGCAAAACGAGGCACACGTACCTCGAAATGCAATGAAATGCAAAATGAGGCACACGTACCTCATTCGACGGAAAATGAAATGCAAAATGAGGCACACATCCCTCATTTGATGGAAAATGAAATGCAAAACGAGGCACACGTACCTCGAAATGCAATGAAGTGCAAAATGAAATGCAAAACGAGGCACACGTACCTCGAAATGCAATGAAATGCGAAATGAAATGCAAAACGAGGCACACGTACCTCGAAATGCAATGAAATGCAAAACGAGGCACACGTACCTCGAAATGCAATGAAATGCAAAATGAAATGCAAAACGAGGCACACGTACCTCGAAATGCAATGAAATGCAAAATGAGGCACACGTACCTCATTCGATGGAAAATGAAATGCAAAATGAGGCACACATACCTCATTTGATGGAAAATGAAATGCAAAACGAGGCACACGTACCTCGAAATGCAATGAAGTGCAAAATGAAATGCAAAACGAGGCACACGTACCTCGAAATGCAATGAAATGCAAAATGAAATGCAAAACGAGGCACACGTACCTCGAAATGCAATGAAATGCGAAATGAAATGCAAAACGAGGCACACGTACCTCGAAATGCAATGAAATGCAAAATGAAATGCAAAACGAGGCACACGTACCTCGAAATGCAATGAAATGCAAAATGAGGCACACGTACCTCATTCGACGGAAAATGAAATGCAAAATAAGGCACACATACCTCATTTGATGGAAAATGAAATGCAAAACGAGGCACACATACCTCGAAATGCAATGAAGTGCAAAATGAAATGCAAAACGAGGCACACGTACCTCGAAATGCAATGAAATGCAAAATGAAATGCAAAACGAGGCACACGTACCTTGAAATGCAATGAAATGCGAAATGAAATGCAAAACGAGGCACACGTACCTCGAAATGCAATGAAATGCAAAATGAAATGCAAAACGAGGCACACATACCTCGAAATGCAATGAAATGCAAAATGAGGCACACATACCTCATTTGATGGAAAATGAAATGCAAAATGAGGCACACATACCTCATTTGATGGAAAATGGAGTGCAATGAGGTACGCGTGCCTCAAAGGATGCAGGACAATGAAAAGGGGGGTGCGCCAAACGGCGCGATGCGCAAAATAGCGCGATGAATGCATGCCAAATGCAGTATGATGCGCAAGATAGCGCGATGAATGCATGCCAAATGCAGTATGATGCGCAAGATAGCGCGATGCGTTAGACAACGCGAGGGATGCATGCAACGCACACAGAGCAACTTTTGAATCTTAAAAAGGACAAAAGGATACAATCTTTGCTTGAATTTGAGTGTTATGCGCAGTAGACACGGTCCGAAGTCAAAACGGAAGCCGGTTGAGCATCGGGGATGCATTTTCTTGCACTTTCTTGAGCTATGAAGACCAAAACCCCTTGACTTTGCCTAAACAAGACCTTGGGAACACCACCGGCTAGGTGGGAAGGTCACTGGCTGCCACCGGCTGCCTAAGCTTCTACATCGGCACAATATTGTGCCGACCGGCACAAAACAGTGCCGACCGGCCAAAAGTTGCTGATCGGGGGCAGATTCGGCATTTCACCTCGGGTTTTATAAAATAGGGTTCCCAAACCCTATTTTCTTATTTCCTTCCCGCCGAAATCCAACCCTCTCTCTCTCTAGAGCGTTCTTTTCTCATTATTCGCTCGTTTTTTGTGTTTTCGTGCCGTTTTCGTCGTCCGATTCGCGAAGTTCACTGCGTTTCGAACATTTTGAACCGATTGAAATCTCATTTTGGTGCTCCCTTTGCTATTTTCGCCTTTTCGGGACTTGTTCCCCTCGATTTTCTCTACATTTCCGTGTATTTTCATCTTCCGACCTTCCCGGCCATTTCCGGCCCTCTCGGGGTTGACCTTCTCGGTTGACTTTTCGTATTCCGACCCGGTTTTCCTTTCCGGCTATTTTTTCACTACCATTGCTATGGCAGACGATGTTCCACATGTCGGGACTCCCCCGGATCACGAGATGGATCCCGGGGTCGAGCTCCTCCCGCTGAGCGAGCGACCATTCGACCCGGCGACCTACCGCCCGGCCATTCACGTGCTTCCGCCAGATGGACTCCGCCACTTCCGCGGTTTTGACAGGGCTCTGGACCCGGAGCTTCTGCTGCGCGAGCCGACCTCTCACCTCTCATTCGGCGCTTCTGAGGTAACCCTCTTCTCCGTTTTACTTTCTGCAATGTAGAACTGTAAACTGTTAACTGCCATAGCTGATTACAACCTCTAATTGCTTAGCTCTGATACACTGTACTGTAGTTGATTGTAGACAACTTCACAACTGATATCTGCTTAGGACCGACACACACGCACACACACTGCACTAGCCTCAATTACCCATATACGGCACACCGCATTTCACTGCACATTCACCGATGTCCGGCACTTATTTGAATCTGAAAACTCGCACGCATGCTAGACTCGCACTGAATCACATAGACATGCTGTGACACCACTTATTGGTAATTCACTGAAACATACAGGCACCAGGTACCCGTTTGAATTTTGGAAACTTGCACGCATGCTAGATTTACACTGATCCTTACAGGAGCACTGACATATCACAGGCTGTAGTCCACCTACTGGTACACTGAAACCTGACATTTGCTTGCATCTGAAAAACGTACACACGTGCACCATGTTTATACTGCACCACTCAAAAACACACTGACGCATCACATGTTGTAGTTTACTGTAAGCACATCGGCACTCGGTTTCTGTTTGAATCTGAAAAACGTGCACGCATGCTAGATTTGTATCGACTTTTAACATGTTTCCTCAGAACTGTACATTTCATATTGCTTTGCAACCATTTGTTTGTAAACAGGGAGATTCCCATACCATCCGCGGGTATGGGAATGTTTTGGCTCGAGATTGGTACTCGGAGCTTCCTGAGGCGGTTCGACACATCGTAGATGAGGCGGGCTTCGGTTCCTTCTGCAGGGGTCTGACCCGACTCACTGCCTGCAGGCCTCTTTTAGCTGCCTTGGCGGAGAGGTGGTGGGACACCACCGATTCATTTCATCTATTGGCAATGGAGACATGACGATGACTCTCACGACTTCTCGGTGCTCACCCAAGATCGGGTAGGGGGTGATCCGATCCCCTTCGACACCGACATGGATGAGTGGAGACCCGCTCAGTTCCACTTGCTTGGCGCGGTTCGGCCTCTTGCACGTCCAGGCTTTGTCCGCTATTCTTGGTTCGAGGTGCGACCTCTTCTTCTTGTTGACGCAGCCCGGCGACCGAGGTGGTCAGAGCAAGATGCGCGCGCTTGATGTTTTTGCTGGGACCACCCTATTCGCCGACCGGGCGAACACCGTACACGCTTACTCGGCAAGACCGTGGACGCCCGGGACATCTTGCGCTACGACTGGGGTGGCGCGACTCTGGCCACTCTTTACGGGTACATGAGCTCGGTCTCCGTGGCAATGGGCGCTGTTCGAGGCTATCGCAAGCCCGAGGTACGCTTCTTTTTCCGCTTTACATTTCGCTTCAGACTTTTCAGATTCGCACACTGCACACACTGTAGTTTGCTTTACACTTGTCAGATAATCGCATACACGCACACACATACTCGCTTTAATCGACCGCATTAATCGCTCACACTGTACACTCTGCTCAATACACTGCACAACACACGACTCTGCTATTTCTGCTTTACTCTGTATCCTGCTTTTCTTGATAAATGTTCTAACATCTGTCTTGCAGTTGTGGGTCTATGCCTACTTTCCCAGGCTAGAGCCAGTGCCGGAGACGGAGACTCCTCTGGTCGTTCCCTTCTCACGCCGCTACGACGGGAGGTGCACCCGGAGGCCGCGGGAGACTTTCAGCTTCTTCCGTCGCTACTTTGACACTATCACCTCCGCCGAGGTATGTTTTACTTACAGTTCATTTAAGCTTCACTTTTTCACTGTATATTTGCAATATCGGTAGGCAATAAACTGTATTTCAATTTCAGATCACCTGGCAGCCATGGGCTCCTCTGCCAGCGATAGTGCGGGATCGGTTTGCCGGCACGATCGAGACCTCGCGTTACCGGATTTTGCTAGAGGGCCCGGTCTGTCGGGCTTGGTACCTGGGTGAGCGCTTCTTGCGTCAGACCTCAGGGTTACCTGAGCAGATAGTCCCGGAGCATCCTCCTGAGCATATGAGGGACACTGAGCGTTTCACCGCTGAGCAGATGGCGGACTACACTATCGGCTGGGAAGTAGACGGCTTCAGGGGCGAGGACGACTACTCAGAGTACGTCCGGGCCTTCATCATGCGGCCGCTGAGTGGTGGTCGCCAAGCTGAGCCAGAGAGACCTGCGGCGCCGGCGGCTAGGGCAGAGGTGGGAGCAGAAGCGGGATCGTCACAGAGAGCTCGAGCTCATGGCGAGGAGGAGTGCAGAGGGACGAGGACGGCCGGCCCGCCTCGCCTACCATCTTGACATCTGAGGCGAGTGGGGAGACCTACCAGATCCCTTTTGCTCCTCCTCCAGCTGGTCATGAGTTGGTTGGCATTCCTAACTTGCCTCCGATATGTATTACTGCATTTCTGTACAGTCATTTGATTTTAGTTTATTTGGTGTTCCACAGAATATTGATGCATCTAATACTTTTGCAGGCCTCCTCTGAGTACATCCGGCAGTCATTGGAGCTGAATGCCTCCATGGCGGGGATGCCGCAATGACCTTCGAGTTCTTAGCCTTCACGCCTTCCCAGACGCTTTTCTCCGACATAGTTCCAAACTACATACAAATCGCAAAGCATAATCGATGCACGCAACATCGATTCATACACCGTGATTCAACATCGATAAATCGCCACGGCATTCACACATCAGTACTCATACATCGCATTCTCGCGACCGATAAACCGCCACGGCATTCACACACTGTACTATCATACATCGATTCGTGACCGATAAAGCGCTCACGGCATTCACACATCGTACTCATACACCGTGATTCTCAGATCGATAAACCGCTCACGGCATTCACACATCAGACTTTCATACATCGTGATTCTCAGACTGTTTCATGTATACTGATGCATTTGCCTTTTGTACTTTTCAGCCTCCTTTCCCGATTTCTCCCGTGGGTGGCGGTGCTCCATCTGGACCTCCCATTTCTACGCGGGATGGCAGGATATTCCCCCGCACCAGAGGGGGGCGTGGCCATATGGGGAGCAGCTCACAGGCTCTAGTTGCAGGGGATGGCGAGTCGGAAGCGGAGGCTTCTGAGGAGGAGGCCAGGACACTGGCTCGAGCTCGACAAATGACACTTCGACGATGCTCTGTGCTTCGCCGCCAGAAGAGGGCGAGGACGGATCCTCCGGCGCGAGGCCATTGATGATGATCACAGACTTCTGCTGTTTTTCTTTCATTTTCTTTTCTTGTACTTTTCTCTTTTTTGGTAGATAGAGTACTATGTACTGCCGCAGGCAGGTTTTTGCTTTTCTCAGACTATGTATTTGAAAAAGATGATATGAAATGAAACGAACTTTTGTTTGAAAAGAGTGTTACATTTGTATATATATATATGCATATTTCATATCCTTGCACTGCATTGCATCACATTACACCTCAAATGTAAATGATATTGATTTGTTGTCTGACAATCGAACACTTGCACTGTAATAATCAGATGACCAACCAACTAAACAGCAACACAACACATACGAACCACTGCACGAAACTGGGTTCACATCCCATACTCTGCTAGGGACTAATCTGCTGGGGATTGATCTGCATATAGCCCATAACACAGCATTCGGTTCATTCTGCACACAGCAAACTCTAAACAAATAGCCCCAATCTGACGAGACGGATCACAAAACTGACACGGTTGTAGTTGAGACACACTCGGATGTCCCAAATTTTCCCTTTCCTTCTCTTACTTTGCCCGGATGTAGAGAATGGCACAGCATTCTGAGCACAAGCGATTACCTTTTGGAAGAAGATGGGTTTTCAACCGGGGTATCGAGCCTAACACAGAACACGGCGAGACAGACTCAAACAAAGAAACAAAAGGCACACGACCTGACCTAAGGAGACATGCTCGGAAAAGACTCAAAGCCAAAGTCTAGGTCGACAAATCAGAAGACACGACACACGGACATGTTTACAAAAAGACCTCAGATCTCGAGAAGCCAGTTGCTCCGGGTATTATTCCCACCCTTTCTGATTTGTGATACTCACATCACTCGGCCCTCAGGCTCGGTTTTTCTCTCAAAAACCCCTTTCTCACTTCTCTCTCTACTTACACCTCTCTATTCTTTAATCTCTCATTTTTCAATCCCTCCCCGGGGTGATTGACGAGTAAACGAGAGGTTGTGGGTTCACGCCCGATACAGCTAGCTTGCAGCCACTTCTTCTGGTAGATAAAATGCCTTTCGGGCAAGTGCGTTGGCGATGAGGGGGAAGACGGAACACCCAACTCAACTGTGCCCCTAGTTCGTCATTTTGACCATTTTTGGTTGTTTTCTAAAACGGATTTGATCAAAGTGAGAGTTGGATTAACACACTTATTCAATTTTTGATTTGAAAATCATGTGAATCAGGCTGTGAGCACTGAAAATTCTCCTTTTTGGGTCCAAACATGGTCCAATTTCGAAAATGAAACAGTTTTCGAGAAAATAAGTCAACCTCAGTGAAAATTTTCAAAAACTATTTTTGTAAACAGTCAACGCTCAACGAGCGCAAAACTTACCTTCGAGATACGCAACCTCGGATCGGGGACGATGGAGAATTGCCCCTAGCTTAAAGGAGGATAAGGCAACGGAAAGTTGCTCCTGGTTTGGACGGTAACTCAGGGCAACTTATGGCAAGGCATGGCAACGGAAAGTTGCCCCTTGTTTGGATGATGCCGCGGCATTTTTGTAAGCCAGTCTTTGTTGATGACAATCAGACCCTCGGACGCGGAGAAGTCGAAGATGGCTTGAATCAATATGTGGACACAGTCACCATGGAAGGTGTTGGTGGTTTGGACTTCAAGATGAAGTTGGTCACGTGATTTCAGGTTGCTGCAATCAAGATATTGGATTCGGAGGAGGCAAAAGTGATCAAAACCATGACATGGACTGAGACGCTATGGAAGCGTTGGGGGCTGGACTTCAGGATGAAGTTGCCTACGTATCCCAAACATGGGAATCAAGCCTTACGTAGTTCCGGTTAAGGTACACTCGGGTATTTTAACCTTCACTATTTTTAGGCTCTAACTTTTGCCAAGGTGCCCAATGCGGGTTTTCGACCTTGCAAGCTTTGTTTTTCGTTCTTTTTCTCTCTCTTTTTATATATATATATATTTTTTTTTTCTTTTTCTTTTTTGCATTTTTCTTTTCTTTTCTTTTTTGCTTTTTTGTATTTCTTCTCTTTTTTTTTTTTTTTTTTTTTTTTTGCTCTAACTTTTGCTTGGGCCGCCCTTCCGGGTTTTCGGTCCAGCGAGCCTCTCAAAGGGTAAAAGTGTAGCAAGCCCATGCCAAATGGTTTTGAGATTGAAGCCCCTCTACATCCAGGAGAACGACTGTTGTGTTGATTTGCAGGGAAGTCCATCACGGTTGCTTCCCGAGCTTTGCTTGATGGAATCTGATCTCCTTGATCTAACTTTGACGCCTCTTGCTCGAGGGCTGCCTCGAAATTGGCCACACAGGCGTTTTCATGGCACTGATCGTTTCGAACGGATTCCAGGTTTGAAATAGATAGGTTGAATCCCGAGGCTGAGAGCGATCCTGGGCTGCACAATCTCAAGAGCGGTTCCACACAGGTCTTTGCGAGACTTGCGCAAAATATTTTGTTTTTGAAAGTTTTTAAGAAAGCGACTAATCGCTCGTGTTGAAGATAGTGTGGAACCAGTCTGGACCGAACCAGGATCCTTCTCAGTACTCACGCCGACAAGCATGATTTCATTCATTAAAAGCTTAGTAGGCCTCTCTTTATCTCAAAATTGATCAAAATTTTGCAAATACCCGAGGAATTACTTCCTCTTCGTTTTCATCACCGCAGTGTTCGAAATGGAGTTTTATGAAAAACTTAGGTCATCATAACGATGTTCGAGGCACAAGAGAGCAGGTGGAATGCACTGTCGTTCCATTCACATCTTCTGGCACAGCTAACTCAAATAACAACAAGTACGGAACGCAGTAACCACAGCTGTTTCATTCAAATTTGGTGGTATAACCGGCTCCTCGGCAGCAATAGGCTCAAAAAGCAAAAGCAACTAATTACAAGACAAAACGGTGTTTGAGGCAACAACCCCGAAATCACCTGGTATACTATACAAGAGGGACTGTCTCGTTACAACAAGATGCACTCAGAAGCAAAAAGACTGACTCAATACAGAGAGACAGACTCAAAAACAAAACAAAAGACTGACTCGACACCCAAGTCAGGATTTACAAAACTAGCATTGGTAGGTGCTCAAAAATGCGTGCCAAACGCCATATCCAAAAATGTACCAGACATTGCCCGCAGGCAGTTGAATCCTGATTACATACTCGCAGTATCGGTGTCCTCAAAATCCAACAACTGAGTGGTGACGGACTTTGCTGAGGTAGGCGGGAGGATAACCTCGTTATCAATCAAATCTTATACCTCATGACGGAGGCGGAAGCAATTATCAGTGGCATGGCCGGTCTGCTGATGGTACGCACAGTACAGGGAAGCATCATGTGTGGCCGGGAGATTCTTCGAGAGCGGCTGAGGCTCCAAGGGCTTAAGGTGTCCCCTTTCAGCAAGGATCTGTAATGCCTTGGACAATGGCATATAGAGAGCATGAAAGACCCTGCGCCCTCGGGGCAGGTATTTTGGAGTCTGAGCACTCTTGCTAGATGCACTAGCGAACGGATCGGCGGGTGCGGCCTTGGGTTTCTGATCCTTTCCGGATGCAAGGCTGGGAACGGGAAGAACTGTCCTGGCATGACGGGGCCTATCCCGATTCTCTGATTGATCGAATCGCCTCAGCGGCGTAGGGAAAGCATCCTCCACAGCTTTTGTCGCAACTGCGGATATCTGCTGCTTGTTCATTCCCCCGGTTTTCAAAGCCTCTACTGCCCACAGCAGTTGTTCCACGGGGTCGGCATCTGCCTTCACTTTGTCTTTGCCTCTGGCCTCAGCCTGATGAGAGGTTTGGGTTGGTACTGGTACATCACTGTTGTGGGTGGAGGTCATCTCCGACTGATTGAGCTCGATCACAATCCGCCCCAGTAGCGGGGGCTCTTGGGGTTCGAAATTTCCGGCATACGGTGCAACCGGTGGCGAGGCTGACATTCCGTAAGCGAGATCCGCCACGGACCTCTGGAGATCACCTATCATCCCCATTAACTCGAATGTAGTGGGCTCGCGAGCCTGATAGAACTGGGGGGCCCAGATTGGGTGTGCAGCGGGCGACCTGGGAGGATGCGGCATATCAACGCCGGTCTCACCCTGTAGGGTAATCCCTTGATCTAGTGCGGCTGTCATAACCACTATTTCTTCCGAACTCTGCGTCATCCCTAGTCTTGCCTTAGCAAAGGGGAAATACTGACTATTCTGTATCAACTTTCTGAACTCTCTGAACTGAAAGGGAAAAACGGACAGCATTTCAGCCCACAACAGATCAAACACAGGCGTAGTCAATCAACTGATCTCTACTACTGACAATCGTTTCGTAATCATCGTTTTAGAACCGAATCGATACCCACAGACATAATCGACATCGTTCTCAACAACATCGATCTGGTCTTCGCCGGATACTCACACTCGCAAACTAGTATATGCATTCCCTGTAGAGATACACTCTAAAAGCACATAGCATGTAAAAGAGAGCCAATACACCCCTATGTTGGGGTAGGGTTTCCCTGTCCTATTTTGTTAGGAGCTAGGGTTTCACTACGTACACAGCGGTTTCAAACAACCTAACATCGGGTAAGCAACCTGTCCTAGTTTGGAATGGTCACTATGGATCCGAATATGCACTAGGTCAAATGGTCGAAAAGGGTGCCCCAGTAAAATCGGGGTTTGTGTTCCCATGCTGTCAGAGCCCATAACCGGTCAGCCTTATGGTCATGCCTTGACAAGACAAGCCTTCGGCAAACCGTTCAGGAATGGCAGATAGCAAACACGGTGTCCTAGGCGCACCGATGCACATGCAATGCAAAGAAACACATAAACGTAGTCAAAACAGGATATCACGCGTTCGAGTCAAACTCTCTAAACTCCCCAGCAGAGTCGCCAGAAACTGTAACAAGCCCGCGAGGGACCTCGCCATACAGTTCGGACTCCCTTTTTGTGTCGGTTCTAAATCTGAACCAAAGAGTCCAAATCCGGCAAATCGTTTGAGAAAACAGATTTTTTTGAAAAGTAGTGCCAAACATGGACTGCTTTGCCAGATTACAGAGTTGCCACCTAAATATTTAAAAAAAAATAGGAAATTTAGGAAACCCTGACTCGGTGCCGAAGGCCACATGTCCGTCATCACCAAAGTGGTCTTGGCTCGGGAGCTTGGGTACGATCGGGGAAGGTCAGCTATGAGCACCCCCTTTTGCCCGGTCCGAAGACCGGCCTCTACTAACCGTGATATCTGA
Organism: Camellia lanceoleosa; assembly: GCA_025200525.1. Taxonomy (NCBI): domain Eukaryota; kingdom Viridiplantae; phylum Streptophyta; class Magnoliopsida; order Ericales; family Theaceae; genus Camellia; species Camellia lanceoleosa. The sequence continues at coordinate 90,864,447 of CM045769.1, forward strand.
TTTTGAAAACTTTATGCGTTCTTATTCCAATTATTAAGCTGGAATTACTATGTGATGCGCACAACACAAAAGTATAGACTAGATCGCCTAATTTGGAAACAAACATTGCATATCCGTTTTGTCTTGAAAAACGTGTTAGATTTTGCTACTCGCAAGTAGGCTAAAATACGGATTTTTAATGAGTTGTTCCAACTCAAGCAATCTAACCTCCACCCACAGGCATTCAAGCAGTTTATCTCATGTAAGCATTTAGCCGCATGGTAAGCATACTGTCATGGCAACATTCACACGCATGTGGTATGCTAAAGCATAAAACTTACATCGTACTCCGTGCCAAAAACAACAACCCGGTTAGCAAACATGCATGACCTAGTTCATGTTAAGTGATTAATCCATCGCATACGGAACGTAATCTAGACAGGCTCGGCTGACCCTAAACATGGCACATGAAATGCAACAACTATCACGTATTCAATTTGGAATTGAAAGTACAATGCAGTTTGCATGATGTGCCGAGCCCGATGTATGTAAACAAATGCATGAATGCACATATGCATTGCATAAGGTATGCTAAAATAAGTACGCCCTAATCTACCATCGAAAGCGGGTAAATAAAAGGGAGAAAGAAATGGGGGTTGGAAGACATACACCCACTCACACACACTTATTACAAATTTGCCCTCCCTCGGAGGGACCGAAAGAATATACAAATTAATTAACTACGCAAGCTAATTAAAATATTACAAATCAACTAAATTAATTAAATAACATAATTAATCTAATTAAACAGTAAATTGCCTTGGGATGAGGGCCAAATGCAAGACGCTTCGGATCGCTCTAATCGCCTTGTCATGCATGATTTGCCTCTGCTTCTCTCGCTATCCTCCTCTGAAGATTGCCAAAGTCCCAGGAGTGCCTCTCAGGGCACTGGGGAGTACCACCGGCTGGGGTAGAGCACCACCGGCTAAAGAAGGAGGCCACCGGCACCAGATGAAGCCATCGGCTGGCAATTGGCTGCCGGTCGGCACTAAATAGTGCCGGCCGGCACTTAACACCTGCAGAACCTGCAACTCACAGCAGCAGAGGACAACAACATGGATGGCAATGTGATTCAAGGTATTTATGCACTATACACACCCCTTATCATGTTATTGACTCAAAAGGGCATGTGCCTCGATTCCCGGACCACCAATCACGCATTTCCTTGCATGATGGCCCAAGGAACAAAGTGTGCAACTTTGATTTCAAATGCATGCAACCAAATAAACACACAAAAGTGCCCAACCTCTATCACATTTCACTTCAAGAGGCCAAGCATGCATGCTCATGTGATGCAACTCTAAGCATGTTATCTAACATGCAACATGGATTTATGCAAGCAAGCTAAACATGTTAAGTATGCAACCTAAGCAAAGAGGCATACAAGCTAAGCAATGGAACGGACTAAAACATGAATTAGGCTACTCCTAATTGGCCTAAAATCAGCGGCCAAAGTGCCTAGAAATGGAGACTAAACACACACAAACACATGCAAGTGTTATGGTCTAAGCCTTAAGCATGAATATGTCAACTTCCAAGCACACTTGAAGATACTAAACAAGGACAATGAGCATGCATTGTAAAGCTCTAAAAATCGTGTAAAGCATGGTCCTAAACCAAGTCGAAGATAGACCAAACAAAGCATGCAAATGGTCCAAGCATTAAGGCAAGCCAATGAGGCTTTGAACCACACCTAGCACAACCACTCATGGCAATACTTAAGCAACTAAATCAGAGTTTTAACACGTAAAACTAAGCCCAAAGGACCACCTAGATAACATCTAAATGACTCAAATACAAAGGCATGCAAAATGGCCAAAACACGGAGCATTCAAGACATGCTTTCAAAGCGTTAAAGGGGCGACTAAGGTAAGGATACAAGCACACCAAAAGGTCTGAAATAGCACGCTAGGTGATTCCGAACCATCAACAATGAAGCAAGCATGGCATGCTACACCTTCATGCTCTTGAGGCCAACAAGCCAAATGTAAAGAGACTATATGATGCATGCCAAGATTGACCAAGACAACTTAGGACAGAGCTAAAACATGTCAAAATAAGCATACAAGCTTCATGGATCTAGGCCTAAAACATGCTAGAAAGAAGGCATACAAACCTAGAGCAAGTTAAGGCAATACAAGGCATTACAAAGCAACCATGCAAAACATGCAAGGAGTACTAAAACCAACTTAGAAACATGTTATATCATGGCAATATAAGCATGAAAAACAAACCAAACATGCTCAACACACAACCAAACATGGTGCTCCTTTGGAGGCCAAAACTTGCCCTTTTCAAGGACATCAAGGAGAGGGGGTGGCCCTCTCCTTTTGGAGACTTTATGGCACCATCTCCACCACTGAAATCCCTCAAGATTTTAGTGGTGGAGAGGCCCAAGCACCAAAGTCTCGGAGCTCTCACAAAATGGCCTAAAATGGGGCCTTTTCAAGGCTTAAAGGGGGTCAAACTTCCCCAAAGTGCAAAACACTCTTAATAAACAATAAAGAGGGTTAAAAAACAAAGCTTTTATGTGTTAAAGACCGAGCACAAAAACAACTCTAAGCTAGGTAAAAACAAGGTGCAAAAATGGGAGAAAAAGAGGTCTAGCGTCTTACCCTTGTAGACCTCTTCACCAAGCTTGATGTTGTTGCTTCCTTGAGCTCCAAACTAGTCAAAAATCTCAAGAACAAGCTCTGATCTCTGAGAATATCAAGAAAAGGTGAAAGACTAGGTGTTTAAGTGCAATAATGTGAACTAAAACACCTAGAACACAAAGGAAAAGAGAGAGATAGGATGTGTATCTATCCTAACCCTAAAAACCAGAGCTTGGTCTGTCTAAGAATGTCTAAAAATTTTCCAACCCTAAGCCAAGAAGAGGAGTGGTCCTCTTATAGGCAACAAAGCTTGCAAAGCTTACAAGCTAAGCTAACTAAGGGGGGCATCCCTCCATACACGTGTATGGAGGGGAACCAAGACTATACAGCTGTCTGAAAATATCTCATAAAGCAGCTGTAAAGTGGTCGGCAGGGCAAAATGGTCATTTCGCCAAAAGGAGTGCCGACCGGCACAATATAGTGCCGATGGCAACACCAGCCAGCCGGTGGCCTCTAGCCACAGCCGGTGGTATGTGGGGGTGCCTCACAAAGCATTCCCTGCCCCTCTAGGGCAAAACACAGGTGTCTGGTGCAAAACCGGACACAAAACGGTCAAGTTCGGAGGTCCTGAGGCAAGGCGCGCGAGCCGAGAACTCCGGGAACTCCAAACGAACACGAACATGGATAATCACCGAGTGTTCCAACGGTGACGTCCAAGTCTTGAGGACGGTCAAAAATGGGGTGTCTACACCTCTCTTGCAAACATGCTCACCGTATCTTGATCGGCAATGGCATGATCAAGCAGGCACTGGTTTACTCTTTCCGTCATAATTGGGTTCATTCGACTCACCGATTGCATCTCGGAAGCCTTGGCTTTTCTTAGCTCGTTCTTGGCCTTCTCTACACGATGTTCCAAGCTCCGAATGCGATCGTCTTTCTATTCTATCTCTCTTCGCGCAGCACGAAGGCACATGCCGATTTCATAAGAGGTGTATAGTCCTTTAACCGCTCCATGGATGCCCTCTAAAAAAATTTCGTAATCAGGCCGACCAACCATTGATTATTGGACTTTGGGTGGAAAAATTTGCCGAGTGAACTTTACTGCCACATTCGAATCGTAGAAAATTGAATCCACTTCAGTCATCGGTTTAATCCCAACGAAAATTGAAAAACTCAACGGGCGTGGTGGCCTGTTGGCTTCGTCTCGTGGTAAGGGATGTACACTCGCAGTCTTGGAGCTCCCTCGTTGTTGCCCCTCCCTTCTTGATGACTTTTCTACCCCGCCCCCTCTTGAAGACCTACTTTGACAACAGGGGGAGCGACGCCTCTCACGCTTCTTCGACATCCTGTTACCCATTCGTGCCGGTTCACTACCAATCCCTTCGTTCATTTCTAAATCCAATTCAGCTAGCGTCTTGCCTTCCCCTTTGCTGTTAAAGAATACTTTTCTTGAAACACGAATCTCCTTAGTTCGATGTAATGCTCTTTTCCCTCTCGCACTTTGTTGAATTTTAGCAGAATATATGTAACGACAACACAGGACCCACGCACGCTTGCCCCCCCCAACGCTTATTAATTACGGATGCAGTGTTTACGAAGTGACCGCTTTAAGCATTTTATCGAATAAAGACATTGCCCCACCTAATCCCATGAACTTTTCATTTATCCATTCGGTGGTTATGCTCAGTAATCAGCTGGGGCAAGGGCAGATTTATTAATCTATTCGGCTTATCTGCAAGTATTTTGCCAAATAAAGACATTGCCCCACCTAATCCCATGAACTTTTCATTTATCCATTCGGTGGTTATGTTTAGTGATTAGTTGGGGCAAGGGCAGATTATTAATCTATGTGGCTTATCTTCAAGCATTTGGCCAAATAAAGAGATTGTCCCACCTGATCCCATGAACTTTTCGTTTATCCACTTGGATTATCTTCAAGCATTTTGCCAAATGAAGATGTAAAGGTCATGATTTCAATTGATATGGCATATTTTTGTTTTTCAATACTTAATGATGACATTCAATAACAAAATGTACATTTTCATTAATAAACTGTTTACATCCACTTTATACATGAAAATAGCCTACATCTAAAATAAAGTGCTAACAAAAACTAATAAAAACTAACAAAAACAAATAACGACTGAATAATAATTACAAAACTGCCGATCAAGGGTCCAAATCCTTTGGATCCGATTCCAGCGGTTCGACTTCTAATTGTTCGTAAGGAATCGGTTGATCGAGAGTCACCTTAGCAGCCACCAAAGCCTTCAGCCATCCATGCCGATTTTCTAACTTCAAGGCTTTATCAGCGTAAAGCTCCTTGGCCTTCAATAGGCCAGCGTCAAAGGCTTTGGCCGTGTCTGCCTCAGCGAGCTCCATCACTTTTTTCTCAGCTTCAAGATCGGCCTTCCGTTGGGAGACTTCTTCTTGACCCGACTTTAGAGAGCCGTCCATTAAGTTTGCTTTCTCTTCGGTGGCCCTGCGGAGCGAATCGGCGTGTTCAGCTTTTTGTTGAGTAGCAACTGCCCTCTCGCCTGCTCTTCTTTGACTTTTGTCGTCGTTGTAGACAGATCAGTGAGGGCAACAGTGGCCTTGCCCTTCTCTTCCTCCAACTAATGCTCAAGGACGCCGAATTTCTCTACAACGTCGTAGTGACGATGACCAATCTCTACGAGCCTTCCCGCCATCTAGAAAAGCAATAAAGTTAGTTTGAATAGGAACACGTATTTAAGCTACTTGGCAATTTTAGGTTTTAACTTACCAAAATGGCTGACTGAGCAGCCAAGGCGATCGAGATTATATCTAGTTCAGTATAGAAAGTCGCTCGGTCTGAAGGCAAAGAGAGGGCCGAAGCTACAGTCAAGGCCACAGCGAGATCTTTGATCGCCAACCCATTGGTAACCATCGGCGCATTCTTCATCCTTGGTTGGATGACGAATGCCTCGACCAAATCATTTTCAACGGGCAGCGTATCCACTCTTGACCATTTCTCGATTGGCGCCTCTAGTAAATCGATCACAGTCTCAGCAAGTCTCTTCTACCTTGTTAGATCAGCTTCCTGGACTTCACCTTGATTTTGTTCAAGAATCAACTTGGCCAAAGTTGTTTCGTGGGCCATTTCTTCTTGACACACCTCACAAGTTAGCATTATTTGGCTCTCCCCAGGCCCGCCAACTTGCCTCTTGGCCGCCATCTTCTCCGCATTTCGTCGCCTGGCAAACTAAGCAAGTGATTCCTTGCTCATCTCTTCAGTTTCGGATTCGGCCCCAGGCAAATTTTCTAAGCCGGTAAAGATATCATCTTTTGGAGCAGACAAATCTACTCGGCCAGAAGTAGAAGGGAGATTAGCACAATAGTCTGGGTTGATATGCTCAAATGCCAAGTCAATTTCTCTATTCAACTCCTGGTCCCCTGCGCAGCCCTCCAATTGTGCATCTTCATCGATCTCATCGGCGTTAAAACCTTTGATGCTAATGTCCCTTAGACTTTTGTAGCTAGGGAAGATAAGTGCAGTAAGCTGCCATTCGTGTGTCAGCACAGGGATATTATCTGCGGCCGAAAAAGTTGAGTAAGTTGGGCTGTATCTCAACAAAACATGGGCTGCACGCCCTTGTCCTTAGAGATGTGCATGGCCTTTGTAGTTGAGGACCGTCTTCACCTGATCCAAAACGGCTTCGTTCGCAGATGGCAATGCTCATTTCAAATCATTGCCTACAAGAAACACAAATGATCAACATAGTATTTAAGCCGAATAAACCGTTTATTTTAAGATATGTTGGCAATTCTAGCCGACCACCTAGTTCGCCCTTTTGTCTTGGTATTAGGTCTTGGCAATCTTTTCCTTCACTGAATTCTCAATTACCTCGGACGATGACCATGATATCATCAACCCTTTTGCTAGAGCTGGTGAGCATGGTTACCAAATGATGGTCAACGTCTTTGGCTCTTAAAAAGTAACGACCTTGCTGACTGGTTGATTTCGCCATGACGTAGCAATGCCGAATAGCTGGGATTCCTAGGTTAAGACCTAGTCGGCAATTCAATTCCACTATACCCATGACAATACGGTAAAAGTTCATATTTGGCTGGGAGGGAGTACAGGTCTGTCCTAAGAAGAGGATGGAGGGGGAATCAAACTCCACCCTCTACAATTGCCAAAAGAGGAAAGTTAATGGTTCTAGTGTCAGCCCTCTCTATGTCCACTACGTTGTCTGAAACGAGGGATAGGTGAACGTCGTCTGGAATGGAAAAATGACAACGGAAGGCTGCAACTTGATTCTCAGAAAGGAGAGCTTTCAAATGCCTCACCATTTGAGATGAAATGCAAACATTGTGTACAAAAAACAAAAGCAAAACACGCAGGGAAACTAGAATGAAGAATAGAATGAGAAGAGAGAGGGGACTTACAGGATGAGAAAGGAGACGAATAGTAAGAGGCGGGGTTACAGAGGTCTGGAAGAAGGTTGATATGAAGGATGCTCAAAGGATGTCAATAACTTTTCAATTCAAGAGTATACGGGTGCAAAAAATGTCAATAGCTTTTCGATTCAAAAGTATATAGAGGTACAGATTTCAAAATGCATTAAATGAATGTCAAATATGAAGGGGCGTGAAGCTGTAATGATTCAAGTAGCACATCTACTCTGACGGCTCTGACGAATCAGTATGAAAAGGAGTGCAACCACCGTATCTATATTTTGAGGGTTTTTGTTTTAATTGGCCGAGAAACCAAACATGTCGAATAAATATTTTATTCGAATGTTTAGGGGGAAATTATGGGGGCCAAATAAATGTGCACTTAGAAGAGGTTCAAACAGGACGCCGAGAATGCAGGTAAGGCTAACTCGGCGTGGCCAAACCCATCTGAACAAGAACAAGGCTGAGTAGAATCCAGCCTGCGGGCCGAGTATGTCGAAAACTTCTGACGTACCTGGGGGTCCCAGATATGATGATGAAAGGTGATGATGAAAAGGTGGGCCCTTGGAGAGTAATATAAAAAGGAGAAGCATCAGCCAAAGGGAGGTATGTAAGAATACATAAGATAACTTGAGGTAGAAGTAAATTAGAGAGGATACTGACTTGTCCGTTGGAGTGCTAAGTCCGGCACCCTCAATCGGAGTGTTCATTCTTTTTTCAGGTAGCAACCAGAGGATCAAGAGCGTCTAACTAGATCCAAGACTATTTCCAAACCACTTTACCACAGCTACTGTTTGGAAGTTTCAATGCACTTGCATTTTGTTTTTTTGTAGGGGCAACTATTTTTTTTAGTTTTGTTTTGCTTTTGATTTTCTATGTGGCTTTAGAAGTCATGTTTTAGTTATTTTCTTGCCAACTACAAACAGACTAGTATCAACAAAATAAAAAAATAAATAAAAAATCATAATGGGCCAAATAATAATCATTACAATAAAACATGACCACAATCTTTATTTAACATATTACAAAAAATTGTTAGAAAAATATAGTGTATTACAACAAGTTAAGATTAAAAGGTAGTGTGATTAAACTAACAACCTCTTGTATCACACTTGTGTCATTACAAATTTATATCTTCATTACCAAATTGATTTCACAAATGTTACATTAGATCGATTTTAAGCATTGTAGATGTTCCTCTATTGTGAATTCTACTAAGGCGAGACGAGATGAGATGTTTGCCACCAAAAATGTTGGGTTTTGAACATATTCTAGAGGAGAGATAGTTTCATCTGGTAGAGGCCTCCAACTTTCAATGTTGGTTTCGCTCACATCTTCAATTATAATTTTGTGTAGTATGATGCATGTTTTCATTATCTTACAAACGTCCTTCCCCTCCCCTCTCCTCCAACAATAACACAATGGTCCTTGTGTTATACCCCACCTTGTTTGTAACATGCCAAATGCTCTTTCGACATCCTTCTTAAAAGCCTCTTGCTTTTGAGCAAACAACTTCTCTTTTCTTGTTGTTGGGTGCATGATGGTTTGCATTAGAGTTGTCCATTGAGGATATATACTATCAAACAAGTAATAACTGAATGTATATGCACGTCCATTCACATTGTAATTAATTGAAAACATTTTACCACTGGGAAATGAGCTAAGACATTCACATCATTGTGTAAACCTGCCATATTGAAGAAAGCATGCCAGATCCATAGAATTTTTTATGCAACTGCCTCAAATATAAGGGTAAGCATCTTGTGATGGCCTCTTATGGGTTCCATGCCATGTAGTGGAAGAATTCTTCCATTCCTAATGCATAGAATCCAAAAACCCAAGCATACCTGGGAAGCCTCTCACCTCCCTTTCTTGAAGTAGACGTGCTATGTCCTTTTCATTCATTAAGCGAATGTATTATTCCTCATACAAGGTCATAATAGTATTACAAAATAGCTTCAAGCTGTCATTAGTAGTGGTCTCACCAATCTTTATGTACTCATCATAATGATATGATGAAAATCTATAAGCGAGTATACGAAATGCAACAATAATTTTCTATATAGAAATGCACCCATCCATCCAACGCAATCCTTTTTTGTACAAAGTATTTATCATACACTTTAATGTCATTCAAAATGTAAAGAAACAACTCTCGACGCATTCAGCATCGTCTACGAAAATAGTTATGTGGATACGTACAATTCTCGACAAAATAATCTCTTCATATTTTTCGATCGCTTCCTTCACGATCATGCCTTGTATATTGTCTCCCAACTGGTTTTGAGAGCAATGTTTGAATTTGCAGCTGAAGAAGAAAATGTGTCATCTTTCGAACACATTTATTATAACACTGTGAAATCGTCTCTTGATCCCCATCAGATGAGTTGCCCTCATCAGTTGAAGAACTGAAAGGTGTAGAAGAACTAGACTCCGTAGTAGGAATAAATTGAGGTGATGAGGCCATTAATGTTTTATGGGGGAAAAAATCAAAGAGAAGATAAAAGAACAAATGCAACATGCTTGTTAGATAATAAAAAAAAATGCATTTGATGAATACAAAAGAATAAATCAATGGCTTTAGCAAAATATATCAAACTTGTTTGTTTAGTTGGTAGAAACACAATATATATAGATGTTTGATGTAAATTATAGTCACTGCTAAAGTAAAATATAGCTGTTGGCAATGGAGAGAATGTAGACACTAGTGATAATAAATTAATGGATTTTTTAATGGTTTGGTAAGACCAAATGGTTTAGCTATTGAGTTGTTAACTTGTCCATTGTAGTACACATTTTTGCGCGCACACACACTAGTTTAGCCAACTACTTTGCTCATTAAATAGGATCCACTTTTGCCATGTGTACACTTTAGCACACTTTAGCACATTCGTTTGGCTATCCTAGTGCGGATGCTCTAATAGTCACTAACAACGACAAATTCAACCACCAAAATCGATAATTATCACCAATAATCATTACTACTATGTTGCTATTAGGATTAAAAATCATGACCATCACTGGCAAGAATGTTACAACTATTATCAGTATTAGGTGACCATCGGTAACCAACGCTCGTGCCACACTACCACTGTTATCTGTATTTTTATTATTCATCCATTTGTCCTTCTAGATTTTGAAAATATACAAGTAATTCTTTTTAATTGAGTTCTCTTTGGATTTTTTGGGGTCATTGAGTTTTTTTTTTTTTTTTTTACATTCTTTCTTAAAATTTACATGCATTTAAGATCAGCTTAGACCTTTTGGGATCCAAGGTGAACTCAAAAATTGAGGTCCAACTCTCAAAAATATTTTAATATTGAGATAAATTTTGAATATTTTCAATTACTAACATTATTAATTTATTCATAGTTTTTTTTTTTTTTTTTTGACATAGTAAATTGAATTGGAAAGTTTGATAAACTTCAACTTAATATATATATATATATATATTCTAGACATGATTGTAATTGGTATAGTCAAATAATATTCTATAAATAATTCGTGCACTTGACAAATAATCATATATTACTTTTAAATAATTCACTAATTCAATTTTTAATTTATTTTTTTGTTGTAAAACTACATTTGTAAACTACTAATATTATAATGTAGTATTTGGTTCACTAAAATGAAATAAAATGAAATTGAATGGAATGAAATGATTATTTATTAATCTCTTTGTAAAATAAATATTCTCTCACACAGGTAAATGATAACTTTATTTATAATATATTTTTATTATTTTTTAGTAAATCAAACATAACTTAAGATCAAAATTATTTAGGACTCTATTTTTTAGACATAATTCGGGGTGTTAGACGGCGGCGTTGGTTGCCTGCCTGCCTCATGGCCAATCCTGCATGCATTGTATATATATACTAGAATGCAATATGTGTATAGAAATCTATATTATATATTAAGTAAAAGGGGATTTTTAATCCTCAAAACTTATGGGAGTTTCAATATCTCAATCTAAATTTTTTAAATTTTTAATTTAAAAAAAAAACTCAACATTTATTGATTTAGTTAAAATCCCTTGATTAGCATTTATTAACTTTTTTCAATCCATATGTCTTTCCACATACCTGCATTTATTGATTTGGTCAAAATCTCTGATCAGCATTTAAAATCCCCTTAAACAAATAATTATAGATACAATCCGTGTATATTTATTGCAGTACCCTTTTCAACTTCTCCTATGCACTATGGATAGTGATAAGATTGTTAAATTATTTTTATAAAAAAATTTAAAAAACATAATTTATATATTAAAAAAATTCTAAAACAAATATAAATATTTATAATTATCCCGTGCATAGCATGGGTGATAAGCTAGTTATAACTTGTTTGTGGGAAACGAAAACAAAATCATAGAAAAAGTAAAACTAAACAAATCAAAATTTGAAATCAAGGCAATTATATAGGGATAGTTTAGGCATTAGAAGAAGGTAATATAGGTGTTCATATCCAGTAAGTTACTGGCACACGCGATGCGTGTGTTGATATTATTACTTTTTGTTCAAACTAAAAAAAATATCTAATAATCATCCATGTCCCTATTTCTTCTTCCACCACTTATATTAATTTATTTAGATGAGTGAAAAACAATTATTTGATTAGGTGTATGAGTAGTTTAGGTATGTGAAAAATGCTATATAATTTTGTTCACACTAAATAAGATGTTAATATTATAAATTACTAGTGGTGTTTTTCCACTTAAGGGGTGTGTTGTTAAATCTGAAAAATATAAATTTGACTTTGATTTCACACATATTGTGTGTCGTTCAAGTTGTAAAGGTCTTGTCTATCACACTGAAAGTCTTGCTTTTAAGTGCCAAATAATAGCCTCAACGACGTTGTTACGAGAATTTATGTGATTAACAATGAGACATAATCTATATTCGATTAGTACGAATCGTTAATGCTAAATCTATAATCATATGCACGACTATGCTTCTCTAGGTATACATAGATTAGATCAATTCTTAATTACATATACAAAGAAAACTATTGGTAGTGGATGACTCAGTGATCATACAAAAAAATGGAAAGTCCTTATTTAGATTATGCTCTTACATGCTTTTACACTTTATGTAATTTTGCTTATTGGAAAAGCTTACTAGTTTCTTATTATGGATTTAAATTTACAATTTTATCCTTCTTATAATCGCTTTGATTATTACATGAATACAGTCAAGCCCATGCTTAAATCTTTTGAAAATGACAGCTTTTGATCCAACTACAAGGGATGCTTAAGGCCCTTCCTCAAGCCTTCCCTTACTCTTCTTTCTCATTTTTCTTTTTCCACAAGTTCTAAGGAAATCATTTGTATGTCTTATTGAAAATAAATGATAAAAATAAAACAAAATAAATCGAAAAACCAAAAATGAGATTAGTCATGCTCTAATTCCTAAGAAAGAAAAGAAAATGAAAGTGATGGTTTAAAATCAATAACCCCTAATAAAATGATAGTATACTTGTGTCGTGCCTCAAGGACTACAAGATTAAATTGTGCTAATGCTAGATGTTGGTTCTTAGATTAAATAGAAAGAAGAAACAAATTATGAATTCAATTAAATGGAATAAAATTAATATTGAAATTAAATTGAACAAAAGTAAAGTGGTGTTTAAGGGTGGAAAGGAATGTAAGGCTTTAAATCTACTCTAGCTTTGTAATCTTGATTATTACATCTGTTTTGTGAATCAATTAATTAATATGATGATTTGATGTGGCTTCAAGCCTCAACGTTGTTGTTAAAAGAATTTATGTGATTAACAATCATGCAAAACTATGGGTACCATGCATTTTTAGCGCATCTTACTTTGGACTGACATTCCATATTAGTCGTGAATTATTGAGGTCTAATATTGATAACAAATCTAAATCTTTCTTACAAGTTCATTGATTTCATTTTTCAAGGGACATATTAAGAGAGTGTGGAAATCCAAATGACCAAAATCTGAATAACCCACATTTTTTTGCCCAAAAAAATAGAGTAATTCACTAAAATAGAGTCATCACCTAATTTTTATGAGGAAACTAGGAAATGCTAGCTTATTTTTTCTTTTAGCCACTAATACTCCACCACTAAAATACTTAGCTCGGGAATTTAGGTATGAGAGGCAAAAATTATTAATTGAGCATCTTCTCCATACAATCCTCATTTTGGCTTAGTCATATTCATAAGAATTTACATGATTTTGGTTTGTTAAGCTTGCATCTTGTGAACTTTAATATTTTGTCTAAGTATGAAAGCATGTCTTGTTTTGTGTTGTTGTGTTTTGTCTAAGTATAAGATCCATGTTTTGTTCCTTACTTTGTGTGTTGAACGTAGGCCATCTATTTTTGCTACTTCATACCTAGGTCACACATTTGAACCTCTTAGACCTAGGTTGTTGAGCGTCAACACCTAGGATCATCTTGGAACCATCTTGGTTGACCTCTACCTTCACCCTTGCACCTTGGCCGAGGTGTGCATCACCTAGGCCTCCAACATCTTTGATCCTTGAACATAGTAATCTTGTTCCTTGACTTGTGCAACCTAGGCCGAGGTGTGTCACACCTAGGCCAAGTGTTACCCCTCCTAGCCAAGATCAGTAAGGCCTCACTTATCCTTCACTTGTCCAAAGCCTATGTTTTGATCCGAGATCCTTGTCTTGTCAGAGTGCCCGTGCCACCTTACTTGTTATATACACTTTGACCTACTCTTGTTTTTTCATTCTAACACATTTTTGAGGAGATTGATCAGATGATACCACATGTCCCAGTAGTGGGTTTAAGTCAGATTAGTAGTTGAGAACCTATATCTTTGTCATATCTTTGTCTTGAAGAGAGATAAGCTCTAGTAAGAAGAAGAAGTTCTTAGAGTGAGAGAGCTAGACTTTCCAAGCTCGATTTACAAGCCTTGAACAAATTGGATTTGTGTTTTGAGGTTAGATTCTTGATCTACTTTCGTTGTTCTTTATATTAATCTGATCACATTGCATGATCTAGCAAGATTCATGAATCATGTATTGATTTAAAGTTTTGTTTTAGAGAGAGAAAGTGATGTTCTTGTGTTCTTAAAGAAAAGTTTTGTTTTGATCCAAAAGTTTGTATCAAGTTTCATGTTTTTGTGTTTGTTTTCTTGAAATCTTCAAATATGGGTACCCAGGTCCATGTTTTTTAACTTAGATCATGAAATCTTAGATTTTGAATGAAAAGTTATGATTTTTAGCATTTATATTCTTCATGTTCTTCAAAAGGAAACCCAGATTTCCAGACTTCACTTCTCTAAGTGTGATTATCGAGACCCACTCTTATCCAGCTTCCACACCTAGGCCGATCATTATATCTCATCTTGGCCTACCTTGCATGCACACCTAGGCCGACCACAGTACACCTTTGTTAACACCTTGTAACATCCCGGGCGGGCAGCCCACATCTCGGCTAAGAAGACCACAACTCGGCCAAGAGGTGTGGAACCTCAGCCAAGACCTCTTAAGTTCACTCAACTAGGCCATTTCGGCCCAGCTCATCTCTATCCATCCATTTCGAGAGCTGGTTTGTACCTAGCATGCTTTTCCAAGAAGGAAAACACTGATTTAACTCTCAGCACATGTTTTGCTTTGTTTTGACTTGGTTTTGGAAAGAAATGTCGGGATCTATTTCACTTATTTAAAGCTTCTTTTGAGAGTGCATTTCATAACCATCTTTGAGCATATCTTCTTATCTTCGTGAAGTGCATTCAATGGAATTACTATGTACTTGTAGGACTTGGATCTTTGCCTTAATCCCCTCAACCGAAGAGCTATTGTGAGTGGTATTTTTAATGAAGTTATGTTATAATGTTTTGATAAAAGCTTTGCTTTGTTTTTGGAAAAGTATTTGATCAAACATGAATGATTATCCTTTAGTTTTTGCATAAAGTATTTTGTTTGTTTTGATGACATTCTTGAAAGGTCCTTATGTGTTAGGAGACTTTAATACAACTAGTACCTTTATTTGAGATATCTTATTTGCCACCGATGAGTGGGCTTGTCTAATCGATTCTGGGTCGGTTATTCCTTTGTTTTGTCAATGAATGTCATCCTTTGTATTATGTAGATGTTAGTAAACATCCCTTGAAGCTTTGAAAGCCTTAGATTGATGAACTCGATTCACCCTTTGATTTTGTTACACGTTATGATATGTATTGTTTTGATAAAATCTCAGATATCATTCATTCAAACCTTTATTACTTATATCATTCACTGAGTTTTCAGCTTATCCCTCTCCCTTATATATATGTAGGTGATAAACAAGAAGGCAATGTCACCTAAGCTTTATTTAGAATATTGTTTTGGTTTATGATTTGTAGCATTTTGAAGATTATGCTTCTTAGCTTTGTAGATAACTTGTATTGTATGTTTGGGCTTGAGAAGCCTTTTGATCAAGATGTAATATTAAGTTTATTTTATTTTGTATTCAAGTTGTAAAACCATGTCAATATGTATGTCATTTCATTTAATCTATGCACAGCTCTTATGGACTAATTAGATTTAAATTTATTGTTTCCGCACATGTATGCCCCATATGTATACTCTAGTTGTGTGAATCTTTGTATGTTGGCCTTCGGTAATCTCGGATTACTGGCCATCATGGCATCATTCTATTAGGGGCGGAATGGGGTCGTAACAGATTGGTAAAAAAGCACAAGTTCCTTATAGTACGTTTATTCACACACTCTTGGTCCTAAAGAGCATAGGATTTCCTTTAAAGCTCATTTGTTTTCAGAGGTAGAATGGAGAGGATTTGTAGTGAAGGGATTAATAGTAAGGGGATTAATAGTAAGGGGATTAAGTAAAATTATGTTTGTTTTGATGATAGTTGTTGGTGTAGGGATTGTTAAATTATTTTTATATAAAATAATAAAACAAATAAAAAAAATACAAAAACATTAAACATTAATAACCAAACCAAACCAAGCCTTAAGTCCCATCAAATGGGGTCGGCTACATGAATCCTTCTTCTCCACGCGGCCCTATCAAAGGCCATTTCGTTAGTTAAATTAAGTAGATCCATATTTCTATTTACAACGCTAACCAACGTCAATCTAGGCCTACCCCATCCTCTAACACTTCTATCTACCGTTACAGCATCACATCTCTTCACTACTGCATCTGTTGGTCTCCGTTGAATATGACCAAACCATCTCAATCGATTCTCTCTCAACTTATCTTCTATCGGTGCTACTCCTACCCATTCTCGAATACACTCATTCCTAATTCTGTCTTGTCTAGTCTTGTCACACATCCACCTTAGCATTCTCATCTCAGCCACACTCATCTTATCTACATGTTGTTTCTTAGTTGCCCAACACTCCGTCCTATACAACATCGCTGGTCTAATAGTCGTTCTATAGAACTTACCTTTAAGCCTAGTGGGTATTCGTTAATCGCACAATACCCCAGACGCACTTCTCCACTTACGCTATTCTGCTTTAATCCTATGGGCCACATCCATATCAATCTCCCCTGTTGTTGTGATAATCTATCCTAAATAATGAAAATGTTCATTCTTAGGCAGTTCTTGATTCTCAATCTTCACTGCTCCTCTGCTTTCATTGTTACTGTTACTAAATTTACACTCCATGTACTCTATCTTAGTTCTACTTATCCAGAATCCTTTAGATTCAAGAGCTTTTCTCCAAATCTCCAACTTTGCATTAACTCCTTCTCTAGTCTCATCTATTAGCACTATATCGTCTGCAAAAAGCATACACCAAGGCACATCATCCTGGATATTTTTCGTCAACTCATTCATAACTAAAGCAAAAAGATAAGGATTTAAGGTAGATCCTTGGTGTAATCCTACAGTGATAGGAAATTCATTTGTCTCTCCAGCAGGCGATCTAATAGTGGTCACCACCCCTTCATACATGTCCATAATCACATCAATGTAACCTTTTGTCACCCCTTTCTTTGCTAACACCCAACATATTATATCCCGGGGCACTCTATCATATGTTTTCTCAAGGTCGATAAACACCATATGAATGTTTCTTTTCTTTTCTCTATACTTTTCTATTAAGCCTCGTTTGGGAACAGGCTATTTTAGTAACTTTTTGGCTTTTTACGAAAAGATGTGCAGAAAAGTAGAGAGGTGATGTGACTAGTTTTAGTTGGCTTTTTGGCTTTTTGGCTAAAATAGTCAGTCCCCAAATGAGGCCTTACTCTCCTCAAAAGATAGATCGCTTCCATTGTTGACCTACCAGGCATAAACCCAAATTGATTATCTGACGCCTTCGTTATATCTCGCAACCTGCGTTCTGTCACCCTCTCCCACACTTTCATTATATGACATATTAGCTTGATTCCTCTATAGTTGTTGCAATTCTGGACATCTCCTTTATTCTTATAGATTGGCACTAAAATACTCTTCTTCCACTCATCTACTCCTAGTCAACAAAATTTTGCTAAACAACCTAGTCAACCAAGCAACCCTCTTTTTACACAAACACTTCCAAGCTTCAATAGGGATATCATCTGGTCCTAAAGCCTTATTTGATTTCATCTTCTTAAGTGCAATTTCCACTTCAAAGTTCCTAATCCTGTGATAGAACCTATAGTCTTGGTTTATTGTATTACTAGTTATTTCTTCTCCTATTGTCGTACCTCCATACTGCTCATTTAATAGTTTCTCAAAATAATTCTTCCATCTTTCCTTAATCTCTTCATCCCTCACCAATACCTTAGAATCCTCACTCTTGATGTACTTAACTTGATTAAAATCTCTTGTTTCCCTCTTCCGTATCTTAGCAAGTTTGTATATCATCTTCTCTCCCTTCTTTGCTATCCAGTCTAGTGTATAGATCATCATAAGCTTTTAACTTAGCCTCTCTCACTACTTTCTTGACCTCTTTATTAGCCAATCTATAGCTCTTAAGGTTTTCCTCAGTTCTATCATTTTACCACTTTTTAAAGCACTTTTTTTTGCCTTAACTAACGCTTGAACCTCTTCCCTCCACCACCAAGTTTCTCTAGAGCTGGGTCCCGTTCCTTTCGACTCTCCAAGCACTTCTCTTGAGATTTTCCTCATACAATTGGCCATCTAGTTCCACATAGTGTTAGCATCATCTTCCAAGGCCCAAGTACCTTCCTTATCTATTCTATTCTTAAATATTTCTAATTTATCCCCTTTTAGGTCCCACCATCTCGTCCTACAACGCCCACCATCCTTCCTAACTTGGTATTGCCCTCTAAAATATAAATCTAGTACCAAAATCCTATGAAGAGAGGTTAGGCTCTCTCCAGGAATCACCTTACAATCATTGCATTTTAGGCAGTCCACTTTTCTTACTAAGAAGTAATCTATTTGGCTCTTAACTGACCCACTCTTAAAGGTTATCAAATGCTCTTCCCTCTTCTTATACATAGTATTGGCCACCACCAGGTCAGAAGCCAACGCAAAATCTAAGATACTCTCCCCAGCCTCATTTCTGTCACCAAAATCGTATCCACCATGCACCCTTTCATAGCTTAGTTTATCTATGCCTACATGGCCATTAAAATCTCCACCTATAATCAAGTTCTCTCCTACGGGTATCTCCTGTAAGATCTCATTCATTTGCTTCCAAAAATCCCTCTTAGTCTGGTCATCTAATCTTACTTGAGGGGCGTATGCACTAATAACGTTCACTATCTTCCCTTCAATACCTAGTTTAACTAACATAATCCTATCCCCTTTTCTAATGACTGCCACTATATTCTCTACAAGACCCTTGGCAATTAAGACTTCTACTCCATTCTTGCGTCTATTCTTACCACTATAATACAGTTTAAAACCGGTATCCTCAATTTTCCTAGCCTTCTCACCCGTCCACTTAGTTTCTTGTACGCAAGCTATACTAACTCTCCTTCTAATCATAACATCTACCAACTCCATCGTCTTACTAGCTAAGGTTCCTATATTCCAAGTGGCTACCCTAAACCTATAGTCTTGGACTAGTTTCTTTACCCGTGCTCGTCCAGAAAAATGCAAGAACCTTTGCCCATTTTTCACCGCACCCAGGTGTCGATGCGGCGCCCCTTGCTCACTTTTCAAAACACCCGAAGGCAGGCGCAATGCGTCACTTGAGGGTGAAGACCTAGCATTTAAACGATTCAAAGTAGAATTCATTGTCATAAGGGATCCGAGCGGCTTTTTTACGTGTTGGCTGTCGGCTACCTAACACACAACCCTCCTCCTTAACCCGGGCTTGGGACCAGCAAAGTTGTTAACAACCCCGGCAGAGTTCATTAAACATTAATGTTCAAAAAAAAAAAAAAAAAAGCCTAACATGTAAAAAAATAAAAAATAAAATAAATAAAACAAATAAAACAACTTAAAAAATATAAAAAAATTGAACATTAATGTTCAAAAAAAAAAATTCCCAACATGTAAAAAATTAAATAATATAAAATAGTCCAGCGGACTATTTTCTAATACCAAGTCCTAAGCCTTCATCCTAATTCCCTCCCCAAGGCCCATCCTAATCCGGAGGGGATTATGAATCCCCTCTTCATCTCTCAAAACAAACACAATATTAGTGGGTCTCGTCTTCATCTCAATCCCAATCCCCTCTTTATCTTCCAAAACAAACGACACCTTAGAATGTTGTTAGGATTGCATCATATTCCTTGCTATTTGACAAGGTGTATATTATTTCGGCATGCTTATTTGCTACTTGCCTACTTGCCTATTTGTTCTCTTATTTTAAAGTGACATTTCACATACTCTTAGCATCATGAGAAGGGGAAGACCTCCAATTAGACGAGATCATTCTTAGGACAGGTTGCATAGATTAGAAAGGATGGTAGAAGGTTTGACCTGTGAGTTAAGGCAAGCAAGGCAACAGAACACTGGTACCACCTCTACTTAGGCCGAGCAGACAAACGGCCGAAATGCAGTTCCACATCCACCTCCTCCAGTACCGCAAGTGTATGGGGATGGTACGTTCACTTTGATAAAAGAATTTAAGAAAATGAATCTGTCGAGGTTTCATGGGGGTATAAAGCCATTGAAGGCAGAAGCATGGGTTCTTGAAATAGAGAAGTTATTTGAAATCTTTCCTAGTACCAACACCCATAGGTTGTTATTGGCAGCATTCACACTGGATGACGATGCTCGTAGGTGGTGGATGATGATTCGAGAAGGTAATCCAGGTTTGACTTGGGCTAGATTTTTGGAATTATTTTATGACAAACACTTTTCCCTTAGTGTCCAATATCTCAAGACCACAGAATTCCAGACTCTGACACAGGGTAACAGAACAGTAGCTACATATGATTGTCTTTTCACCAAGTTGGCTAGGTATACACCTCACATTGTCAATACAAAAAAATTAGAAAGTTTGAGAGTCGACTTCGTAGACCAATACAAGATCGGGTTAATATACTCAACATGCAAACTTACGCCTGGGCATTGACAAAGCCATCCTAGTAGAAGCTAAATTGAATAGATATTAGAGTTCAGGAGAGAATCAGAGAAAGAGGTGAGAAATTGTATACTAAGCTTAGCAAGTGTGAGGTTTGGCTTTCAAGCATTTCATTTCTGGGTCATATGATTAATGAAGAGGGTATTTCTATTGATCCTAGCAAAATTGAAGCCATTATGAGTTGGCTGAGACCAACTAATGTGTTCGTAGTCCGTAGTTTTCTGGGTTTAGCAAGTTATTACATAAGTTTGTGAAGGACTGCTCAAAGATTGCAGTGCCATTGACACAGTTGACTTAGAAGGGAGTGGCATATGAATAGACTGAAGATAGAGAATCAGCTTTTCAGAAGCTAAAGACGATGTTAGTCTTAGCACCAATTCTTGTACTACCATCAGGTAATAAGGAATTTTAGATTTATAGTAATGTTTCATATAAGGGTTTACGTTGTGTGTTGATGCAAGCGGGTAAGGTCATAGCATATGCATCTCGTCAGTTGAAACCTTATGAAAAGAATTATCCTACCCATAATTAGCAGCCGTGGTATTTACTTTGAAAATTTGGCGTTATTACTTGTATGGAGCCTCTTGTCAAGTTTTCATAGATCACAAGAGTTTGAAGTATTTGTTCACTTAGAAAGAATTGAATATGAGACAGAGAAGGTGGCTTGAATTATTGAAAGACTAAGACATGCAGATTTAGTATCACCCAGGTAAAGCTAACTCAATGGCTGATGTGTTGAGCAGAAAATCCGTTGGGAGCTTGGCATGTTTTCTCACCGAGTAGAAGAGCATACTTTGGGATTTGCAAGACCTAGATATTGATATTGTAGTTCACCGAGATGAGAGAATTTTAACAATGATTTCAGTAGAGCCAACTGTTATTGAGGAAGTAAAGACAAGACAAATGGAGGATGAATTTTTCAAGAAGGTAGTTGATGAAATTATCACGAAGCCGAGACCAGGATATACCATTGAAAATCAAGTACTAAAGTTTGAGGGAAGGTTATGCGTGGCCGACATCCCAGAGTTGAAAAGGAAAATTTTGCAAGAAGCTTATAATTCTCGATTTTTCGTTCATCCAGGAAATACGAAGATGTACCAAGATGTGAAGCAAACTTTTTGGCAGCCAAATATGAAAAGAGAAACAGTAGAGTTTGTATCACAGTGTTTGTATTGTCAACATGTGAAAATAGGACATCAGAGGCCAGCCGGACTTCTTCAACCTTTTCTATTTCCCAAGTGGAAATGTGAATACATCCCCATGGATTTTCTTGTGGGTTTGCCAAGGACACAAAAAGGTATGGATTCGATTTGGGTTATAGTTGATAGATTAACTAAGTCAATACACTTTTTTCCGGTTAAGACTACATTTGATGCCTACCGACTTGCTTCGTTGTATATGAATGAGTTTGTTAGACTTCATGGGGTGTCAATGTCTATTGTGTTAAACCAAGATCCGAAATTTGT
Organism: Camellia lanceoleosa; assembly: GCA_025200525.1. NCBI lineage: Eukaryota > Viridiplantae > Streptophyta > Magnoliopsida > Ericales > Theaceae > Camellia > Camellia lanceoleosa. Next base: position 90,886,404 of record CM045769.1, read on the forward strand.
TTCTAGATTTTGGTAGAGTTTACAAAGAGCTTTGGGAACTGAGTTGAGATTTAGCATAGCTTTTCATCCTCAAATCGATGGGCAAACAGAAAGAATGATTCAGACACTTGAAGATATGCTTAGGTTATGTGTATTAAACTTCAAGGGAAGTTGGGAATTATATTTTCCATTAGTAAATTTTGCTTACAACAATAGTTTCCAAGCTACCATTGGCATGGTGTCGTATGAAGCTTTGTATAGGAGAAAGTGTAAATCACCAATTTATTGGACCAAAGTTGGAGATAAAGCATTGATAGATCCTGAGATAGTTCAAGTGACAACTGAGAAGATTGAGCTCATTCAACAAAGGATCAAGACCGCTCAGAGTCAACAAAAGAGTTATGCTAACCAAAGAAGAAGAGAGATAGAGTTTGAAGTTGGAGATCACGTATTCTTGAAAGTTTCACCGATGAAAGCTTCAAGGTAAGTTAGTATAGCTTGCTTTTCATGCTCCTTTCGGATACGACTAGCCCTACAGTTCGGACTCCCGTGATTTTGAATTTGATTTCACAAGTGCAATGTGAAATAGTGAAAACACAAAAAAAGTCCAAATCCGACAATTCTTTTTGGAAAATCGATATTTGAATCAAATGCCAAAAATGGACTGTTTTGCCAGATTTCAAAGTCGCTGCCTAAATATTTTTTGAAAAATTTAAGAAACCCATGACTCGTGCTAAAAGCCATGTGTCCGCCATCTCCAAAGTGTCTCGGCTCGGGAACTTAGGTACGAGAGGGAAAGGTCATGAATTGAGCACCCCACTTGCCCGATCAAAGATTGGCCCCTACTAATCATGATGTGATTTTATTTACATTATATGCTCTTGTTCCGATTTATTAGCTAATTTACTATGTGTTATACGCAAGTATAAACTAATTTGCAAAAGTTGGAACTCTTTGATTTCATGTTTGTTTTGAGAAAAAGTTTTGCAAACATGTCACTTGAAAAAGCGAGCTTGTATATTAATCAATTTATCCCAATTTTAGCAATTAGCCTTCACCCACTGGTATTCAAACAAGTATATCATTTAAGCAATTAGCCTCATACAAAGCATGCTTGATATGGTAACATAGACATACAATGCGATACGCTAAAACACAAAATGCTCACCTAGTACTCCAAGGCAAGCCAAAAGAAATGATTAGAAAATATGCATGTTCTTAAACAATACAATGTGACTAATGCAACGCACACATTCATGCAATTTTTAATAGGGTCAGCTACGAGCATGGTATGTGATTCCATTCAAGACATGTGAAAAATCATGTATTCAAGCAATGAAATTAAAATCAACATTGGTTAGGATGATGAGCCGAACCCAAATGCATATGAGACAAGGTGTATGCAAACATGGGAATGCTAATTAAATGTGATGCTTTACACTACCATTATAAGCGGGTAAATAAAAGGGAGAAAGAAATGGGGGTTAGAAGACATACAACATTATTACATATTTGCCCTCATACAAGAGGGTTTGAATGAGTGTCCAAGCGTCTGAATTAAACTAACTATTACAAATTTGAATAAATGAATTAAATAACTAACTAGCTAATCTAATTGATTTCTAAGGGGCACTAAGCTAACTATCTAATTTATTACAACAAAGGCATTATATCAATAATTGTTGCAACAAGGACAATAAGAATTAATTACAATAATTATAACAATACTAATGAGAATAGTAATCTAAGCAACCATGAGACACAATGATCGCATGCATAGCACCCAGAAGTTGCTTTGTCTACCCAGACTGCTCTGCCTTACCTTCAGCTAGTGCCCTCTGTTTCTACCAACAGTCTTTGTTTTACCAAACATTGGGAGCCGGCTAGCTCCAAATGAGATCCGGCCGGGTCACAAAAGTGCCGGTTGGCACTAAATTTTATGTCAAAAAATGTTTTGTGCTCTAAGGTGAGAACAGTGCAGGCAGAGCCATTCTAGGCCTGTTTGTCCTTTCTACCCCTCTCTGTCATGGGAAACTCAAGAGAAGAGCAATTCCGAGTCCGAAACCACCAACAAGCACAATTTGATGGCTTGATGATTTTGAACACATTTGGACAAAATTGAATAAATGTAATGGAAAACCACCCCTCCATCTTATCATGAAGGCTTAAAGAGGGAAGTAGACATGCTCTAAGTCTTATCAACATATCATGGATTGATATGCGACAATTCCTAGAATGATGGACTCGGCATAACGTCCGGCTGAGTCCAGCCAACTCTACACATTTCCTTTATGTCGGTTTAGTTCATTTTAAGACGATTTTATTAGTCTTTTCCATTCTTTAGTCACTTTGTCCAAAGTGATGGTTAAGTCCACTAAATGAGAAAAAACATCAAACGATGAGTGATTCTAAGCATGAAAGAGAGCCTATGCTTTGACGATGAACCTTCGTGGAGATTAAGCCATTAAGCATAGGTTTCTTTCTCATGCTTTGAATAACCGTCGATTGGTTGAAGTAACTCTCAAACAAAAGAAAAGAAGAAAAGAGGGAGGTTATAGAAATGATTGCAGGATCAATTATTAGAATGAGACTCTTCAACATGGAAATTAAACAAAGAAAAGAAACTATCAAAGCATGAGTAACACAACACAACAACACAACAAGCTAGATATGAAGACTTTCAACACAACAAGCTAGATATTCAAAGCATACACTAATTAAATAAATTAGGACAACTCTAAAACAACCTCTAATATGCTAAAAATAGTGACCAAAAATCATGGTAAGAGTATAAGAAAATGTAGGAAAGAACAAGGCACTGAAAAGCTAGTGAACAAAAGCAAGGAGAGGTGGCTAATCTCTCCATTTTTGAGACCTCAAACCAAGTTTTTTAGCCTTTTTTAAACTCTGAAAATCAGTTTAAAATTCAAAGAAAAGAGTGTAAAACAAGGGTGTGAGCTATGAAGTAGAGTGCAAGAAAGGGTGTTAACTCTTTCTACCCTTTGGTAGCTATTCAAACCCAAATTCTAACACTTAAAATAGGATCAAAATAATACAAAAACACAAGAAATAAGTAGAGAAAGACAAAAATGAGAGCAATACAAAGGTGTTAAACTTATACCTCTTGAAGAAGGTAAGCTCTTGTTTGTGAACCAAACTTTGTTCAAGCACACTCTCAAGCTTGAATTGTCACTCACAAAGCTCAACCAAGGTTCTAAGTTGTGGCTCCAAGGTTGTGTATGGTATATAGATATAGTATAAGGATGCTCAAATATCTCAAAGGTAGCTTGGACAAGAATAAGGAGCTCTCAAGGGTTAGTTTGCCTCTTTTGAAATTTTTCCAACCTCTAACACTGAGATATATGCTCGTATTTAAAGAATTTGAGCAAAATAGGTCATAAATATCTTCAAAAATGGACAACTGGCTCATTCCCGCCCAAAATAGTGTTTCTTGCTATCGAGAGCCAGCCGGCTCCCAATAGCTATAGCCAGCTCCCAATGTGGTACGGTCGGCTCCTAATGCCCTCCCTTGTTCCTTTGTTTTAAACTCAATGTAGGGTGGCACAATGTTTAAAAATGAATTACTGGGGTAAAAATAGTATGAATATGGAAGGTTTAGGATTGGTTTAGAGCGTGAACTTACGTTCCTTCGTTGAGACTTCGAATCACAACCAACACAACTTCATCATCGAGTGCCCAAGACAAAGTATCCAAGTCTTGCGAGCAGTCACAAATGGCGTGTCTACAGTTGCCCCTCTTTGACAGAACTCGAAGTCATGGAATGACGTGAGTGAATGTCAAAGCCTAGAGACGACCCATTTGACGAGGCCGTAAGACTTGGGCAAGAAAACAAATCAAAATACAATTGCCAAAGGTTGAACCCATAGGTTGCCTACGTATCCTCTTTGTAAGGAATCAAACCAGCGTAGTTCAAGGGCAAGATATGCAAGAAACATAACTTATGATCATGCAATGAAGCAATGCAATGAAACAAGAATGTAAATAATAAGCGACGAAACAATGCTATAAACAAAAGCAGGTATCCAACACCTGAATGAAAGCAAAACAAGTTAAGTCGCGTCTCACACGGAAAGAGGTAAGTAAACAAAACATGAGGACAGAGAGTGTGCAAACCAAACCATGTCCCATATAGAAAGGGTGTAAGAAAATGCAGACCCAACTACATCTCACGTAGGAAGGGTGAAAAGCTACAAGGGTGGTGTGAACACCAGGTGCACTTGATGCTTTTAACCAAGGAAAACAATCCTAACGTGTCTCATGTGAGAAGGGGAAAGGATGGTGTGAACAAACAAGCACACCTACTATTTTTAACCAAGCTGAACAATCCTAACGCATTTCACATGAGAGGAGGAAAGGTGATGTGAACAAACAGGTGCACCTGCTATTTTTAACCGAGGAAACCAATCGTAATGCGTCTCACAGGAGAGGAGGAAATGATGGTGTGAACAAATAGACGTACCTGCTATTTTTAACCGAGCTGAACAATCCTAACGCATCTCATGAGAGAGGAGGAAAGGTGGTATGAACAAACAGGCGTACCTGCTGTTTTTAACCTAGGAAAGCAATCCTAATGCGTTTGACGCGAGAGGAGGAAAAAATGATGTGAACAAACAAGCACACTTGCTGTTTTTAACCAAGCTGAGCAATCCTAACGCGTCTCACGCGAGAGGAGGAAAGGTGGTGTGAACAAATAAGCGCACCTGTTGTTTTTAACCAAGAAAAGCAATCCTAACGCGTCTCATGAGGAAAGGATGGTGTGAACAAACAGGTGCACCTGCTATTTTTAATTGAGCTGAACAATCCTAACACGTCTCACGCGAGAGGAGGAAATGTCAATTCAACGAAGAAGCAAACAACTTTAGAATAGAGTGAGATTACCTCATCCCTAGGAATGACTCGGAAAATGAAGCCATGAACTCTACGGAGAAAACAGTACAAAGCATAAACACGAGTTTCTATAATTCAAAAAGAAACGCACAAATCCAAAACCAGGCTCGAATTAGCAAATTTAAGGGCAAGTTTGCCAATTGTGAAAATAGACTTAGCTTGTATAATGGAACACATTACAAATTCTCAAAACAACGAGATAATGGACCAAAGCAACGAAATAACGAAGCGAGTAACGTAATAATTACAACTTTAGAACGACACGAAACAAAACAAATTACGAGCTCAAACTAATTAAGAAACTACCCAACTAGAAATTAATAAAATATGAATTCAACAAATTACGAATCTTAAACACCTATGGATACAAATTGAATGGATTAAAACCGAGTACAAAAACATTTTCCCTTCTTTTTCATTTTCCTTTTCTATTTTTCTCTTTTTTCTCTCTGTTTTTGCTTTATATATAAATTTTCTTGATTTTTCTCCTCTTTGTTTTTTTATTGTTTTCTTTTTCTTCACCTGTTTTACTTTATTTTTTACTCTCTTTTTTTTCTATTCTTTTTCCTTTTCCTTTTCCTTTTTCTCTTTTCTTTTCTTTTTTACAAACCAAAATGAAACCTAACACTGAAACATACTCAGATAAACAACAAAACAGCAGAACTGGGTTTGCATTTGGAGCCGGCCAGCACTTAACAAAGTATAGTCGAGCTCAAATAGTACCAGCCGGCTTGCGATAGCGGCAGCGGCAGATTCAGCAAAAACCACGACCGTGGTTGATTCAACCGCATTCCACTCTTCATTTTACACACACCCATATCCGAAAATCTTCTCATTCTCTTTTAGGATCTTCCTCTCTCTAGATTTTCCCTTCATTTACATTACCTAATGATTCTTGCAAAATTTCCTTTGAAAACCCTTCTAATCCTCTACATTTTAGGCCGATTAGAATTTGATTTGGTTGAGTATTGGGTTTCTCTTGGTTTTTTGGATCCTTCTCATGCTTTTCCTTGTGATTTCTTCTACCTCCTCTTGATTTTTAACTTTTTGTTTTCATTTTCTCTCTCCTTGGGCTTGGATTTGGGGTTTTTCATCTAATCTCACTCATCCACATGTTTTTCTTCATTTTTTCCTTACTTTCCTCACTTTCCCTCCATGGCTAGTGGTGAACTTCCTATCCCCAACCCCGTTATTGACATTTGAGCCATCCTAGGTGAGGGTATAGAGGCCGAGGATGTCCTCCCTCCCATTCCTGAGCCGGAGTTCCTTCCCTTTGCTGATAGACCATTTGATGTAGACACCTACCGGCTACGTACACACACTCTGACCCTGGGCGGTATCCTGCGATTTGAGGGCCTTATTTCGGGAATTGACAAGGACATCTTATTATGGGAGCCCACCGAGCACTTGTCCGTAGATACCTCCACGGTAAGCACATAATTGAATTCCTTTCAAGGTACTATAGATACTGACAACATTCCTATACTACAGGTGATGGCCAGGAGGATTAGAGGTTATGGGTCTATTTCTGGTCCTACGCACTGGCATAAAAGGCTCCCTGTGGAGGTTCATGCATTAGTTGACGCGGCTGGTTTTGGGCCTTTCTGGTTAGGACTAGTGCAGATGAGGGCTGACCCATTTCTACACGAGGCCCTGGTGGAGTGCCAGTGGGACACCACAGATTCATTCCACTTCTAGTCAATCAAGGAGTTGACTCTAACCCCGTACGACTTCTCGATGCTTACTAGCTTGCGGGTCGGAGTTGTTGGCCTGATCCCTTTTGATCCGAACATAGCGCAGTGGAGAGCTGCCCAACTCCATCTTCTCGGAGTGATCCCAGACGTTGTCAGTCCTGGGATGGTGAGATATAGTTGGTTCTTGGACTATTTCTCTAATCTTCAGCCAGCTACTCCGAAGGAGGTCACCCAGTACTCTTGCAGATTTCTTATGTATCTCCTCGGTACTACCCTATTTGCGAACAGGGAAAATACCGTAGAGCTTTATTTGTTGGGAGCACTGGTGCATCTACAGTAGGTGGAGGAGTATGACTGGGGTGGAGCCGGCTTGGCCACCCTATACTGCTATATAAGCTCCGCATCCTGCCGCAAAGCAAACTTACTTGGCGGCTATTGGCGAGTTTGGAAGGTACACTTCACACTTCTTATTTCCTGCTTTGCTTTACATTTCTTGTTTATCTTATCTGCTTTACTGCTCTATTCATAACTACTTATCTACTTTCTTGTAGCTATTGGTTTACACATATTTCACCTCCTTTGCTCCGATCCCAGTATGGCCACTTGAGTTGTCAATACCCCGCTCTCGGTACTACAACTCTCAGTTCGAGCAGCATCGGCGCTTAGATCGAGATTTCCCTTACTTGCGCTGCTTCTTCGACACAGTCACCGCAGATAGGGTAACAACACTAGCCTTTAACTTTTACATACTGTGTGGACACTACACTGTTTCCATACTATTATCCCACACTGCACGGTTTCCATACTGCACTGTTATTCTTATATTGTTGTTTTCATACTGCTCGGACCTTTGACATCTGACACCTACTTCCACAGGTTGACTGGCACCCCTGGATGGGTATTCCTCAGGTTTCGAGGGTGATTTATGCTACTGCATGGGAGGCCTTCACTATGCGGATCCTTTTTGAGGGCCCTTTCGGCAGGGCATACTATTTGGAGGAGCGATGTATCTGCCAGACCCGAGGCTAGGTTGATCCTGATATTCCACATCCTCCTCTTCTCGGTATGAGAATTGCCGATGATCTTCACGATAAGCCTCTGATCGATCACCTGATGTAGAGAGAAAGAGGACAGTGACAGACATCGCGAGGCTGGTGATTTTACTGCATTCTTACAGACCCTAGTGCTGGCTCCGTTTACCAGAGGTGTGGCCTGTGTGTTTCTCGAGGCTGCTGCTGCTGCTGGAGGTGCCCTTACTGTTGCTCCCATTCCTAGGCTTCCTGCGATTCCTACCGAGGTCATGTACATGCGGCCGGATGGAGTGATCGAGCAGATCCCTCTTGAGCATATCAAGGAGAGGGACCGTGGGTTGGTGATTGCTCCCGGCATCGAGTAGGTACCCACTGCACTTTATTTTTCCTGTCCTTGGCTATTTTTGTTCACTCTACCTTGTTATTTTTGCCCACTGTTCTCAAAATTCTCTTCTTTTTATAGGTACTCGCGGCGTATGCTGATGACATCCTCCGAACGATTGACCAACTGTTCCTCATGGTGCGGAGGAGACAGACTGCTCTGGTTACCTACGGGATTAAAGTATACTCTGTTTATAGTTCATTTTTACTGCAATCTTGTCTACTATTTTGTTGAGTGTATACTGATATTGGCATTATTTTTAGCTTGAGCCAATGCCAGCTGCCCCTACAAGACCTCCTCCAACTGGGAGGAGAGGGAGACGGGGCCCAGTGAGAGGCAGAGGATGGGTCAACCGAGGAAGAGACAAAGCGAGGCAGCGCTCACCTTATGAGGAGTCCTTTGATGGGTATACGACCTTTGAGGATGAGGGGGATGAGGTCGACATGTAGTCCAGCAGCCTCAGTGACGATAGTGATATACCTCTTTCACAGTCGAAGAGGAAGAGGGCGAGGATGGGTTAATGATTCACTTTTCTTTTTTTTTTGCTTTGTAGTTAAGAACTGGCTTCAAAAGCCAAAAAAGCCAACAAGAGAGTAAGAGCGTCCATGATAGTGAGAGAAGGATAATGGGTTTGTGGAGGGAGAGAAAGAGATAGACAGAGAATGAAAGATAAGAGAAAGAGAACGGTAGTGCTAGGATGAAGAGAGAGAGAGAGAGAGAGAGAGGAAAGAGTTTTGATTTGGTTTCATTGTATAGCATATAAACATACATATATATATATATATGGATAATTTGATCATTTTATGTGAGTTTGTTCTTATGAACAATGTTTCTTGAAAGCATAAACTTTTGGATAAAAAAAAAATTTACAATTGAATTTATAGATCAAGTATCATTTTAAAGTTGATTTTAAACGTAACGGATATTACCAATTGTTCTTGTACCCAGATTCCATGCATAATGCATTGTTTGTAAAAATTTGCCGATTGGATATTGCCAAGCGAGAAGTGATAACGGAACGAAACAATGCCCATATTCTCTGTTTTATCTCTGCCTCAAATCAATTGAACAAGAAATGATAATTCCACTGCAACTCCTGCCTCCTCAAACTCAAACCCAAACCCTAACCCTGGCCCTTCTCCCCTCACTCAACCCTTCCCCAAAACCCCATCCCAAAAGCCTCCTCAACTGCCTCACTCCTCTCCAAACTCCCTCTGCACTCACTCCCCACCTCACCACCACCACCGCCACCGCCACCGCCACCGATCCGCCGCAACCAACGTCCGACTCCGGCCTCCGCTTCCGTGAGAAGCTCCTCTACCTCCAAACCCTCAAAGTCAATCTCTCCAAAGCCCTCCACAAGAATCCTAATTTCCGATCAGCCCCACTCGACTCCCTCAAATTAGTCGAGAAATGCCTCTCCTCCATGGGCATCGACCGCTCTGCCTTGGGCCGCATCTTCGACATGTACCCCCAGCTCCTCACCTGCGATCCCTATTCCGATCTCTACCCCGTTTTCGACTTCCTCTTGAACCACGTCAATATCCCTTTCCCCGATATCCGAAAATCGATCATTCGCTGCCCGAGACTCTTAATTTGCAGTGTAGATCACCAATTGAGACCCGCATTACGTTTCCTAGAAAATTTGGGGTTTGTGGGGAAACACGCATTAACTTGCCAGACCACACTGTTGTTGGTTTCGAGCGTCGAAAACACGCTTATGCCCAAGCTGAATTACTTGCAAGATTTGGGTTTTTCGTATGAGGAGGTGTCGAGGATGGTGTTGAGGTCGCCGGGGTTGTTGACGTTTAGTATTTCCAATAATTTTGGGCCGAAAGTGGAGTATTTCTTGAAGGAGATGAATGGGGATTTGGCAGAGCTAAAGAGGTTTCCGCAGTATTTTTCATTTAGTTTGGAGGGGAAGATAAAGCCTCGGCACCAGCTCTTGGTGGAGAATGGGTTGTCTCTTTCACTGTCGCAGATGTTGAAGGTCAGCGATGGGGAGTTCAATGCACGGTTGATTGAGAAGCAATTGCGATTAGTTGATGTGAGACAGTCATAGTAAGTTTCCTTGCAAGTTGCAACTTATATTATGTATACTTTGCTTCGATAGTGAAAGTTCACGACTTTTATGTGTTTGATGGTCAAATGTACATTTTTTGTGCAATATAGCATCTTTATTTATTCATAAGAGACAATTGTTTCATTCCCTCTATTGTTCTCTAGACATGAAGTGGAAGTTAGAAGCTGTAGTAAGAAACCTAGTTAACAAAATTAAATTGGTTGTAATTTACATTTTGCACTTGGTTAGAACTATCATAAATATCCAAATATGAGTTGGTGTTCCTAGCAAGCTTGAAATGAAATTAGTAAATTCTTTACCATTCAAGTAAAATTTAAATTCCTAGTGCCGATGGAAACCAGAACACAAATGATCAAGCATTACTGCTAAATTTGGGGGTGATAATGTAAGATAGTGGGACAGGAAAAAAAGCCTTTGTTTATCAGTTATTCAGTATTATAGTAAACCCTCTGTTTTGAGACTTTCAGAAGGTTTGAACCTGATTCTGCCATTTATTCAATGCCAATATTCATTTTGTTAGAGGAAACTGCCATAGTGGATTGTCCTCAAGTTATGGACTTAAAATCATTTGCTTCTTGGATGCTTGAAATCTGGGCTTCAGTTATTAGGGAGTTGAATAATTGTGAGGGCATGTATTGGCAGTGATTGATGGGAGATATCATTTATGTAATCAAACGTTTAGAAGCTTAAAGCCCAATTCTATGGTTTTTGTTCAAATAATATTTGCACTCTGTTTTTGATTGTCAAGGAGAAGCTGGTTTTATAATCTTTCCACATACCTGAACCTTCATCAGTAATCAATTGTCACCATATTGGTCTCTTGTATTTGATAGATGTATGCATAATGTGGTCACTTAGTAGGGTAAATTACCAATAGGTTCTACTTTTGGGACTTATTACCTATTAAGTCCTATGAATAAATTTATCTAGTGATAAATTTATCAGTCTCACTTATTTTTATGAATAAATTTACAGTAAGGATCTGTAGGTAAATAAGTTTAGTTAATATGACTGATTGGTAAGTGTCACAACTTAGTAAGGTCCCTATCGTGGTTATTGCTTGGAAAACAAAACTCAATGTTTTTTATTCAAACCTATAGCTTTTGCTAAATTTCAAGTAATGGTCCATCCTGCTCTCGCTGCACTCATCCTTTTTGGGCGATCCTCAGAGGCATAAGCTAGCTAGCAAAGACTTAAACAGGGATGAAGGCTTTGCTTGGTTCACTGATATATAGCCCTCAACTTGTTGAGGATTGTTGAGGATGCAAGAAGGGTGTTTTATCCCAGATTTGTGTACTAAACTATGTTATTAGAGTTCTACTTACATGACAATGTTATCTCCTTGCACTCAGTTTTCTAAAATTCCACTCTTCCAAAATTAAAAAATTATCATTTTATCTCATTACGCCCTCCACAATCCGATATATATATACTAGAGGTTGTGCACACCTACATGGGTGTGCTTAAAATTTTCATTGTGGGTTGAAGTTGGCTATTATAGATTGAATATGTAGTTACAGAAAACTTGTGCTTCAATTCTTAGTTACAGAAAGGTAATTTGGGAACAAAATAGTGTGACACAAAAGTGTCAATGCCAACTTAGCCCTTTACATATATAATAGAATAGATAGATATATCCATTGCTAGCCTTTCATTTTGCTTTAGTAGTAAAAATGGTTTATTTAACGTTTAATTAGTTTTGTAATTAATTGAAATCTATGTGAAAGTGGTTTGATATATGATCCATCAAAATTTTAACTCCAAGGGGTTAGCCTGGTGGCAAGGCCTTGGGTCTTGGAGGTGTGCTCCCTCCAAGGTTTGACGATCGGAACCTCTTAGGTCCTAACAATTCCTTGGAGCTATTGGACTGGGAAAAAACTCTTGAATTAATTGCGGTGCATTAGCGGGAAACTCATTGCCGAGGGCCTATTTGTCAGACTTTGATCCAGACATCCCGGTGCCAATAGAAAAAAAAGAAGAAAGTATAATCCATCAAAATTTTGTTTAAAACTTTGTTCAAACTTCCAGTGTGAAACAAACTTAAAATTTTCGAACTTATGTGGCCGATCAAATTTGAAACATTTGTATTTTTTCGGTGGATCAAAAACTAATTTGTTCAACTTTTAGGCATTCAGCCAGAAAAGTCCAAACAAATTAAGTTTGTTCATTCGTAAAATTCCGAACCAAATTCAAATCAAGAAAGGAAACCTTTGGTAGGTGGTTGATGGTGGGTCTAAATCAGACGACCAAGGTTTTAAATAACGGTGGTGGTTACCATAACGGTAACGATAGCGTTGATGCAGTTGCGGGTTGTAATGGTGACAGCAACCGAAACCTTGAATTTTTTAATTCTTCGCACAACTTTAAGAAAACATACAAGTACGCATGTTTTTATTCCAGAATCACATTTAGTGAGGTTTTGGGGTTCAGTTCACATTGAATTTGGTTAATTTATCAATGCATATCAACTGTTTCATTTTCAGTTATGGTGAATTCTCAACAATCTGAATGGTTCTAGTCAAAATGTGGTATGAGACAAGGGGACCCATTGGCTCCGTATCTTTTTATTTTGGTGACTCAAGCCTTCTCTTTGGGTTTAGATGCTCTTGCGTCCCGGGGTGTTTGTACAGGGATGTCTATTTGTCGTAATGCACAGGTTATTTCTCATCTCCTTCCTACAGATGATTGTTTATTTTTCATGGAGTTTGAATTAGCAACGATTTGGTGTTTGAAATGGTTTTTGCAAGCCTTCTATCACTAATTGAGTCTTCAGATTAGTTTTCATAAATCTGATCTCTTCGTTAGTCCTAATATGAGTCCAGCTCATCGAGTTTTTCTTAGCGCGTGTCTTGGGGTTTAAACTAGTTGATAGACCTGGATTATATTTGCGAGCGGTTCTGGGTGCTAGTTTTCGTAAGGCAGATTTGTTTAGTCATATGAATAGATTTTCTGCTAAGCTGTTGGGGTGGAAATGTAGTCTTCTATCATTTGCCGGAAGATGTTTCCTGGTTAGACACTCTCTTTTGTCAATTCCTTCTTATCTGTTATCTGTGTTTAAGGCTCCGGTGTATTTCATCCGTCATATTCGCAGTATTGTGGGGAGTTTTCTGTGGAAACATTCAGGTGAAAAGGGGATAATTTGGAAAAGCTGGGATAGTTTGTGGTTACCTAAGGCAGTAGCTAGTCTTGGATTTCGAGATCCGGGGTTGTTGAATCAATCTTTGCTGGCTAAGGTAGCTTGGAGAATCATTTTGATTCCCCAATCTCTTATAAGTAGACTTTTTATGGCAAAATATTGTTCGATGGGTGTGTTTTTGAATGCTACACCACGCCTAAGTCAGGTTGCTCATGGGCATGGAGGAGTATCCTATGGGAAAGGATCTTCTTAAAAAAGAACTGGGGTGGGTTGTGGGGAATGGTGAGAATATTGATCCTTTTGAAGACCAATGGATTCCTACTTAAAAAAATGAGATGGCAGGAAGGGGGATGGGTAAGTTGTTCAGCTCTTTTAAAGTTGCTTATCTTATTAATCAGATCGTGGAGAGAACCATTGATTTGGTCCCCTCTTTCCAGAACATATGGTCACTCATATATTGAATATACATATTCCCCAAATTAGTAAACTTGATCAATTAGTGTGGCAGCTGGCCAAGGATGGACAGTATTCGGTTAAGTCGGGTTTTTTCTTAGTTATGAAAGAGTGTCAGACTTTGCATCATCCGGGTAATTGGGATAGTGGTGGGTGTTGGAAGAAGTTGTGGAAATTAAATTTGCGTCCTAAATGGGCATTATTTATTTGGAATATTTTACATAGAATCCTACTTGTCAAAAATCTTCTTGTCCATGGGGGAATACCATTAGATCTTGTGTGTTCAAGGTGTGGTGTTGAAGAGGAATCATTAGAGCATCTTTGTTTCCAATGTAAAACACATTTGGCGAGGGTCTAGTCTTGGTCTTAATTTTGAGGATGGGGAGGGATGTTTGGTTCGTGACTGGATGGTACAATGGTTCCAAAAGGCACCAGATGATGATGATGATGCAATTCGAGAATCTGTTAAGGTTTTGTGGGGTATTTGACTTCATAGGAATAAAGCTACATTTGAGAATGTGGTGGAAGACCCTGCTCATGTTTTGAGATTAATTAGCTCTCTGAATTGGGTACATGATCAGAATAGGATATTAGATATTAATGATTTGTCCACAAATAGTAGTAACATGGGTGTTGCTTCATCTGGTGATTCTTTTGTATTATCTAATTCTGCAAATTGGTTCCCACATCCCTGTTTTGACTGCTTTGTTATGGACGGGGTGGGGAAGGAACTTACGGTCAAGGCGGGTGCAGCTTGGGTTGGAATGGACAATAAAGGAAACTAGTTTGTATGGATGAAATTTTCCTTTGTTGCATCGTCAGCCTTGGTAGTTGAAGCCAGAGCTTGCTTAGTAGTAAAGTGGTGTGTGCAGAACAATGTGAAAGCAGCTACCATACTCACTGAATCTTTATTGTTAATCCAGATGTTGCAAAACGTTAGTAAGAAGGAATGGGACCTGACAAACTTTTTGCAAGATTTATGTTATTTTTGTATTATGTTAGATTATGTTTGTATTACTAAGGTCCCTAGACAAAATGTAAAGGTGGCTCATGTGTGTTGGCAAAAGCAGCCTTGTCAGAAGGCTAAACTGTGTGTAGTCTTTCTTTAATATATATATATATATGTGATTATCTTGGTTTTATTAAAAAAAAAAAAAAAAAAAGAAGAAGAAAAAAACAAGTTTAAAATACAAAATGTCAACATAATAATGTAAAAGTACATAAGATGAATTTGTTCAATAAATTTAACATAAGAGAAATAGATGTTAGCAGATAAGATGAAAAAGTAATGAAATCTTTAAGATTGGCATTCAAAACATGTATAGATAAGATTTTTACTTAAAATATGTATGGACATTCAAAAGAGAAAATAGTATTACTTACAAAATTTATAAAAAATATTATGTTCAGTGATTTAATTATTGAAAATGTATGAACATTTATTTAGGCTTTAGTTTTTGTTCCAAACATTTTCATATGTTTCCAAATTGTTTTTCTATCTCCCTTATGTTTCCGAAATGTTTTAGTTTTCAAGCTAAATGAAACAACACACTGAATGAGAAAATAACATTATATACAAAATTTATAAAAAAAAAAAAAAAAAAGTTAAAAAATAGAAGCGTAACCATTGTAGTGATTGTAACTGCGCTGTAGCGGCAATGTAATAGCCGTTACGGCCTTTATGTAACGGTAGCGGTCGTTACGGTTGTGAATTTTTGTCACACCGCTATAGCCGCCGTAACTGGTGACGGTAACCATCACAACTATTACATAACGGTTGTGGCCACTTTTTAAAACCTTGCAGATGACTTAAATCTTAAATTTTTGGGGCTTAAATTTAGTGGAATAAAGGGATAATGAACTCAAATTTAGTTAGGGAAGCAAAATTTGTAGAGGGTTAATTTATTTATTTATTGAATTCAAGTCTCCTACTGCCGATGATCCAGCACCCCTGAATAGCACGACCTAGACTTTCACAATCCATCACCTTGCGCAACCTAGTTCATCCTCCAAAACCAACACTGTGTACTACAGAGAAAGAGAGATTCAAGGTAAAGGTAGAAAAAGAAGATGGAAGATGTGGGAGGTGACGACGATGAAGGGTAGTGTCGAATCTAGGGAGTTGGGGAGGAGGATCGGTAACGAGGGAGGGGCTAAAAGGGGGGTTGATGAAACTTAGAAGTGATTTGGGGGGGGGGGGGGAATTGTGATGGTCGGAGAGGTGGGAGGTGCTGAAAATGAAGGGTAGGTGTCAAATTTGGGGATTGTGGAAGAGCGTTGGGAAGGAGGGCATCACGATGGTTCGAGGTGGCGACCGTGAGAGGGTGGCAATGTAGAGGAGGTCACTGGTGGGAGCAAGGCTAGATGTTTGTGGTTGAAGATGGTGATCATGGCTGCTAGAGGTGGTGATCATGGCTGCTAGAGGTGGTGATTGAGGGGTGGGGTAGAACAGAGTTTTGAAAGGCTTTCTTGAGGCTCGCCTCAATGCTCGCCTCAGCTCAATGCTCGCCTCGTCTTTGAGACTAAGGTAAAACGTATCAAGGTTTTGATTTTGAAGTATTACTCTCCAAAGGCTTGCGCGTCATAGTTTGAGACATGCGTCTTAGGTGTGATTTGTACGTTTTTTTGTGCATAAGCATGTGAAGAGTAATCACATGCAAAGGTTGCTTTGGGTTTTTGTTAAACTTAGTCTATTAGATTATTTACACACAAAAAAAAAAAAAAAAAAGAATTCATTTTTGCAACTATATTTTACAGGAAAAATTAAGTAAATGGTCAATAAAAAAAAAAAAACACAGTTAGTGGTCTAGTGAAAAGCTCAATCACTAAATTTAAGAATATCAATTTCATTTTTAGTGATGGGAAACTTCCTCCTACGCAGTAAAAGGTTCAACATCTTAAGGCAAAAAGTATTTACACCTTTATATTTTAATTTTTAAATTTTTTTTTTACTATTTTAAAATATTTAATTCATTCACTTAATATTAAAATTTAAAATTTGAAATGCTTACGTCTCAATGCCTTGAGACTTACACCTCGCCTCATGAGGGGTGAAATGCCTCGAGGTATGCATTCACCTTTAAAAACTTTAAAATAGAGTTAGGGTTTGTTAGGTTTGGGATGTAAGAATGAGGGTTGTGATTGGTATTATGCTGATTGCGAAAAGATAAAATTAATAATTTAAGTTTTTGTACATTGTGTAAGGAGAAATGGAGTGTGATGAGAAATTTTATTGTGTAAGAAGAATTACTAAAAGCATCCCAATGCTATTAATGTCGTGTATTTGAAGTTCCAGTTTTAGCCCCCAAAAAGCATCAAGTTGCCCTCATCCCACATTGGAGTCCAATGTAGAAAACATTAGGCATTAACATCTCTGGTCTGGCATTGTCGGTTTTCCCTTTTGTTGTTTGTTTTTGTTGTTTGTTTGTTGTTTGTTGTTTGTTAGTTTTTTGTTTTGTTATTTGGTTGGGATGGTCCTTTGTTATTGTTTTTTATTAATATAATGTTTCTCATGTTCTAAAAATAAAAAAAAAAAACTCTGGTCTGGCCATAGGATATGGATCATAATGGGCCCGAACATCTAGAGGTGGTTACTGGGATGCTCCACTTGACTTTCGCATCCCATTTGTTTGACACTGATTTTGCCTTTTCCTCCTTCTATGGAACAATATATATCCCACATAATGTTAAGACATTGTTGACTCACTTCTCTATTACCTGAGGTAGTGTTTAATGGAATTGTAATACATTATAGGGGCATTTACATGTAAATCTTTAATTTATGAAATTATATTCTATTAAGTCTTAGTTAAAATTTTTTAGACATTCAAATTCTATTAAATTTTTAATAGTCTGAATTACCCTTTAAACAATGATTGTTCATCGTTTATGATAATTTATAAAGAAATATAATTATTTGACATTTATTTTGATTTTCATCACTTTAAAACATCAACTTTCAAATTGTGCAAATTTTTTTTTTTTTAAAAAAATTGAATTATTTTTTTTGTGCAAAATTGAAAATTGTGTCTATAAAGAAGCATGATGATAGAACATTGATGTGCAAAATTGGAAAAAAAAAAAATAAATAAAAAATGAAAAAACTGATGATGTTCTCAGTTTTAAAATTGAAAAAAAATTGATAATATTCTTAGTTTTATTGGATAGTGAAATCAAATCAATAAGTGGAAAGGCAAAAACGTTTAATCTTATGTTTTGTTTTTTTTTATCAGTTAGTAAAACAATTCTCTAGAACATTACCATGCAAAATTGATAATGTTTTTAGCTTTAACAATATAAAAAAAAAATGATAATATTTTCAATTTTATTAAATAGAATTTATTAGTTTAGAAAATCTTAAATAAGTTTTGAGATACCATAACATTTGGAAATAGGTTTTTAAACAATTAATTCTACATTGTATAAGTGTATAAGATCCAAGTTGTAATTGCCTTATGCCCAAGGCTTTTAGATTCTGAGTGTCAATACAGTTGATTTAAGCCTAGCTAGTAGGATACTAAAAAAGAGACGCAACCAATATCAAACCAGTAACTATGGAAAAACTTGTGAGCTTTATTATAATTATTTAAATTCAATTGGGGTTGAATTATATTAATAAAAAGTTTAAATTTTCCAAGGTCATTATAAATTTGTAGTTATGTTTCTAAATTATTTAAATCCATATATGTTCATTCTTTCTGAGGACATGTAGAAGAAAATTATGGTTTTGGAATGTTTTGACAGAAGTAAGATTAAGCAATTGTCGAAGTCATTAAAAAGAATTTTATCACTTTGTTTGGTTTCAGTTTTTAGAATTCACTTATAAAAAAAATTTATTTTTTCATTTTCCATATTTTTTTTTTTTGTTTTCATTGAATTTTTAAAAATATTTTAAGCAATTTTTTTTAAAAATTTTTAGACACATGTAACATAAATACGCTTAAAATATAATATTTGTGAATTTTTTTAAATTTTTTTTACTAAATACCAAAAATACAAAAAAAAAAAAAAATGAAAATTTAGTTCATTTTTTGTATTTTTGTGTATTTATTAATTTTTTAAAATATTTTTTACAAATATTTTATTATTTAGATACATCTAAGTAAGGTGTATCTAACAAAGTAAAAAATTGCTTGAAATTTTAAAAATATTCACTAAAAACAAAAAAATAAAAAATTCAATTTTTAAAAAGCTGAATTACGAAAATTAAAATTAAATACACTGATTATTATTATTTTCTCAGATCACTTTTGGGTAAAGAAAAATGTTAGTGGTCAATGGTGCTTTATTATCATTTTACATTGGATCAAGTAACAAAACTTACTAACTTGTAATCGATGTCATTTTATGAGATACTATGGTATTTTTCAACTCAGTTGAAAAAATAAACAATAAAAACATCTCACATTTCAAAGTACTTCCATTATGTTAGTATTTGATAAAATTAAAAATTAAATATTAAATATTGAATTTTTTTTAAATTTAAAAAAGAGTAAATTGATGATAAATCCACTCTTTATGAAATAGTTTGGTGAATGGCATCATGACATGCTCACGTTGAGGGGCATGAGAATTCAAAAGAAGAATGTTAGGGGCAAATCATGAAGACAATTGTGTTTTCGAAGTGCTTGAGTTTAATCAAACTGAAGAATTTCCATTCCTCTAGAGTTCTCTAGTGCTATGAGAACTCGGGGGTAGTTGTAGAGATGTATTTTTTAGTAGGACCATGTGGGTCCAAGATTTTGGGAATGTATGTGGTATGACTTCGGGTCAAGGTGCCATGTGGCATGGTAATATTGGCTAAGGTTGTGGCATTGGTTGAATTTCAACACACACAAGAGGCTATTGCTGTAGTGTAACAAAACGCTTGTACGAGAATGCTCCAATAACAAACTAAAGCAACCCACCACTGAACACAACTTAAGACTTGATACATTAGAGACAGTTTAGCAGTAATCACATTCACTAACCACTCAATCGGAGTGCTTACAATTATTACCCACAAGCACACATTTAATATTATAGAGGGAGAAAAGGGGGAAGCGAGAGTTTTATTCATCTTACGTATTTAAGCTATGGCATCGATGAAATGAGCAATGTTGCATTTCAATTTTGATACAACGTACATGTAAGGAAGCTCAAAATCTTATGCCTTTTTGGACGATTTCTTCCATCCGAAAGGTTGAACATGCTTCGGCCATATGTGGTTTTCATCATATTTAGGAGGGGAAGTTGTAAGAAAGCACACAAAGTCACTAGTCCAAAGGACGTTATGACCACTGTTTTAGGAATCCGATGTGTGTCTTCTATGAAAAACATCAAATATTGGGCAAAACCAAAAGCTATAATAGTGGATGTTATTGAGACAAACAGGGAAATCAGGCCAATTATTAATCTATTGGGCAGGGAATATAGAAAATCAATTGCTGCATAGCGTGTAGTGAAGATGGATAAAAAGATTATGAATGTGGAGATGGCCGAGTATAGTGCGACTGCATTTGATATGTTAAATAATTTGAAGCTGGTTCTGCTATTTAAGTATGGGTAGCCTTTATCATTGTTTCCCCCCGGCACTTGAATGGCTGCCGAAAATGCTATTGTGCCAATGATTGTTGTTGAAACAGTGCATGCACTTGCCAGGCTTACAATCCATTGCTCTTCAGATTGGATCATACGACGATGGTCCTCGTCAAATACCATCATAGGTGTCTTTCCATCATGGTTCATTGTTGTTGTTGCCTGCACCGGCACAAGCTTTTCTACTTCCTACGCCATCAAGTTAGTTTGGAATGAGAAAGCAAGTTTATGGTGCATCCCAATAAATAATAATTATGCATGCACAGAAAAGTATCATTAAAAAGTGCACAAAAAATGTTCAGATTTATTTAGAGCACTTGTATTTATACTTTCCTATGCATGTAATATTATTGGGTACTGAAAGGTAAAATAGTTGACGAAATTCTATAAAAGAAAATGACACATAATAATAAAACAGAATAATTGCATGCTTCTATGATTCATACAAATTTTGTTACGAATCTTTTATTTTGCTGAAAATCAATAATTTATTATTTATTATGTCTTGAGCTTCCCTGTAGTTTTTTCCCCATTTTGTCATTTTCTTTTGTAAAATAGTAGAGATAAATAACAACTCTTGTTTGTAGGGAATTCAAGAAAAAAAAAAAATCAAGATGTAATATAAACTCGAGAACTTTTTGCATCGCCTAGATAGATACAAAACAAATGTATTACCTTGTACCATTGCAATTCACGCTGCATTTGTAAAACTGCACCAGAAGCAACTTCAAGTTGTGGTTGATATGGCATTCGTCCAACCAAGTGCAAGATATTGTTGCCTCCATTGTCTACTTTCAACAGTAACTTTTTATGCACTCCCATTTGTTGAATAATAAAATTGAAAACATGTTCACAACGGTACATAACTGCAAGATGGAGAGCAGAATGCCCCTCTTCATCTACATAAGAAATTGCATCCGGAAATACCACTAAGATCTGTTCTACTATTTCTTGAATCCCATTTTTTGCCCCTAATAGAAAGGCCTTTTAAGGATTGATGAATGTTCTGGACTACCCTGAAGTCCCCAGCAAAACATTCCCACAAACAATTTTGTGCGAGCATGCATTGATTTTATCTCTTGAATGTGCTTGACATATGGCACTACAATTAGAATGAAGTCAAGAATGAAGTAAGTTTATAATCAAGTTGTGTGCAGTTAGTTGCAAGTAGCTACTGCAGAATTTCAACTATCTTTTGAACCATTTTTTGAGTATTAGTTGCTTGTAATTTACGTCGAATTGTGAAAGAAAGCAATCCAAACCAGTTAAGAACTAATAATTAACTTTCACTGAGAAAAAAAAAAAAAATCCAAACCAGTTAAGAATTAGAGTACAGTGCCGAATCTATTAAGAATTAGAGGACAGTGCCAAGGTGATAGTTGGGGTTCATACTAACTGTACATAATACAACTCTCAGCAAGGGTACATGAAAATTCAATTGAATAATGATGGTTTTCCATCTTAAATTGTTATGCCCTCTGTTTTTGTGTTCTTCGTTTTTGGTTTTGTTATCATTCTTAAAAATATGTGCTTTATGTCACTTTGGTTCTCTAAGTTATATTTTTTTGTCAATTTTGTCTTTAAACTTTCGTATTTGAGTTAAATTGGTCTAATTTCAATTGTGTCATCTAAATTGCATATATAGTTCCCAAAATATCTGTTTTGTGTCACTTTAAAATTTTAATTTTATCAATTTCTTCCTATTCCTGTTTTGTGTCATTCAATTTCTTCCCAAAATATCCGTATTTGAGTTAAATTGATCACCGGCTTGTTGGTCACCCATTCCAGTCTGCTTTTTTAAGGGTTTGCGATTGATATATAGGCTCATAAGGCAAGGCTGGAATGACTTTTGAGCTTCGTTTATTAAATGGGTTGGACTTAGGAATGCTACTAGCATTAATATATATAGGACAGTTTTATAATGCATACCCTCTTTTGGAGTGTGCATTATATGTTTCAATTATGATGTTTGTGATATTTGGTTATGACATTGTGGTTTTATTTATAGCTTGGTTATGATTCGGTTATGACTCATTGTGGTATTAGTTATGACATATTATTATTATTTTGGTTATAATCCAAGTCTTCAGCTATACCTTATATTGGCCTCGTTTGGTAGAGTTGTGAGAAAGTGATTATAACTTATAATCTAACAGCTTATAACTTATAGCTGTGAACATAAATTAATTTTTGACTTATAAATTAAGCTTCTCCTCCCTCACTCAAAGAATAAGTTAATTTTTAACTTACAAAAAGATATAAAATTTGTATTGTTGTTTGAACCAAACACATCAAAATAGCTTACATTAAGCTAAAAGTTGAAATAAGCTGGAAATAAGCCCCACCAAACAGGGCCATTAATATTGTTTTTGGTTACAACTCATTTTATATATATATATATATATTTTTTTTATAGTTATGGCTCAAAGAATTTAGTTATGATATTTGTGATAATTAACACTACAAATGTCCTAACTTATATATGATATACAATCTTTTTGAGGATATGTATTATAATTTCTAGCATGAGCCAGTATATACATGCATATAATTTACTTAGTTTTTATTTATTTTTATATAGAAAAGATTTACTTAAGATGGAAAACATATCTAACTTAGTCTATAGTTAAAATGTAATGGCTAAATATTTTGTGTCAACTCAATTACAAATTATTAATTTTAATTTTATAATATATTTTTTATTTAATAAATGGTTTTCTTGGATGAACTTGGGATTGTAATACCATGTTAGGGACGGGTTTGAGAGAGATTTTTATGTATAGGGTCGATCTTGGGCAAGGGATATTTTTGTATTTCTTAACTTAGGCTCAACCCTAATCCGACGCAACTTGATATTCGTCCACCCCTACGTACTAAACACCGTAATATGCTTAGTCTTCTTCCGTCATTGTTTAGGAATCAAAGTCACTTAACACACTTTATGAATGGTATATTTTATTATCATTTTGTTACAATTTTGACAGTACATTAGAAATTGGATCAATTTGACACATTGAAAACTTTACAATTGAATTTGACAAAATTATAATTGAAAATACTAAAGTGACATAAAATGCATACTTCAGGGATTATAAGTCTTTTTATATTTGGCCCTGTTTGGTGAAACTTTTTTTAAGTTAAAAGCTGATGATCAGATAGTAGAATCTAAAACATCTCTTTTTCAGCTTCCAAATAATCAGTTTTTTTTTTTTAAAAAAAAAAAAAAAACTTATTTAAGTTATTTCTATCTAATAAGTTATAAGTAGAAACTATATCAAACAGTCCGACACAGACTTTCAAATTAAAATAAATTATAATCACATCCTAAAAAGTGTAACAAATAGCCCTTTTAAGTCCGTAACGGTCTAATTCTTAGACAATAGTATGGATCAAACCATATTCTCATTTTTAGTCTTTTCTAATATTTGGATTAGAACTTATTTACCTATAGTCGGCTAACGCATGATTTAGTGACACCCCGTTGGTTGGGCTTCTTGTGTGCCTGTTATTGTGTGTTGTTGACTTTCTCACATAGTTGACTTTATTTTAATGTAATTATCTATCTTCTACCAATAATTCCCAAATTATGAGTTTTATTGCATTTTAATTGCTAATCTTTTGATTTTGTCAATTTTGATCCCCCATTTGTGAGTTAAATAGTCCTTGCCACTCACGCTATCTAAAACAGTTAAATGGGAAGTGAGGTATTATTTAGACTTTGTTAAAAAAGGGACAAATTATACTAGTAATTCTTATATTTTGATTTTTGTATCATTTTAGTTCTTATAGTTTCAATTAATTCAACTTTGAGTTTGAATTGATGACTTTGTCTTAATTTGAACTAATTGATTACAATTGTTAACATTTTTTTTTAGTGAAAAATCCACTCAGTAGCGGCATATGTCAAACTTTTAAACACAAAATTGTAAAGTTGCTTAACTTGATGAGTTAACATGAACTAATTCAATGATTGTTATCATTCAATGATTGTTATCTGTCAAAAATTTTAATAATATTATCAATTGGACCAAATTGACACAATTTAAAATTACTAGCCAAAATTAATCAAATTGAAAGTATAAAGAACAAAATGACACATGGGACAAAATATAAGGTGAGAGGGTAATTTGTGTAGCACAAATTGGGTCGAGCTAGGTGGAAGTGGGCTTAAGACTTGGGCCGCATTAGTGAACTGAGCTATGCTTTGGATAGAGCTTGGTTTGGGCCGCACGAAGGTCAAATCGGTCAAAGAAGTTTGACCGGACAGGTAAATGCTAATGTTCTTAGACTGAGCTACTTTCTAATGGCGGTCAAAGGTTTGACTGAGCTATATGGGAAGATGGTCAAACATAATTGGTAGCAAAGCTTTGACTGGGCTAGGAGAAGGGCCGTGCAACATTAAGCATGGTGGTGCGTTGTGCTAGGCTTGCGTGTTACATGGTTAAATAAGAGGCAGACAGAGCAAGGTAGTTCAGCTGCTCGACTGGAAACTGTGTAAAGAGTTGTGCCATTTCAATTGGCTTGCAGTGAGGAGAGTGTTAAAGGATGAGCATTATCTTTCAAGAATGTGATTCCTGGGAGGACTCTACAAAGGAGAAGTAAAATTCTACTAGAATTGTGCCATACAAAACTTACAAAAGCTCAAACCAAACCCAAATTCCAGGTATTGCAATTATTATTCCCGAATTTACAAAGCTTTTGTCTCATTCTTAAGCCCCGTTTGGTAGAACTGTGGGAAACAGCTTATAGCTTATGCCTAAACAGCTTATAGCTTATAACTTTCAACTTAAGCTGATTTCCAGCTTATTCTTAAAGCATCTCCTGCCCCACTCAAAGAATAAGTTGATTTCTGACTTCCAAAAAGCTATAAGCTATAAGTTATAAGCTAAACCAAACACATCAAAATAGCTTAAATTAAGCTGAAAGCTGGAATAAGCTGATTATAAGTTGTGCCAAACAGGGCCTTAGTCTATTTACTGACTTAAGCATTGGAGGGGTTTTTGGTATACATCCGCCGGCTAGTTGACGTTTGTGATTTCAAGTCTTACGACGACATTTGAAGGAATGCAAGTTTGATCAACAGGATTATACAAGCAACAATTATTTCGTGCTCGTACATACGGATTATTGATATAATTTACCTTAAAAAAAATCTAACCAAATTAAAAGGAAAATTATGCAAATAATCCTTGTAGTTTATACGATACCTGTAGTTTCAATTTACTCGATTTTGCCCCTTAATTTAACTAATTGTGTCATTTTAGTCCAACAAATAATGGTTGTTAAGTTAATTTAACGGAAAGTCAAACAATGTGTCAATTTGGTCCCTGTATTTTTCACAATGTGTCAATTTAGTTCCTGACAAAATCGAGAAAATTGAAACTATAGGGACCAAATTGACACATTGTGTAAAATACATGGACCAAATTGACATATTGTTTGACCTTCCGTTAAATTAACTTAATAGCCGTTTTTTATTGGACTAAAATGACACAATCCATTAAATTAAGGGGCAAAATCGAGTAAATTGAAACTATAGGCACCAAATTGACACATCGTGTAAACTACAGGGACTATTTGCATAATTTACCCTATATTAAAAGATTGAAAATCAAAGGGGAAAATTTAACAGAGCACACACTATGCTTGTGTTTATAATCGTTTTGGTTAGGGGGCAAAATACAATCAAGTATATATTGAGAATCATGTATGTTTTTAGTCATTTTTAATTTTGTTGAGGTTTTATGCGAAATTTTGAAAATATTCTAGCTCCAGTTAATTAATGTGGACAGTGTAAATTGTGGGGGATCATTTAAAATCACATTTTACACTTCAGGCACCAAATTTGTCAAACCTAAAAAACTAAAGGATAGGAAACAGTTTTAGTTATGTGTTGTTTTTTATTTTAGTCTCTTAAGTTTTATTTTATTTTTTTTTAATTTTTGTCCTCGAAATTCTCAATTTAAGTTAGTTTGGTTTTAATTCTAATGTCCGTCTACATTGATAACAAAAACATAGATAAAAGATAATTTTGATCCCTACAAAATGCGTTTCTTATTATTTTAGTCTCTCAAATTTCAAATTTTGTCATTTAGGTCTCAAAGTTATCAATTTGAGTCAATTTGATTCTAACTCAAATTGACAACGTTGAGGATTAAAATGAAAAAATTTAGAACTTCAGAACCTAAATGACAAGAAATTCATATTTTAGGGATCAAAATTATCTTTTATCCAAGGATTACATATTTTTCCCGTTATTAATGTCAATGGACGTTAGAGATATGACTAAAATTGACAATTTTGAGAACTAAAATGATAAAATTCAAACTTAAAAGATTAAAATGATAAAAAAACACATACTTTAAAGAATAAAATTTTTATTCAAAATTAAAACTAAAGGTGTTTAGTTTTTATTTTATTTTATTAAACAGTTAAAGGTATGTAGTTTGAGAACCAACTATTATATTTCACTGAATCAAGTTAGCGAGTAGAGCTTTATATATACTTGCAAGACTGATGAGTAAAAGCAGAGAAGAAGATAAGCAATTCTGACAAACCAGATAAGTAGTCTTTTCTAAAAAGTCGAATTTGTGAACTTCGAATTGGCTTCTCCGTGTCCTCGCTAGCTTTCGGTGAACGTTTGAAGACAAAAGGACCCTTTTGAACCGGAACAACTGAAAAATATATGATTCCACAAGTGAACACCACTTTCCATGTAGAAATTTAGGTAAATTAAACTATTAATCTCTCTAGTTTGAGTAAATTACATTATTAATCTCTCTAGATTGAGTGAAATTTCACTTTATTCATCATAATTTCAATTTGAACCTTATACTTTTAATTTTGTTACAATATAATTCTTCCGTTAGTTACTGTTAGAATTTTGAACGGAAAAAGAGCACATGCAAAATTAAAGAGACCAAATTGAAATTCAAAAAAAATTATAAAAGTCACTGGTGTAATGAATAAATTATGTCAGTGGTTCCTACAGTTTGTTTTGAACTTTACTTTGACCTCTTTAGTTGGACATATAGTCTTATTTATTTATTTATTATTTATGTTTTTTTTCCGTTCAAAATATCAACAGCATATGATAGATACGGCTGTGATTCGGACCCCCAGCTGGGGGCACCCCCAGCGCCACTTGGCACTCTGCCAGTGGCTGAAAAAAAAAAAAAAAACAATTTCTTTTGGCCAATAAGGAGTGACCCCCAGTACCCCCACCGGGGGTCCAAGTCATTTTCCATGATAGATATATGACATTGAAATAAAACTAAAAATATGAGATTCAAATCATAAGGACTAAAACTATAATGACTAAAGTCATACTTCTGTTAGACTACATGAACTAATAATATAATTTATTCTAAGATTTATTTGCTTTATCAAAATAAACAGATATGCCATTTTACTAAATTAAGAGTAATATGATTGTGGATAATTTAGCATGGGATTATATCACAATCTAGAGGTTATTTTTACCATTTTTTTCCCCCTTTGATTTTTCCTCTTTTTGTTTCCCCCCCTCCTCCTCCCCCCCCCTCCCAAAGAAAAAAAAAAAAAAAAAAAAAAAAAAAACTATTCAAGGTGGATGGTTTGTTGACATAGCTCTTTGCCTCGAGAAGAACGGACACTTACATGGATTTGAGGCATTTCGTGGTGGACACCCACATTTTGTGGATACTCTTGAAATCGTGCCACACACTTTTTTTAATTAAAATTTTAAATTCATAATAACGGATAATTTTTAACATCTCATGGACATTTTGAAAACATATCTTAAATCTTTTGAACACAATTTATTCGATGATTATCTTCATAATAATAATATTTTATATTCTTTGAAATGTAACTTGTACACTCTAAGGTATGATTTGGGAAGTGTGTTGACTTTTTGACTTTTTTAACTATTTTAGTTTGGGGTTAAAAAGTTTAGTTTGAGAAAGATTTTTGATTTTTTTGACTTTTTTGTGAGAGAAAGAATATAATGATTATGGGTCAGATATGATGTTTTATCTTATTGGACTAAAAAGTCTATTTTGTTTTTTGTGACTATTTTAACAAAAAAAACCTGACTTTTTTTTTCTCCCAAACCATACCTAAATATATTTTAAAATATTTATGAGATAAACACATTATGTATATTTTAATATTCTATAATTACTTCACATTCTTTAAATCAACTGCAGATGTTATCCATCATGCTGTTGTTAAAATTTGGCATGATAAGTACAAAATACTCCAGTAGTGCTATCAATTGTGCCAAATTTGAAATGATAGAAGTAGTTTGCCAAATTTTATCATGATGAATGACTATTAATTTTATTAAATTGACCATATTGCCCCCCAAAATGCCACGTCATAGAGCCCAAGGGTGTTTTTCCAATGGTAACCAGAGTCCTTCCAATGACATTTGGTGGAGCTTGTAAACCTTCCAAGACAATATCATGTGATCCAACGGTCCAAATATTCACCATGAGTGGCACCGATTGACCACGTGGCAGCCAATACTGCAAAATAGCATCCAGCGACAGGCCCCCACGAGGAGCAAGGATCCCCTCCTTGCCTCATTTCCTATTTGCAGGGCCATTGGGCTTACTTTTTGGCCTAATTTTGACAATTCGAATCGTTTATATTTTAAGATTTGTTCAGTATATCATACTTGTAAAAAATCAAGTTGATCGGATATCAGAAAGTATGTGTTCGAAAAAATCGAACTAAAAACTATTTTTTAAAAAAATTTAATAAACAGTTTTCTGAACACATGCTTTCTAATATCCGATCAACTTGATTTTTTACAGGTATGATATACTGAACAAATCTTAAAATATAACGGTTCGGATTATCAAAATTAGGCCTAAAAATGGGCCAAAGGACCCTGCAAGTAGGAAATGCAAGGAGGGAGTGCAAGGAGGGGATCTTAACTCCCCCACGAGCCTAGCCACATTTTTTTTATACCAGATTACATTGGGTAAATTATGTCTTTATATTTTAACTCTTATATCATTTTAGTTCCGGTAATTTAATTAATTTAATTTTAATTTTGAATTTATAATTTTATCTAAATTTGATCCAATTAACAATAACTCTTATAATTTTTTTATTTATTTATAAAAAATACGCATATAAGTGGCACGTGTCATATTTTTAAGAGTAAAATTTTAACTTAACTCAGTGTGTTAATCAATTAAGTGATTGTTTTTTGTCAAATACTCTAATGACATTATCAACTGGACCAAATTGACACAAAATCTAACATTAATGATCAAAATTGAGCCAATTGAAAATATAAAGATTAAAATGACACAAGGTATAAAACGTAAGGACCACAGGTATAATTTGCCCTTACATTTATCATCTCTTTTTTTACCAACAGATGAAATAATAAATATAATATGGTATAAAAAGTGGAACATTACTCTTGAACTACACAAGAGTTAAATAGATTTTGTTTTTGTTTTTCTATGTGAAGATAAATAAACTAATAAATGTGTAAAAGACAGCATAAAAATCAGTATTGAGAGAAAGGAAAATAGCCAAGAGACTTACAATGAGAGATAAAACGCTTCAAGATGTTTAATTTTGTTCCGCTAGGAAAAACAGATGGCATTTGGGCTAGTATTTCCAAATGAAAGACATCCTGCCACTTGGAGAAAGCTAATCTAGGGTTGCTTGCAAGTAAATCAATAGCCAAATCTGAAACATTAATGGCATAAATCAACAAAATGATGATTACATGTAAACACTTAACTTGAAATACCTATTATTAGATTTGGAAGACAATTATTATTTTATCTTTTTGAATAATCGACCATGTAATGAGAACAAGCAATTAAACTAGTATATATCTCTATCTCATAAGCAAGCTCACATCACCAATTTATTTTGATTAAGTTTTATACTTACCAATTTATGTGGATTAAGTTTTATACTTCAATATTGAGTTTCGTGAATCAATTTAGGCTAGCTCAGTTGGCCACTCCTACACACTTCCCCTTCGAAGACTAGGATCCTTAGTACTAATTACAAAGATTGATAATTTCTCTCTTATTATGGGGCTTTGGTTTGTTATTTACTTCTTTTCCATTATGAAACTCTTTCTTAGGTCGATTAGACTTTTCTATATTGTATACTTCTACTAATTGAAAAAATATAAATAAATAAATAAAATAATCATTTCTTAGTTTGATTGGGCTTTTCTATATTGTAAATATCATATTGACTGAAAAAAAAAAAAAAAAACTTTTTGTTTGGTTTCCAAACTGAAATACAATTATTTATTTATTTTTTAAAATTTTTTTAGATACACCTAATTTATAATTAAAGGCTAATATTGAAATGACTCTCCCTCTCTCTGGAACTCCAATCCTAAGGATTGTCATAACCTGAACATTTCGATTTTTGTTATTAACAATATAAAACCCTAGTATTTAACACATGCATACATCGGAACTTAAAAATATAAATTTTAGCTTGATTTATGTTTATTTTAGATTTTTTTTTTAATTCATGTTATATTATAAATGACTTGAAGGTCATGTAGTTACTGCTTTCAACTTTTATTTTATGTACATTCATATTATTTCAAAAATATATTAGATTTTACAATTAAAAACAATATTTAAGCATATTAATTATATCATGTAGTGAAAATTAAGTATGGAAATTTTTTAGCATTGAGATATATATACATACTAATCTTTTAAAAGCTTGAATATTTCAATGCAAATTTATTAGTTGAATTTAAGGTAAAATATAAGGAAAATGTCTCGTATCTCAAATTTTGTGGCTCAAAAGTGGCTCAAATGGCCAAAACGACGTCGTTTTGGCCATTTTTATGTTGTTTTGTGCTCAAAACGACGTCGTTTTGGCCATTTGAGCCACTTTTGAGCCACAAAATTTGAGTTACGTAGCATTGCCGAAAATATAAATACCATTCAACATGAGGAGCATTTTAGAAGAAGGCAAAATCTTACACAATCCGGCAATCTAACGCAATATGTCTTTTAGAACAGGTTAATTTTACACTTATTCATATATTTGTTTCTTTTTATTACTGGGGATTGATATAAATATTTATATTTGAAAGAAGGGAGACTTATTTATAAGTCCTATTTCGGACACTTATGCTATGTTAAGTCCTGTGTAATTTCTTATAAAGTTTCAAGTCCTATTTAAATAGAAATGTACTCCACAAGATCCTATGAGTTGTAAGTAAATGGTATTAATATACTATTATACACTATAATGGCAAAACCATATATAGGAATTGAGGTATTTATAATTTTTGAAATTACAATAGACAATTAGTATGAAACAAAATTCAAGAGGTGTATTTGTAATTTATTGTTAATTTTGAAATTAATTTTAAGTTATTTGTTTACCCTGTGCATAACGAGGTATGCTAGTTTATATATACACTAGCGATTTGCGAACGCCAAGAAAATTTGAAAATTTAGGTGTATGACATAAAATAGGTGTATGTCATAACAATGGTAGTGGTAGTAGTACGAACTAAGCCTAGTTGGCCACCATGTTTTTCTTATGGCTTAATCCCAAGAAGGTCATGGGTTCAATTGCCCTTAGGAGGTTGAATTAAGGGAGTGCAAATACTTAGGTGTTTTGCCAAAGGTGGGGAGAGTTTCTTCCATATGTGCTAACAACTAACAATTAACATTTGCCGATCACCAAAAAAAGAAAAGAAAAAAGAAAAAGTAGTAGTGGTAGTAGTAGAACTTACCGAAGAACCTGGCAGTTATTTCAAGATGCATAAGCATATCCAACTCCGATTCCGATAGCTGTAGGTTGTGCACCTCACCTACTCTCAGAAAATGAAACAGAATCTCCCTCTGACCATAGGCAGCGGCCAAGTGAAGCGGTACATACCCATCCAAATTACGAATGTATAGCAAGCTTCTGTTTCTTTCCACTAGTAACTCAGCAGCCTTTAAATGACCAACAATTGCAGCTTCATGAAGTGCAGTATTCCCCTCTTTGTTCACTCTTCTCAAATCCACCCTTCCAAACTCCACTTGATTCGCTATGAATTCTATTTTCTGCCCCGACATAATCCCTACCATCAGCGCTGTATCGGAGCTTTCTGTGATGCTATTTGTCACTGCTTCTGGATGTGACCTGTAGAAGCTTTCCGTGCTCTGCCAATCACCTTCCAGTATCGCTCGGTGCAGTGGCCCGTATTGGCTAAAATCGGCTTTTTGATTTTTTCAAGTTAAAACACACGTACACAAAAATGAGATTTAATTAAAAGTGGTTAGGAATGAATGGAAAATTAAAACATTGTCAACTTACGATGAGTTCCATATGATGCGGGATTGAAATCACTAGTAAAGAACCTTGTGTAGTTGCCGGAGATTGCATTCATTTTTATTTTTTTTTAAACTCCTCCTATACTCGACTGTATTATTGCTATTGCTAATGCTACCTCGATTTTATTTATTTGTTTTTAATCTGTTGGGAGATTCGCTCACTGGCATCTTATTTATACTCTTAGTTTCACCTTCAAGTCTGATTATTTTTTAAGCCTTCTAAATTTTTTTTTAATTTGACTTTTAAAATTTTTGATTGTTTTAATCTGATTAATTTTTTTTTTTTTT
This sequence comes from Camellia lanceoleosa, assembly GCA_025200525.1. Lineage (NCBI taxonomy): Eukaryota > Viridiplantae > Streptophyta > Magnoliopsida > Ericales > Theaceae > Camellia > Camellia lanceoleosa. Next base: position 90,919,260 of record CM045769.1, read on the forward strand.
GGATAAACTTTTGACTTTTTTTAAAATAATTTTTGTAAGAGAAAAAGTAAAATGATTGTGATTTGAATGCGATATTTTATTTTATTAACTTTTTAATCTTTTAGTGAACTACGGGATTATCTAAATAAATATACTTTTTGATTTTTTACGAAAAAATATGTAAAAAAATTAAAATGATGTGCAAAAAAATAAAAAAATGATGTGACCTAAATAAGCACATTTATTTAATTTATATTGAATAATGACTAAATTAATTTCAATCATCTTATCAAACGGGGCTACGCCAACCTAATGAAAATTAGCCATTTAGCCGCACACCAAAAACGAAATAAAATAAAATTATCCCCTCCAAAACGAAATTCTACACCACACAAATATATTGAAAAATATACAAGACCCAACTCTTCAAGTCAAGTGCTGCGTCACACGTGGGCAGCCGACGTAAAGCTCTTTTCTTTCTTTAAAACTGGAAATTCTTTCTTTTATAAATTGACATTTAGCGCCATTCGAACGGTCAAATTCAAGGAAGTTCTACACTATATATGTATATTATTATTATCGGCAAAAAAAAAAAAATTTTATTTATAAAAATAATAAACAAGTTACATTAATATAAAGAAGTTAAATACATAAGTGTTATAACAAAGTAAAATGATTTCAACTAAGTTGATACTGTAGAGCGACTCTGATCATTTGCTAATATATTAAAATGTTAGTGTGAAACCAACTTAAAAAAAAAAAGAAAAGCACCAAACAGAACAACCCTATGCTGACAGATCCAGGATTTTTATTCTTAAGGGGCAAAAATATATATAACTCTCAATTTAAAAAAAATTATATAATATATATTTTTTATACCATATCAATTTCTATCATCACAAAAATTTAATAATATATTCTTTATCAACATATTTGAGTGTAAAAGTTTGAACATATAATTGAAAATATTCTGTTGTCTGTGTTAGCTTATAAAAGAAAAAACATTCATTGTTATATGTTTCTATTTATTAAAGTTAGACATTTATAATTGTACTTAACACTTTTTCATGATATAGAAAACATCCACTATAGTGTCACTTCTCAAATTTCTCACCTCAGTGTATTAAACTTAAAAGTGAGATTAAACCAAAGAAAGGCCATATTATTAAGTTAATCGATGCGAAAACTACTTTTTGTATTAAATCTTTGAATTTTGTATTAAACTTAAAAATGAGATTAAACCAAAGAAAGGCCAAATTGTTAAGTTAATTAAAGTGAAAACAACTTTTTGTAATAAATCTTTGAATTTTATTTTAAATACAACAACAAGCTTGTGATAATATTGTGGGAGCCGAAAAAAGATATACCTAAAACGGTAAACAGAGTACATCCAAGCCCATCCGAGATGGATTGAATGAAGCCAAAGCCTACTGGATTGAAAGTCCAAGCCCATCCGAGATGGATTGAATGAAGCCAAAGCCTACTGGATTGCCGAATAGACAAGAAATACAAAATGAGGAGAACGCCGAGTTAAGAGTACTTGTGCCGTATGTCGGAGCCGAGTTTATCAGGTAAGTCGGCATTGTCCCATTAAGTGGGGCTAGGTTATCCCTTTCTAAAAAGTATAGTAGGTAGAAGTGTCTTGACAGAGTGATAATGAAGGGCTAAGTTACATAGAGAAAATATCAAGGAGAATGACTCTATAAAAGGAAAAAGGAGGCTGAAGGAGAAGATATGTTCTAAAAACTTGTACCTTAAGAAACCAAAAGCAACTAATCTTTCTATAGAAGCTAACTTGCTCATTGAAGTGCTAATTCTAGCACCACCGACAAGAGTTCTTCTATTTCAGGTGACATCTCAAGAATCTCTTGAGGGCTTGTTAGACATTTATTTCCGTGCTCTCCCAATCACCTTCCAGTATCGCTCGGTGCAGTGGCCGGTATTGACTAAAATCGGCTTTTTAATTTTTTCAAGTTAAAACACACGTACACAAAAATGAGATTTAATTAAAAATGGTTAGGAATGAATGGAAAATTATAGCATTGTCAACTTATGATGAGTTCCATACGATGCAGGATTGAAATCCCTAGTAAAGAACCTTGTGTAGTTGCCGGAGATTGCTTTCATTTTATTTTTTTTTAAACTCCTCTTATACTCGAATGTATTATTGCTATTGCTAATGCTACCTCGATTTTATTAATTTGTTTAGAGATCGCTCACGGTCATCTTATTTATGCTCTTAGTTTCACCTTCTAGTCTGATTATTTTTTAAGCCTTCTATATATATTTTTTTAATTTGACTTTTAAAATTTTTGATTATTTTAATCTGATTAATTTTTTTTTTGATGAACTTTTGACCCTTTTTTTTTTAAAATTTTTGTAAGAGAAAAAGTAAAATAATTATGGTTTGAATGTGCCGTTTTATTTTATTGACTTTTTAATCCTATTTAATCTTTTAGTGAACTAAGGAATTATTTGAGATGATTTAAATAAGTATACTTTTTGACTTTTTATGAAAAGATGTGCAAAAAATTCGAAAAGATATACAAAAAAATAGAGGTGATATGACCTAAATAAGTGTACTTATTTAGTTTATACCAAATAGTAATTACATTAATTTCAATCATCTTGTCAAATGGGACCTAAGTGAACTTAATGAAAATTAGCCATTTAGCCGCACCCCAAAAATGAAATAAAATAAAATTATCCCCTCCAAAATGAAATTCTACACCACACAAATATATTGAAAAATATACAAGACCCGACTCTTCAAGTCCAAGTGCTGCTTCGTACGTGGGCAGCCTACGTAAAGCACTTTTCTTTCTTTAAAACTTGAAATTCTTTCTTTTATAAATAGATATTTAGCGCCATTCGAACGGTCAATGCAAGGAAGGTTCTATACTATATACATATATATATATATATATATTTTTACGCTAAAAAATATTTTATTTATAAAAATAATAAGAAAGTTATATCAATAAAGAAGTTAAATGGATAAGTATTATAATAAAGTAAAATGATCTCAGTTAAGTTAGTATTGTAGAGCGAGTCCAATCATTTGCTAATATACAACATGTTAGTGAGAAACCAAGTAAAATAAATAAATAAATAAATAAATAAATAAAAAAGCACCAAACAAAACAAACACCCAGGATTTTTATTCTTAAGGGGCAAAAATATATATATATATATATATCTCAATTTAAAAAAAAAATATCTAATTTTTTTTTATTTTTTATTTTTTATTTTTTTATACCATATCAATTTCTACCATAACAAAAATTTAATAATATATTCTTTATAAACATATTTGAGTGTAAAAGTTTGAACATGTAATTGAAAATATTCTATTGTCTGTGTTAGCTTATGAAAGAAAAAACATTCATGGTTATATGTTTCTATTTACTAAAGGTAGACATTTATAATTGTTCTTAACACTTTTTCATGATATAGAAAACATCTACGATAGTGTCACTTCTCAAATTCCTCACCTCGACTTAAAAGTGAGATTAAACCAAAGAAAGGCCAGATTATTAAGTTAATGGATGTGAAAACTACTTTTTGTATTAAATCTTTGAATTTCGTATTAAACTTAAAAATGAGATTAAACCAAAGAAAGGCCAGATTGTTAAGTTATTCAAAGTGAAAACTACTTTTTGTATTAAATCCTTGAATTTTATTTTAAATACAAGAATAAGAGTAACTCGTGATAATATTGTGGGAGCGAAAAAGATACACCTAAAGCGGTAAGCAGTACATCAAAGCCTATCTGAGATTAATAAAGCTTGAGACCCCCAGTGGGGGTACTGGGGGTCCTTTGTGATTGGTTGAAAAAAATATATATATTTTTTTTTTCTTTGTTTTTGGCCATTGGCAGCCCCCCATGTGGCACTGGGGGTGCCCAAATCTTTGAGGGTCTCGACATTTAAGTATCAAGATGGGTCGAATGAAGCCAAAGCCTACTGGACTGAAAATCATTGCCGAATAGACACGAAATACAAAATGTGGAGAACATCGAGTTAAGGGTACTTGTGCCATATGTCGGAGTCAAGTATATCAGGTAAGTCGGCATTGTCCCATTAAGTGGGACCAGGCTATCCATTTCTAAAAAGTATAGTAGGGAGATGGCCCTGATATAGTGATGATGAAGGACTAAGCTACATAGAGAAAATATCAAGGAGAATAACTCTATAAAAGGAAAAAAGGAGGATGAAGGAGGAGATATGTTCTAAAAACTTTTACCTTAAGAAACCAAAAGCAACTAATCTTTCCATAGAAGCTAACTTGCTCGTTGGAGTGCTAAATCTGACATCACCAACTGGAGTTGTTCTTACATTTTAGGTGAAGTCTCAAGGATCTCTCGAGGGCTTGTCTGGATTAAAGGAGTATTCCAAAATCATATCCTCACAATTGGCGTGGTCTGTAGGAATACTCAAACTCATCCATGGCAGGCCTAGCTCAAGAACCTTCAATCATTGGAGCGATAATGTTTTTCTAGGAATGATATTGATGCGGAAGATACTCCCTTACGAAGGTCTTTGAACTTTGACTCGACAACTCCTTCTTTGCATTTCATATCGATGGAAGACGCCATGCAAACCTTGATAAACCAAGCAAGCAGAATAAGTAGTGTTTGGAGGATATGGCGGTGACAATGGCGTCAATGCCAAGAATTGGCAAAATCCCAATAGATTGGACCACGGCATGAGCGGGGTCAATGTCCAGAAGGAAAGCCAAGCGTGAAATCAATCTCGAGGCATGATGATAATAGAAGAGCGTCAGATTCCTATTGGCAAGAAGCCAAAAGAGAGGTGAGTAGACATGTCTAGCTCGTCGGATAATGGAAGTCCTCATAAGTGCGGCGTGGGCGTAAAGAGAGATGATGATTTAGATTCAGAAGATAAGTATGATTCTTTCATACGATGTATAGCTCTTGCCTAAGAATTTTAAAGCACCATCGTTCACTCTATATGCTGGAAAGTCAGACCCCACGGATCATGTTCGTCATTGTAAGCAAGCAATGACATTGCATGCAGACGATGAGGCACCTATGTGCCAAAAATTCTCCAACGATTTGGGACGCTTGCCGTCGATGGTATTACAAGGTTGAACCGTCTTCAATTGAAAGTTTCCATCAACTCCAAAAATCCTTCAGGGCTAGATTCATTAACAATGAGACTCATCCGAAACAAGCAGACTCTTTGTAGGCAATGAAAATCAAGCCAAACGAGACATTGCGTGAATACACGACGCGTTATGGGGAGTGCTTTAATTTGGTGGATGATGATTGCAATGACTACATGGAAATCATTGCCTTCAAGATGGGATTGTGTCCTGTTAGCCTGCTTAGGAGTTCATTGACTCAAAAGCCCCTCACGACAGTCTGGGCCCTGATGAAAAGGGTCGAAGAGTATTGCAAAGTGGAAGATGATGTAATCCTAGTTAAAGTCGGATTGTAAGCTGCGGAATCGACATCACCTATCTTGGTATAACTACTGACTACTGTAGCACCAAATGAAACCCCACCACAGAGAAGCCCAAAGCCAAGAGGCCTATCAAGAAGGGAGAATCGCTGAGATTTGCACCGATAGAACGAACAATATTGGGTGAAAAACAGGCGCTCTAGGTGGTTAGATAAGAAATACACAAAACTGTCTGAGCAGATTAGTAAGATTCTGTCACAAATCTAACATTTAGCTTTCTTCAAATAGCTGACTAAGATGTTAAGACTGACATGAGAATGAGAGACCTGAGATGTGAGTATCACAAAGGCCATGGGCACGTGATCGACAAATGTTACGCTTTGAAAGATCATTTAGAAGACTTGTTCTAGGGTGGCTGACTAACTGAATACCTCCCAAAAAGGGGTTGACCCACCAAGTGTACTTGTCATACGCCCTGATTCACCTCCACTCAGCGTAATTCACATGATATACAACTTACCCCCACCAAACATGGTGAATACAATCCAGTTGTAACAATCATCCCAACCCAGCTTTGAGCCCAGTATATCAGCCAAACGACTGCGGTTGTCAAACGAAATTAGCTTCTCTGATGTCGATCTCGAAGGGGTCACCATGCCTCATGATGAAGCTCTCGTGATCGAGTTACAAGTAAATAAGTTCGCCATTAGGTGTATCCTGATCGACCAAGGAGCGCCTCTGAGATAATGTCTTACAAAAGTTTCTCAAGCTCGACTTTAAGGATACGGATCTCATGCCAGCTGAATACCTTATTTTTGACTTTAATGTCAATTCGGAATACCCTCTAGGTAAGATCGTATTACCAGTGTGTGTAGGCACCAAGATGCTAGAGGTTGAATTCCTAGTCGTCTAGCTTCCATCACCTTATAATATAATCATGGGCCGAACATGGCTCCACGCAATGTAGGCCATACCGAGTACTTAGCATCAGCTTATTCGTTATTCGACTCAATATGGCATCGAGCAAATCCGTGGTTCTCAGAAGTCAGCAAAGGATTGTTATCTCACAGCCTTGGTGAAGAAGCCAAAGGAATTGGAAGTGAATTCAATTGAAGTTTCGGATCAGGAGAGTCTTGAGGATGTTGGAAAGAGCTCGGTTAAGAAAGTAACAAAAGATCTGGACCAAGTGAAAATTAATGATGATCTTGAGAAATTATTTTTGGTCGGTATAGGTCTTGGTGCCACCGAGCGACAAGAGCTAGTTTTTTTCCTCCTTAGCAGCATTGATGTTTTTGCATGGTCACCTTATGACATGCCAGGCAGCTGCCAAACATGCCATGACCGTAGTTGATGAAGTTGATAAGCTATTGGAAGCTGGGGCAATTTGGGAAGTTACCTATCCCACGTGGTTATCCAATACTGTCGTGGTAAAGAAGAAGATGGGATCATGGCATGTCTGCATAGACTTTGCAGGTTTGAACAAAGCTTGCCCCAATGATTTTTTCCTTTACTCTGAATTGATCAACTTGTGGACTCAACTGCCCAAAATTAGTGCATGAGTTTCCTAGATGATTATAGGGGGTATCACCAAATTGCCATAAATCTAGCCGACCAAGAAAAAATGGCATTTCTCACTCCAAGGGAAACCTATTGTTACAAGGTCATGCCCTTTGGATTGAAAGATGCCGGGGCAACACATCAAAGATTGGTCAGTACCATGTTCAAAGATCAAATTGGCAGAACTATGATAGTTTACATCGATAATATGGTAGTGAAGTCCAAAGAAAATGGTGAAAAATTAGCCAATCTTGCCACAACCTTTGATATTCTACGAAAACACAAAACGAAGCTCAACGTCTGGAAATGTGCATTCAACATTGGATCAAGAAAATTTCTTGGCTATATTGTAAATTATCGTGGAATTGAAGATAATCTGAAACAAATCAAGGCCATCATGGAACTCGGCTCACCAGGGTTGGCCAAAAAAGTTTGGAAGTTAATAGGTATGGCTACAACACTTAACAGATTTATCAGTTGGTCCTCAGATCGGTGCAGGCCATTCTTTCAAACACTTCGGCAGGGCAAATTATTTAAAATGGACTCCAGAATGCCAAATCACTCTGGAAGGGTTAAAAACCTATCTCAGTTTCGTCCTACATTTGGCTAGCCCTTCGTTAGGCGACGTGCTTATCTTATATTTGGTAGTATCTGATTGGGTAGTAAGCATCATCTTGCTTAAGGAGGAACTCTGTGAGAAAAAGCCCATCTTCTATAATGGTAGCTGCCGAAACCTAGTATTTACTCCTAGAGAAGTTAATTCTAGCTCTTGTAGTCACTGCGTGAAAATTGATGCATTACTTTCAAGCCTATACCATTAAGGTATTAACTAATCACCCCCTCTGTTAAGTCCTTCGCAAAGTAGAATCATCGGGATGAGTTTCCAAATGGGCATTGGAACTCGGACAATATGACCTCCAATTTTCACTAAGGACGGCTATCAAGGGGCAAGTTTTGATCGATTTTATTGCTGAGTTTACTACGCCTACTTTACATGCTAAGTTAAACCTCTAGAACTAGTTAGTTGCCCAACAATAGTTAGAATGGAGAATATATGTTGAGGATATTTGGCAGTTGTATTGTGACAGGTATCCAATCAGCGCGGCAGTGGGGCATGAGTAGTTATTATGACCCCCGAAGGAGCAGTGATAGAATAATCGGTTAAACTTGGCTTTGACACCTCAAACAATGAGGCTGAATACGAAGCCCTGTTGTTCGGCCTCAGAAACTCACTTCAAATGGGAACTAGATAGTTGCAAATCTTTTGTGATTCGAAATTGGTCATAAATCAATTAAAGGGTGAATATACAGTTAAAAATGACCGTATGATGGCCTACATGAGGATCGCTAACTCCTTGCTCGTGAAATTTGGTAGCCATGAACTACATCAGATTACTTGTGACCAAAATACACAAGTCGATGCTCTCGCCTATTTAGCTTCAGTTGTAAACTTAGAAGTTAAATGAACCATCGAAATGAGTTTCATTTGAATGAAAGTATTAGCAACCCGAATATCCCATTGTGAACACCATCTAAAGGGGTTTGAGTTGGATGGATCTCACTGCATCATTCCTTGCTTCGAAACAATTGCCAGAGGATAAGAAGGAAGCTCACAAGCCGCAGAATAAGGCTTTGAGATATTAGTTGGATCTTCAAGGAAAACTTTATAAAATATCTCTCTCTGGGCCTTACTTGGAATGTGTTCATTCGGACAAGATTAAGGATTTTTTAGCTAAAATACATGAAGGCAGTTATGGTGTTCATTCAGGAGATATAATATTAGCTCATTGAGCTGTTACTCAAGGGTATTGTTGGCCGACTATGCATACCGATGCTGAGGATTATGATAAGAAATGCGAACAGTGCCAGAAGTTTTCTCCATTAACACATCTATCCGCCGAAGAACTAAACTCTGTGACCAGTCCTTGGCTTTTTGCTCAATGGGGCTTGGACTTAGTTGGGCCATTGCCGAAAGCTCCAAGCAATAAACAATTCATAATTGTTGCTACTGACTAATTCACAAGGTGGGTTGAAGTAGAACCATTGACATATATACGAGATACAGATATCAAGTGCTTTGTTTGGAAGAATATTATCACTTGATTCGGTATACCTAGTGTCACAACCTAAACCCGCCCTTGTAAGTTTAGCATCGTATCCGGCCAGTAATCTCGGGATTACCAAAGGCCTTTGTAACAAATTATGAAAATTAAAGGGGTTGGCGGAAGCAGATATCCAAATACAATGTCCATAGAGCTGTGCAGACGTATATAAGACAAAAAATTTAAACTTATATTCACATACACACACACACATATCTATAGTGACGTCATAGGTATATACACATCAATGTCTTACGTCACCCCTTCTAAACAAAACCAAAAAGGGGCTTAGCCCTAAATTCAGATTATACAAAGGTCTTAGTTAACAAAAGAAAGGAAAAGATAAAGACAAACATCACGTGCACTAGACTTGTACATTTGAAACACTTAGGAACCTCCTCGGAAGGCACAGTGGTTGGTTTGGCAAAACTAAATTCCAAGCTAGCAACTTAGGCCTGGTCCCCCACCTAGTCACCTACATACATAAATATCATGAGCTATGAGTGGTGAATAACAACGAGTAAATGATTTATGAATGATGTCCATCGATTCGAAATCGAGTTCATATCAAAAGCGATTCAAATTGACATACTTATCTGATTTCATATACGGTTATACATGGTATATCCATTAGCTGACAGATCAAATTGGTCATAAAGACCCACGTGCATGGTCGGTACCGACGACCATAAAGGTCAACATCTTTGTGCACAAATAGCCATGGTATTGTTATCCCCAAGCAAGGGCCATGTGAATATAGGCCTTAGTATTGTTACCCCTAGGCAAGGGCCACGTGCATATTGGCCACAGTATTGTTACCCTTGGGTGAGGGCCACATGAACATAAGCTACGGTATTGTTTACCCCGGGCAAGGGCCATATGAACTAATGAGGCCACATGAACAAAGGATGCCACAAATACATTTCAGAAAAATGGACATTCATTCATGATTCATAAAATAACATTTCAGAAAACAGACCATATCATTTCTGTCAGAAAATACTTATAATCAAACACAGCTTTATAGAATTATTACTCATAGATAGCTTCAGTAGTAGTAGGACATATCACTTGAACAGAACAGACTGATCAGACGGGCGGTAACACGTGACCTACACAAACACGTGATAGATACACATTGGACATACGTCTCAAAGGTGTTTAACTTATTATTCTTCTTCCTTAACTTGTGTTTCTAACTCTTATCCTCATTATTGTAGCTTAATCATGGCCTAGCAATGCCTAGGATGCAATGGCGATGCAAACATGTACTTTGGAATACTTAGCTAAATTTCTGAAAACAGGGTAGTTCGCTCGAGCGGTCTATAAAGTCTTTAAAAGTACTGGGAGCCCTCACTTTACGCTCGAGCCAACTTTTGGTCGCTCGAGCCAAGTCTGAAAATAAAGGGTGGTCGCTCGAGCGGTCTTTTGGTCACTCGAGCCAACCATCAATCTTTGCAAAACTTCTGAGAGCTCGAATTTTACGCTCGAGAGAAGCTTTGGTCACTTAAGCGGTGCGACGAAATTCTGGAATTTTCATATTACTGTTCAGGATGCAAAACTCAAATTCAAAGCTTCAAAACACATTCTTTGGGCCCAAAACTTAAGAAAACATGTAAAAACTCATAACACATCATGACTTGAAAACCATTTCGCAAAATCAAGCCCCAAAGCATTGACAATTATTCAAAACTCAACTTGAAATTCAATATATAGAACATGCATGAAGTGATATGAGTTCTTTTCTTCCAAAACATGATCAATTGAGATGTTTAGCACAAAAGCATGTTGAATTCTTAAAACATAGCCAAGATAAGAACATGCATGTGAGAATTCTTTGACAACAACTTCAAAATGAAATGAGATTTGCATGTATGCGTGTATTAAGCTTAAATTCTTCAATCCTAGCTTCATTCTTCTAATTCTCTTGATTTCTTGCACTAAGTGACTCAAATTCATAATTTAAGAGTTGAATTACCTGCTTTAAGTCTTCAATTGGGCTTTCAATTGGGCTTTAGATAGCAAATCCCTTGAGTTTCCAAGCCAATTCTTCCCAATTCCTTCTAATCTCACCAAGTCTTCCTTAATTCCCTTTTATTTGATCTCAACTTCTCCCCTCTCTCTCTCTCTTTCTCTCTCTCCATGTTTTTGAGGTCAAATAGATAAAGAAAGTGTGTATATGTGTCCTAGCACTCACATTAGGTTTGATTAGCATTAGGCTAATTATATGTAATTAGTTCTAATTAATTTATTCTAATTATTTGATTAGAATCGAATTTCAATAAAACTTACCATAACATTCTAAAAATTCTAAATAACACATATCGTAGTCAATTTAGTGTTTAGATGCGATTTTGCCTTCAATTAATAGGGCAAAGTAGAATTCTAAGCAGATGTTCCTATATGAGATAGATCTAAGCACAAAACATGCATATAATGCACAATTAACTTATAATTTTGCCTTAATTACTTGTTAGGCATTCTTAACTAAGGATTATATGCTAATCACATGTCATTGTTGTTACAATCTTCCCCCCTCTAAGAGTTTGGTACCCTAAACTCGAATTACCTTCATTTCGAAAGAATGTCGGGTCTAGAAGGAACAAATCTAGATATCTTTTCATCATTTCTTTTTTGGTTTCCCACGTCGCCTACATTCCTCCATGATTTTGCTAGTCAACTTTCTGCTTGAATTTTTGTTTCTCAATCTTTTGATTCGTGATTAACTATCTATATTATTCATTCTTCATAAGTAAAATCATCTTTTAGAAGTATGTGAGTCGGTTCTATGACATTAAGTGGATCTCACAAATAGTCCCGAAGCATTGAGACATGAAAAACATTATGCATGTTCTCCATAACTGGACGTAAGGCCACTTAATACATCACCAGATTAATTTTCTCAATTATTTCATACATTGATGTACCGCGGTGCTAACTTGCCTTTAACTCCAAACCATGTCTGGCCCTTCATCGGAGTTATTTTAATGAACACATGGTCACCGACTTCATATTCTCTGTCTCTTCTTCTGACATCCGCATAACTTTTTTGACGACTCTAAGTGGTTTTCAAATGTTACTGAATCAGTTTTACTTTCTTAGTCGTCAGTCATCTCTTGCACAAGTTCCGATCCCAATAATGGTCTATCACCTACTTCGGCCCAACAAATCAGAGATCGGCATCTTTTACCATACAAAGCTTCATAAAAAGCCATTCCAATAGTCGAATGATAGCTGTTATTATACACAAACTCGGCCAGAGGCAAGTACGTCTCCCAATTTTCTTGGAAATCTAACATACACAGTCTCAACATATCTTTCAAAGTTTGAATGGTCCGTTCTGATTGGCTGTCTGTCTGTGGGTGATAAGCATTACTTAGTCTCAATTCGGTTCCCAAAGCTTGTTGCAAACTCTACCAAAATCTCAAGGTGAACTTAGAGTCCTTGTCAGACACAATAGACACTGGCACTCCATGCAGTCTCACAATCTCATTAATGTAAATGTTAGCCAATTTATCTGCATTATAAAAAGTTTTAATAGGAAAAATGTGAGCAAATTTAGTCAAACGATCAACAATGACCCAGATAGAATCCATACTTCTAGAGGAATGAGGTAGATCGACAATGTAGTCCATTGTGATATGTTCCCATTTTCATTTTGGCATTGGAAGCGGTTAAAGTAATCTAGTAGGTCATTGATGTTCGACTTTTACTTGTTGGAAATGCAAACACTTGGCTACAAAATCATCAATACGCTTTTTCATTCCAGGCCACCAAAAATTTTGTTTTAAATCATGGTACATCTTTGCATTTTTCGGAGGCATAGCAAATTTGGAGTTGTGGGCCTCAGTCATAATACGCTTTCTCAAATCTGAATGATCTGGTATACAAAGCCTACCCTGAAATTTCAATACATTATCTTCTAACACGAATCCCGGTCTCGGTTTCGATTCAATTTCATTAACAATCTTTTTTAGGAATTCATATTCTAGCTATTTTTCTTTAACTTCTTCAATTATGGTTGGCTGTGTAGAAATGGCAGCTAGAACCCCACCTTGCTCACGTAACACAATCTCAATTTCATTTCTTTCTAAGTCACACAACAGTTCCTTCTGATCGATAAGCAAACATGCTAAATTCCCAATGGATTTTTGGCTCAAAGCATCTGCAACTGTATTTGTCTTTCCCGAATGATACATAATTTGCAAATCATAATCTTTTATCAACTTGAGACATCTCCTCTGTCTCATGTTCAATTCTTTCTGAGTAAAGAAATATTTTAGGCTTTTGTGGTCGATGTATACTTCACAAGTTGCTTCATATAGATAATCCAAATTTTTAGTGCAAACACTACAGCTGCAAGCTTAAGATCATGGGTCGGATAATTTTTCTAATGTGGTCGAAGCTGTCGAGAAGCATAAGCAATTACCCTTCCATTTTGCATTAATACACACCCTAAGTCTTTGTACCAAGCACGACTATAAATTTGAAACCCATCTATACCATTAGGCAAGGTTAGAATTTGAGCAATTACTAATCTGGTCTTCAATTCTTGAAAGGCAGATGCTCTTTGGTCATTCCAATCAAATGGTACTCTTTTTTGTGTTAACTGAGTAAGTGGCAAGGCAAGCATGCAGAAATCCTTTACAAATCTTCTATAACAACCATCAAGTCCCAAAAAACTCCGAATTTCTGTCACAGTAGTTGGTCTTGGCGAGTCCACAATAGCTTCAATTTTCTGTAGATCAACTGATATGCCATCTTTGTTGATTACATGTCCCAGAAATGTTACATTGTCAAGCCATAACTCACATTTGGACAGTTTTGCATATAATTTCTTTTCTCTCAGAGCTTGTAACATAGTTCTCAAATGATTTTCATGCTCTTCCCTGTTTTTAGAATATATCAGAATATCATCAATAAACACAACAATAAATTCATCCAAATATCGCTTGAAAACCCTATTCATTAGGTTCATGAAGGCGGCAAGTGCATTGGTTACCCCAAACAACATTACCAAAAATTCATTGTGCCTATATCTAGTTCAGAATGTAGTTTTCTCTATATCGTCTGCCTTTATTTTTTTTTGATGATAACCAGATCTAAGGTCAATCTTAGAAAAGACTTAGGCTCCCTGACGTTGGTCAAACGAATCATTTATTTGGAGTAGTGGATATTTGTTCTTCACAGTTACTTTGTTCAATTCACGATAATCTATACATAGTCTCAAAGTTCCATCTTTCTTTTTAACAAACAAAACTAGAGCACCCCAAGATGAAGTGCTCAATTAAATAAACTTCTTGTCTAATAGTTCTTGAAGTTGGACTTTTAGTTCTCTCAATTCAGTTGCAAGCATTCTGTATGGGGTCTTAGAAATTGGTTGGGCTCCAGGTACTACTTCAATAGTGAATTCAATCTCTTTATCAATTAAGTCCCTCGGTTATTCATTACGAAAAACATCAAGGAATTCATCGACTATTAGGATATTTTCCACATTAGTACTATCTAGAGTCACAGTCAAGACACTACACAGGTAACCCCTACATCCCTTTTTAAGCAATTTGATGGCTTTCATAGCAGAAATCAAATACGGAGGTAGTACCACACCATTTCCACAAAATGCAAACTCAGGCAAACCAGGTGGTTGAAATATAACAGATTTGGCAATGTAATCAATAGCAACATAGTATTTCATTAACCAATCCATCCCCAGTATGCAATCAAAATGATTAATAGCCACAGGCATCAAGTCAACTTATAACAATACATCACCAATCATAATGTCACACATAGGATACACATAAGCACATATCATAGAACCCCCAGATGGTGCAGATATAGATAACACATAGTTCATTTGTTCTATAGGTCTAGTCAATTTACGAGAAAAAGAATGCAACACAAACGAATGTGTAGATCCAGAATCTATCAAGACGTATGCCTTTTGGGCACAGATAGGGAGTATACCTAACACCACAAACTCGGTGTTCTGAACATCTCCTGCCACAAGTATAAACACTCTCCCTTGCTTTAAGGTTTCTTTTCCCATATTGGTTCTGGTATTTGTTCTCGGTATAGAAGTAAATCCAGCTGAACTTCTGCAGAATGGTTGGCACCTTCAGCTATGAGTGGGCAATCTTTTACCATGTGGCCAATTTTGCCACACCGAAAACAAGCACCAGTTGTATGGTAACAAGCACCTTTATGTCTTTTCCCACATTCAGAACAAACAGGTGAAGGTTCACTACTTCGACTTGAACTGCTAGTAGATCCCATATTTTGCTTCGTATTCATGGAAAATGAGTGGCATTTTTTGAAATTGAACCCAATCTTTTGCCTCTCCATTCATTTGTTAGAGCTTTAGTTTGTTTCATTAATTTGAGGTCTTCTTCAAATTTCTGAGCTTTCTTGTAATCTGTGTCTATCATGTGAGGAGCAAATCGAGCTAATTCAGTGAAATTAGCTTCATACTCAGCAACAGACATGTTTCCTTGCTTAAGTTGTTCAAACTCTGACACTTTTCTATCTCAGAAGCACTGAGGGAAATATTTCTCATAAAAGATCTTTTTAAACTGATTCCATGTCATGGCTCCATTACTATCTCGGATAAACATCCATCAACGTTGGGCTTCCTCTTTCAAAGTGTAAGTAGTCAATAGAACTTTCTGAATTTCAGTATATGGAAAGACTTCAAATATTTTTTCAATTCCTAACATCCACATTTCAAGTTTCAATGGCTTAATACCACTTAGAAAAGTTAGTGGCTTCATCTTGTTAAATTTCTAAGTCAACCCAACAATGTCATTAGTAACCGGTTCCACTTGCACTGGAGAAGGTGGAAAAGGTAGTGATTGTTGCCTTTGTTGTTGTCTCATGTATTTGGTTAAGGCTTTTAACATTCGTTCCATTCGGTCCATCTATGTATCAGATAATTCAAATGCATCATCACTTCTTGTTTTTTCCATTGCTATATGTAAACAAAATGATAATAAACATAGGCAAATAAATTTTTTCAAATGTTCACAGCATTCAGTTTCATTTATTTCATGTTACACATGTTCTCATAGTCATTTCGTTCAAATATGTTCACATGATTATCACACACACACACACACTCACAAATGCTGATGCAATGTCCCTAATTCTTTTCTAGGACATCTTGTAGCTCATATGAACTTTTGTGTGTTGTAGAACACGTGCTCTGTCATGACCCAAACTCGTCTTTATAGGTTTAGCATCGTAACCAGCCAGTAATCCTGGGATTACTGAAAGGCTCTGAAATAGATTAAAAAAATTAAAGGGGCTGGTGGAAGCAGATATCAAAATACAATGTCTATAGAGCTGTGCAGATGTATAAGAGACATAAAATTTAAACTTATATTCATATACATATAGTGACGTCATAGGTATATACACATCAATGTCTTACATCACCGACTTCTAAACAAAACCAAAAAGGGGCTTAGCCTAAATTCGATTATCTGAGGTCTTGGTTAACAAAAGAAAGGACAAGATTAAGACAGGCATCACGTACGCTAGACTTGTACATTTGAAACACTTGGGAACCTTCTTGGGTAGCAACTTAGGCTGGGTCTCGCACCTAAACACCTACATATATAAATATTACAGTGAACTGGAGCCCAGTGAATAACAACAGAGTAAAGAGTTTATGAATGATGTCCAAATCAGATTCAGAAATCAGAGTTCATGTCAAAAACAAATTCAGATTCATATACTTATACAGATTTCATATACAGTTATACATGGTACATCCATTAGCTGACAGATCAGATTGGTCATAAAGACCTACGTGCATAGTTGGTACCGATGACCATAAAGGTCAACATCTTTGTGCACAAATAGCCATGGTATTATTACCCTCAGGTGAGGGCCATGTGAACATAGGCCTCAGTATTGTTACCCTCGAGCAAGGGCCACATGCATATTGGCCACGGTATTGTTGCCCCCAGGCGAGGGCCACATGAACATAAGCCATGATATTGTTTCCCTCGGGCAAGGGCCATAAAATCTAAGGATGCCACAAATACATTTCAGAAAAATGGACATTCAATCATGATTCATAAAATAACATTTCATAAAATAGATCATATCATTTAAGTTAGAAAATGATTATAATCAAAGTTAGCTTTACAAAATAGTTACTCACAAATAACTCCAGTAGTAGTAGGATAGATCACTTGAACAGAACAGGTGATCAGGCGGGTGATAACACGTGACCTACACAAATACGTGACAGATACACATTGGACACACGTCTCAAAGGTGTTTAACTTATCATTCTTCTTCCTTAGCGTGTGTTTCTAACTCTTATTCTCATTATTGTGGCTTAATCATGGCCTAGGAATGCCTAGGATGCAATGAGGATGCAAATATGTACTTTGGAACACTTAGCCAAAATTTTAAAAACAGGGCAGTTTGCTCGAGCGGTTTGCAAATTCTTTAAAAGTACTGGGAGCTCTCATTTTACGCTCGAGCCAACTTTCGGTTGCTCGAGCCAAGTCTAAAAATAAAAGGTGGTCACTTGAGTGGTCTTTCGGTCGCTTGAGCCAACCATCAATATCTGCAAAACTTCTGAGAGCTCGAATTTTACGCTCGAGAGAAGCTTTGGTTAAGCAATGAGCGACCAAATCTGGAATTTCAGTTGTTGTTCAGGATGCAAAACTCAAATTCTAAGATTCAAAACACATTCTTTGGGCACAAAATTTAAGAAAACATGAAGAAACTCATAACACATCATGACTTGAAAACCATTTCGCAAAATCAAGCCCAAAAGCATTGACAATTATTCAAAACTCAACTTGAAATTCAATATATAGAACATGCATGAAGTGATATGAGTTATTTTCTTCCAAACCATGATCAATTGAGATGTTTAGCACAAAAAAATGTTGAATTCTTAAAACATAGCCAAGATAGGAACGTGCATGTGAGAATTCTTTGACATCAACTTCAAAATGAAATGAGATTTGCATGTATGCGTGTATTAAGCTTAAATTCTTCAATCCTAGCTTCATTCTTCTAATTCTCTTGATTTCTTGCACTAAGTGACTCAAATTCATAATTTAAGAGTTTAATTACCTACCTTAAGTCTTCAATTGGGCTTTATATAGCAAATCCCTTGAGTTTCTAAGCCAATTCTTCCAAATTACTTCTAATCTCACCAAGTCTTCCTCAATTTCCTTTTGTTTGATCTCAACTTCCCCCCAACTCTCTCTCCCTCTCTCTCTCTCTCTCTCTCTCTCTCTCTCCACGTTTTTGAGGTCAAATAGATGAAGAAAGTGTGTGTATATGTGTCCTAGCACTCACATTAGCCTTATATAGGCTTGATTAGCATTAGGCTAATTATGTGTAATTAGTTCTAATGAATTTATTCTAATTATTTGATTCCAAATCGAATTTCAATTAAACTTACCATAAAATTCTGAAAATTCAAAATAACACATATACATAGTCAATTTCATGTTCAGATACCGATAAGGCCTTCAATTAACAGGGCGAAGTGGAATTCTAAACAGATGTTCCTATAGTAGACAGATATAAACACAAAACGTGCACATAATGCACAATTTACTCATAATTTTTCCTTACTTACTTCAAACAAAGTAGTCCAAGATGACATCAAGAAGTGTTTCGAAAAAGCCAAGGACAAGTAGGTTGAGGAATTACCAAGCGTATTGTAGGCCCATCGCACTATGCCAAGACGATCTACGCGGGAGACACCATTTGCTTTAAGTTTTGGCAATGAAGCTATCGTCCCCATAGAGATTGGTTTATCAACCCTTCGATCAAGCGCTTTTGATCTGAGCCAAAATGATATGATGTTGTCCTTAGATATGGATTTACTTAAAGAACGTCAAGATCAGGCCCTTGTGACTATGGCACGATACCAGTTGCAATTTGCTAAATCATACAATCAAGGAGTGTACCTGAGCTGATATACTTCTAGAGAGTCGGTCCTCAAAAAAATACTACGTGCTACTAAGAATCCTGCAGACGGTAAACTCGGCCCAAATTGGGACGACCCATACTAGATCGATTCCATCATGGGGACATGAGCATATCGACTTTCCGACATGAATGGTAAGAAGTTAACTAGGCCTTGGAATTCAACTCATCTCCGCAAATTTTATCATTAGTATTGATGGTTATGTTAACTTCTTCAACTTTCTCAAATTGATGTTTATTGGCTTTTGAGTATATTATTACTTTGTATACGTACAGTCAATCAATGATACAAGATGTTATGTTGCTTCTTTGTTTATTTAACTCTGATTGCCTTACTTTTATTCAGCTTCTGAATTTGGAGGGAAATCTCTTCATACTCGGCACAAAACTTAATTAGTTTAAGCCTCCGAATTCAGAGCGCTCTTGGTGCTTGGCACGAAGCGCCACCAGAATAAGCGCCTCCAAATTCAGAGCACTCTTTGTGCTCGGCACGAAGAACAATCTTTTAAGCCTTCAAATTTAGAGCGCTTTTCATGTTCGGCATGAAGTGCCATCAGTTTAAGCCTCCGAATTCAGAGCACTCTTCGTGCTTGGGAAGAAACACCATCATTTAAGCCTCAAAATTCAGAGCGCTCTTCATGCTCAACACAATACACCACCATTTAAGCCTCTGAATTCGGATCACTCTTTGTGCTTGGCACAAAACGCCATCATTTAAGTCTTCGAATTTGGAGCGCTCTTTGTGCTCTGCACGAAGTGCCATCAGTTTAAGCCTATGAGTTCGGAGTGCTCTTTGTGCTCGACATGAAGCACTATCAGTAAAGCCTCTGAATTCAGAGCGCTTTTCGCGCTTGGCACGAAGCGCTGTCAATAAAGCCTCCAAATTTGAAACATCTTATAAAGTATCATTTTTAATTACAAGTATGTAATTTAGAGACATAATTAATCTAATGAATGCAAACAAACATAATTGAATTTTTATTAAGAAAGCATCATGACGAATTCAAATTACATTGCGGGTACATTTATCCTAAGGCCAATCGACGTCCTAGTTACAGGAGTTAAACCCAAGAATGAAACCGGAGTTTATTATGCCAATTAGCTTTTCTCAAGGTTCGTGGCCTTCTCCCCATCGTTCATTTTCTAGGCGTCATAGGCTTCAAACGGCATTACATAGCTTTGGTATAATGGCGACGCAAAATCCACACCCGCTACTTGAAGTGCTTTGGTCCATCCGTACTTGAAGCCACGGTTTTCACATCGGAAAACGTCGTTGGCTAGTTTCTCCATCGTCTTGTCAATAACAATCTTTCTTCCTTCAAAGAAGCCCATGTTATCAGCTTGGGTCTCTATGGCCTCTCTTGCAAAAATGTTGGCAGTATCACGATTGGCTATCGCATGATCCATAAGGCATTGTGTAATTGTGTCTCTTGATGTTGACGAACTCATTGTCCCCGCCGTTCCGAGCCTCATTCTTTGCCCGCTCCTAGGCTTTCTCAAGTTGGCGCTCTAAATTTCGGATCCGCCCATCTTTATGATCAATTTCCTTCTGGACGGCGTGAAGACGAATGGCAACTTCATATGAACTGTATAGTCCTTTGATAGCCCCGTGGGCTCTTTCCCTCAAAACCTCATAGTCGCCCCGATTGGTCATTGGTTAGTGCACTTCAAAGGGAAAGATTTGCTGTGTAAATTCAACTGCCACGTTTGGGTTGGAGATGATTGAATCAACTTCGGTTATAGGTTTGTTTCCAATAAAAAATGGAGAAACTCAATGGATGTGGTGGTCTACTTGACTCATTTTGAAGGTCAGGGCACCAATAGTTCTAGTGTTTCCTTTCTTTTGGATCCCATTTCTAGGAGATCTGCTTCGTTCATCCTTTATGGGAGATCTGCTTCGTCGTCTGGGTGATCGACGCCTATTTTGCTCTTCTACTCCCACGGTCCACTTACGAACAGCATCGTTGGGCCCTTCTTGACTCAGCTTCATGTCTAGCTTTACCAAATTCTTTCCCTCTTCTCTGCTATTGAAGAACAGCCTTCCTAACATACATGATCCTGTGAGCTTCGACGAAGGAAAATATTTGTTTTGCGTTTGGTGTTGCTCCAATGGACCCTTCGCGAAAACTAAACCTCTTCGTCAAATGTGATGAATCTATTTAAAGCAACCAAATTGGTTATAGGTTGGTTGAGTATACAACTTTATATTAACTATAGAGGCACTACTCTCGATACAAGTAAAATGACTCCACGTATGCTCCGTCCCATTAATCATTAGTGCGTTAATGCGTCGTATCATCGTGGTTGGCCCATTTTGGCATACCATTCGCCGTTCTCGGCGAGTAGGCGATTATATGAATCTACTCGACTTCGGCGGTGCCTGCCGTAACTTCGGCTTGATATACATTTGGTCATGCACAATGCATTCGTTCTCAACTAGGACAAGGATAGATATATGAATCTATTCGACAGTTAAGTCGTGTGAAAACCACAAAAAGGTGTCGAATTAACATAGTGTACCCCATTTGAGAAACGGCAACTCGATTGCTCAGCTCTTGCTTCACTTTCGGGTTCAAGCCCACGTTTTTACCCTTGGTCTCTCAATCACCGTAAGAGTAGGTATGTGATCTATTTGACAGTAAAGTCTACCTCATTTTCCAAATCACAAAATCATGCCAAATTAACATTGTTCAAATTGTGTCAATAATTACATTATGCCGATTATACGAGCATTAATTCAAAAATGATAAGTACAATTCAATTACACCCATTCAATAAGACAATTTTGATGCACAATAGAATATTTTCATTTATAAACTGACTTGATACATGAGTTGGTCACTTTACATATGAAAACGACCCTAGCACATCGATTGTAAATCCTTAATATTGATCTTAATTTTTGACCCTATACAGTTTTCAAATCCTTTTGTGATTTTTTGTGTTCTTCTTCTTCTTGTAGAATCTTGTTGTGATTATGCATGAAATGACTCCCCGGTTTCCAATCAATAGGATAGAATTTAATCATTTAACCCAAGAGGTTTTGCTTGGAGACACCATAACATTTTTGTCCTGTATCAACTATTCTGATGGACTAAAAGTATCTCTAATTCTTCATTTTTTTTTATATCAAATTTATAATCAAAATTTATTTTCAATCCTTTCATCAAATGTTCATCAAATCAACATTAAAACTTTCGTGAAATTTGAATCTGATGAAAATTTTAAAAAATAAATTATTGGAGATAATTATTTGAGTAAATTTCATTTTGCCTCTCAAACTATCAGTCAAAATCAATTTAATCCTTATCCTTTCAATTATATTAATTTTATATCTAAACTATTCGATTTCAGATCAATGTCACTAAACTTCATTTAATATTTTATTTTACCCTCTATAACTATCTATCAAAAATCAATTAGACCCCTGAATATAAAAAATATAAATGAATAAATATTTAATATTAATTTTTTATCTAAAAAACTGAGAAAAATAAATTTTGAATAATATATATATATATTGTTTTGTTTTGTTTTGTTTTGTTTTTTTTTTTTTATATTTGTGTTGAGTATTCTCTAGAGAATTGCTACTAACTTTTGCATTGAAGTGCCATTCACTCAATTGTACGACTAGATAAGTACTAACCACGATTTTGTAGGCAGAGATCTTAATATATTTATTTTGATTGTTCAATATAGGTTGCCAAATGACGAAAGATATTTTTCTCATAATAAGTGTGGTCTAAATTTGTTCTCTGAAACTTGGGGAACTAAGAAACATATTTGACTCTCAAAACCAATATATAGGCACTAATCCGTCATATTTAAAAATCTCGGCTACGGAGTTTAGGTATAAAAGGGAAATGCCATTAATTAAGTACACTTCTCACCTAATCAATTGATTACCCTGTACTAATCCGTTATTTTATGAGATTTTATGACTCAAATTGACTCTCATGAACTCAGTTATTAACTCTAATACTTTAATAAATTATGGACTACATAATTGAATAAACAAGATATCACCTAAGTTGGATAGATGAACACAACCACATAAGCCATGATGTTCACAAAACAAATTGATTTTCTTACTAAAAGGACAATGGTTTAACCATATATGATCATAAACATGATTTGAACTCAAGTAACATCACAAAACATCCAAAACAAACAATTAAACCACATATGGCATATAAACTTTCATTATTGAAAATTCAATGCATCACACAAGCAATATGCTATGAAGAAATAGGACTCACCTAGTGTTGGTATTTTTTCATAATAATACTACAAAAATGTATAAAATAAATTAAATAGAAATGAAAAAGTAAATTTTTTTAATTAAAGAATGAAATACAAAATAAACTACAAAACTAAAAGTATAGGAATGAATTAGATTACATCATGGAACTTATTACAAGATGGATTCACATAGACATACAAAATAATATATAAGAAATAGTTTAAATCTAAAAATTTGAAGGAGAAAAGATAAGAGGCATAAGCCAAACACATGTGATACCCTTTGTTTTCTTAAAACAGATTCACCGCCTCCTAATGGGTGTTAGAGGTATGTTGGTGTCTATCACCTAAGATATGACGGTCCAAACCAGCTCATGCAGAAGCACCTTTTGAATAGCTTCGGTGAACTTGACAATGGCATCACTCTCTCTCTAACAAGAACCAAAGAAGGGGCTTGCAAAAAGAAGATAAGAAAATTTCTTTGGTATAAAAAATCATCTCCAATTTTATTATCTGAAAACACCATCTCGTTTTGCAGCATTGAAAAACCTCTCTAACAAGCACCTACTAAGTTGGAGGGTTTATACTTGTATGGGAGAGCCTTCTTTAGAAAGCTAACATCAATAGGGTCATCAAATTTTCGTTAACCAAGGCTATCAACTCTAGTCATTAGGGCTAGAGTTACAATGGTTAAAAACTCATGGCCACTAATATGGTCATCAACTCCATCATCAAAAGTTAAGAGTTACAAAAGTTTAAACCTCTCATGTGCTTCATATATACAAATAAATATGTATATAATGATATTTGAATAAACCAACTAGATGGGTCGCAAAATGAATACTGATGTTAGGTTATAACCCAACCCATGCACAGGCTAAGCTCAACGCCGCATAACCCAACCCAATCCAACCCAACCTAATTTCAAGACTAAATCCAAGTCCAAGTCCAAGACCAAACCTAGTACATGCACAAATACAAGCCTAGGCCCAGTACAAACTAGACTAAGTCCAAATATAAGTCCAACTTTTATTGATGCCCACTTTATGAGACAATTCTCATTCCTAACCTAATGGTTTCGGCTCATTATTTCTATATTGCAACCTTCTCAATTAAGAGAATTCAAAACCATTCAGACCAATCTTAACTGGCGGTTGGGTTCCACTTTAATTTTGAATTAAAGTTGCTAAAAAACCATTATTTTCCAACATCCCCCACACAAATAAAATTGGCCGAATAAAGAAAAATGCTTAATAACAAAGACTCAGAGAGAGAGCACATAGAATAACCCTACATCAGAAATAGGTAACTGTTGGCCTTGAACTTTTCATAGTGAAAGCCTATTGGATTTACTAGCTGACTAGCGAATGTGACATCTTGAACTGTTTTACTGCTTGTGTAAACTGAGACAATAGACCTTGTGCAGGAGTTACTCCAACCATTGTTTTGTTCTCACTGTTGTGTCCTGTTTGGCTTTGGAACACTTGCTTGGTTCAGTGAGTGTTTTTAAAGAATTTGGCCTTGTCAATTCCTAAATAAGTGGCCCCACTTCGCACTCACATAGGAGATTTGCATAAGGTATCTCGCTATACCACAGTTGACTATTCACAGCATTAGGTCATTAAAAGCATCATCTTAACTTTCCACCTCACAGGGTATCACTGTATAAAAGAATGAGCAGGAGGACTTACCTTTATAGTGACTCACTCGTTACACGTAATTAGGTTGTCCCTTTGAACCTAAATCTTGGGATCTCCAGTCAATTAGTATGGGTTTTCTATTCCGATAATATTCGGTAAAGGCCTTAACCCCATTCCTCTTGGCAACTTCTTACTAACTCTCAATTTAACCCATAGGTTAACAGATCCGTAATATTGCCCTTAGACTGTATATAGTCTATAGTGACAATACAAGAGAGTAGTTTTCGTATGGAATTATGTCTTCGATGAAAATGTCTAGACCTTCCATTATACGTATAACTTTGTGCCCTACCAATATTTGATTGGTTATCACAAAGTATACAAAATTGCTAGCACAAGTTTCGATCAACATGGAATATTCTCAAGAAAATGGCAAAGCCATTCAACTACTTCAGTAGCTTTATCTAAAGCACTGAACTTTGACTCCATCGTTGATCTTGCAATACACATCTGCTTGGAAGATTTCCAAGATACGGTTGCACCTCCATAAGTGAAAAAAAGTCCACTAACGGACAAGATATCCAATAGGCGTGCCTCATAGTACAATTGGATATCAAGTGTAATGCTACCTATACTCCTGATTATGCTGTAAATACCTTAGTACCCGCACAATTGCCTCCTAAAGATAGGCATTGGGATTACTTGTGTATCTACTTAGCTTGCTAACTTAGTAGGCTATATTTGGCCTCATGCAACTCATCAAATGCATCAAACTTCCAATGACCCGAGAATATTCTAGTTGAAACACTCTCACCATTATTCTCAGCCAAATGTGAACTCAACTCTACCGATGTCCTTGACACACTTGTATCTGATTTACTAAATTTCTCAAGTATCTTATCAACATAATGAGACTGAGAAAGTACAATACCACCAGATGTTCTGGTGATCTTAATACCTAGAGTCACATCTACAAGGCCCATATCTTTCATGTACCAAACTTAGAGTTTAATAATTTCTTGGTAGTTCTGAATATTTTCTCATAATTACCAAATGTAGAGACACAAATTTGTCAGTGTCTTTGATATCTACACAATTGTCAATACCTGTTTATTTAAAACCCACTTGACAATATTATGTTGTCAAATTTGACATGCCTGTGTTATGATGCTTATTTCAAATCATATAATGATTTCCCAAGCTTATAGACTTTCCTAGTCCTGGAATCGACAAACCCTTTAGATTGCTCCATAAAGATTTATTCAACTAAATCTTCATATAGGAAAGCTATCCGAACATCCATCTTGATGTATCTCCAGATTTTGCACAATTGCGATCACACTCACCATAACTGGTGACCACGTATCAAAGTAATCCAGGCCTTCTTTTTGCCAGTATCCTTTGATAACAAGCTTATCTTATCGACTTTTCATTTACTTGCATCCCAAGGCTTAGTACCTATGCAAGATTAAGTTAATTTAATAACTTCTTTATAGAAAAATGACAATTTCAAAGAAGTGTTTAGACTCACCAGCCACCATATAGATTTAAAAAGACTAGAGAGAAGAACTTTAAAGTCCTAGCCTTTAACATCTTCTTGGCTAATCTCTTTTCTCATGAAAATTGTTTTCTTAATTACACGATGATAATCTTGTGTAAATTTGAATATAAGATTTGTCTACAAGAAAACCGATATGCACTACTATATTGTGCATAAGCATTGAACACAAAGTTAATGGATTTTTAGGCATATCCTACCCATTTGGGGTTATTGTCACCTTTTGCATGACACCTCTACATTTGTAGAACTTATACGAAGGTTCCTGGCCTCTTTAAAAATTCATACATGGTCTTTAAACAATTGTGTCACAATGACTATGGAACTTCAAAATCATATCACAAAAAACATATTCCCAGACCGTCATCAACCGAATTAGGTCTTTTCCAAATTCAAGGCACCAAAACATACTTGGTCCAACCTGTCATTTTGAAGTCAATAGCCTTACTATTAGGAATCACAAACCTAGTGATCAATAGTCTATGTGGTGAAATGGATTTGGAAATACTCTCTAATCCAAACAGACCTGCTTGATCCTTGAGACGCTAACTGAAATAGGAACAAACACTCTGATCGGGTGTGCGGGAATTAGCACTCCGACAAGCAAGTTAGTCTTATGATTGAATTTGCTTTGCTCACAAGTTACCTCCTATTTTTCACCTCCCTTCTTTTGATCGATGCTTCTCCTTTTATGTTGTTCTCCAGGGGCCCACTTCCTCCTTTTAGACCTCCTGACCTCATAGTTGGGCCCCCATATAATCTATGGGCTATTCGGCTTAGTCGGCCATTTAGTTTATTCAGCAACGGCCTTCCCAGATAGGCCTGGCCTAAGCCGTCTTGTTGCCAGCCCTTCTCCCGTCGGCTACGGATCATGGGTTTCTAGTTTTAGCCGACTTGGCTATGACACCTTACTTAATTGAGCTAACCGTGTCATTTATTTATTCAAATTTCACAATTGCCCCCGAGCATCCAATTAAACTTCTTTTTAGTCGTGATCATTGCTAGCATAGTACACTATTCAGCATGAGGTGAACTGTCTCGAAAGTCGAAAATATGGCACATGCACTCCTTTCAGTACTGGTTCGTCAAAATAGACGCGATATGAAATCATTATAGCTTCCCGCCCCTTTTGTATTTGACACTCATTTAATGTGATTTGAAAAGGCGCTGTCCCTCAATATGTTTTTGTTTCGTTTTGAAAAAGCTCTTCATTCTTACTCCTGGTGCTCCTTCTATCAACCTCTCACCTTCAAGATTACTGCAATTTCAACTCTGCTCCCTAACGTTGTTCTTGCACTACGACCTTTAAGTCCCCCTTTCTCTTCCTCCTCTTGCTGTGTCATTCTGATTCCCTTTGTGTTTTTTATTAGTATATATATATTTTGTTTTATTCCATCTCGAATGATGAATCATCTTAAAGCTCTCCTCTTTGATGATCGAATCGCAGCCTTCCATCGTCATTTTTCAATCCCAAACCACGTCCATCTATCCCTTGTCATAGACAATGTGGTTGATATGGAGAGGTGCGATCACGAACACAAATCATCTTTCCTTTTCTGTTAATCGCTAAGAAAGGAGCCCGCTTCTCCATTCACCCTCTTCTTAGGACTGTTCCATGGTAGTAGGTTCTAATCCCCTCCCAATCCAACATAAACTTTTATCGAATAATCATGGGCATAGTAGAATTGAACCGCCAACTTCGGCTTAACCTAGGAATCCCATCTATTCAGCATTGTTATGTTATGGCGAAATCGACTAGTCGGCAGGGTTGCTATTTTCTGAGGGCCAAGGACATAGATCACCATTTGGTGACTATGCTTGCCAGCTCTGGCAAGAGGGTTGATGATGTCATGGTCGTCATTCGAGACAATTAAGAATTCGGTGAGGGGGAAGATCACTTAGACCTAGTGCCTAGACAGAAAGGTAAGCCAAGTGGCCGAATAGATTTGTTTTCTGTTTACATGATTTGGCCGGTTTAAATTTTGTATGTTGACCATTCTTTTTGTGCAGGAAAAGATCTAAAAAGAGCACTTACATCGGCAGACGAAGCTGTTCTTGCCCAACTGAAAATAGTCCTTGATTACAAAGGCAATGCAAATCTAGAAGGACAGGGGCATGCCACTTACGTTCTATTAAAGTACGATCCAACCTATTATACTTTCTCATTGCAGATTATATCCTAGTGCCGAAAGGTGAATGACAGCTAACTGCACTTATATTCCCCAAGTACAAGAGCTTAAGGGATTTTGGTCTTGAGGGTTCAGACGCCGGCGAACAAGACAGCGAAGACACACTCAGCGATTAAAACATTGAGAGGTCAAGTCAATCCAACACAGTCGGCGAAGAATCTAAATTAGAGGGCCGTTTGTTGGAGCAAGAAGTTAATAGGGAGATCGAATTGGCCTTTTAGCAAATCATCCCTGACCACCGTATTGGCCATCTCTTCACTTCTGGCCGAGTAGCTTTAGCTTCCCCAGAGGAGGACATCTTCATTAATTTGGAACGTTTACCTGTGGCTGAATCTGAGGAGATGGATGGAGAATCCCTTGCCCAATTTTCCAGAAGAATGAATGCCGAGAAGATGACAGCAAGGAGGAGAGTTGAAAGTACTGGGGGAAGCCAAGCTCCCCTTCTGATGGCTGATCTAGAAGAAATAGTCCGCGATATTGTTGTGGCCGACTCGGTCCCTATCCAGCAGTAAACGAAGGTCTCAGATGCCGAACAAAGGGGAGAGAAATGCCCTTTGAGACCATTCTTTGAGTTATCGAGGAAGGCGATCGATAAATGCCAGGTGCCGTCACCTTTGATTTGATCGAACCATTAATCAGTCAAGTCAAGCAAGGATGAAAAGTTTGCCGGTTCTCGCCTGTGGGTCAGCCATCATAGATCCCGCCGTGGCTTTAAGTGTGGCTTTGGCACTTTCTTTTCCAGTTGATAGGGCTGCGTTCTATGTTGAGCCGGATGTGGTCTCAATTTCTTTGGCAGCTCAGTCGGCTATACTAGTAAGCAGCACAATTTATGTTTCAATTTCCACGTTGATTTTTTTCATTTTCTACGCCAATTAACGTGTCTTTGCGTCATTGTTTTGTGTTAGGCAATGGGAAGGATTACCGAAATCGGCTGTCGCTATTATGACGCTGTGGAGGAACTCGGCGTTCTTAAAGCTCGAGTTGAACAGGAGCAAAGCAAGGCCAAAGCAACTGTAGCCAACTTGGCTATAGCGATGACGGGGGTTGAGGTCGAAGCCAAGAGGGCGAAAGAAAAGCGAGCGAGGGTCGCTATCGAAGAAGAGAAAGCTAAGCATGCCGATCTTCTTCGAAGGGCTGTCGAAGAAAGGGCAAACTGACAGACGACGCTCTGAAGTTGGCCTAAGAAGAGGTAAAAAATTGAAGGCCGACCTTGAGGAGCTAAAAAAGGCTAAGGATCTCGTTGAGGTAGATGTGTCCAAAGCATTTGACGCCTTGGAGCTTACGGCCAAGGAGCTATATGTAGATGAAGCCTTAAAATTTGAAAATTGGAAATTCCAGCATGGCTGGCTCAAAGCTTTAGCGGCAACCAAGGCGACGCTTGATCAGCCGATTCCCTACGAGCAGTTGGAAGTAGAACCGCTGGAATCGAACCCTGAGGAGCCTTAACCTTGTTTTGTTTTATTTTGATTCATGTTGTTTTCCTTTTACTTTTTTGTCATTTTGTTAATTGTTTTTGTATTAGGGCCATTTTCATATATAAACTGACGATTGTACTTGGTTCGGTTTATCAATGAAAATGCCCGTTTTGTTAAATGCCTTCCTTGTATTGGGCCCTTTTTTGGTGATGAAAGTGACTGTGAACAGAGATTGGTGAAGAAATAATGTACAAATCCAAACAAGTTCATGATAAGGAACTTCTGTGGTCAAGTGGGGCACGTTTAGAAGATGCCAAATAGATTGATATATCTGCCATTGCCCTAGTTGAACATGTCGTGCCAACGCCGAATAAAATATAAACCACACCAAGTTCACAATAAAGAACGTCAGTGGTCAAGTGGGGCATGGTGTTTTAATTTGGCCAAAGCGTTTAGAAGTTGTCAAATAGATTCATATATCTTCCCTTGCCCCAGTTGAACATGTTGTACCAACGCCGAATAAAATATAAACCACACCAAGTTCACAATAAGAAACGTCAGTGGTCAAGAAGGGCATGGTGTTGTAATTCAGCCAAAGCATTTCGAAGTCACCGAATAGATTCATATATCTGTCCCTTGCCCCAGTTGAACATGTCGTGCCAATGTCGAATAAAATATAAACCACACCAAGTTCACAATAAGGAACGTTAGTGGTCAAATGGGGCATGGTGTTATGATTCGGCCAAAAGCATTTTGAAGCCGCCAAATAGATTCATATATCTGCCTGTGCCCCAGTCGAACATGTCGTGCCAACGCCGAATAAAATATAACCACACCAAGTTCACAATAAGGAACGTCAGTGGTCAAGTGGGGCATGGTGTTGTAATTCGGCCAAAGCATTTCGAAGTCACTGAATAGATTCAAATATCTGCCCCCGCCCCAGTTGAACATGTCATGCCAACACTGATTAAAATCTAAAGCACCAAGTTCACAATAAGGAACTTTAGAAGATGCCAAATAGATTCATATATCTGCCCCTACCCCAGTTGAACATGTCGTTCCAATGCCGAATAAAATCTAAAGCACAAAGTTCACAATAAGGAACTTTAGAAGACGCCGTATAGATTCATATATTTTCCCCAGAGCGGAAATACATAATGTTGATGTCGAATACGTGCGGAGGTAGCGTCAGCTATGGACGCATCGTAATCATTGTTTCTGTCATTAATGAACAGGGTAGCTAGATATTTATGGGGCCCTGGGCTTCTTGAAATAGACATTGCACAAACAATGAATGTGCATTCGATAGTGAAAGAGTAATCAGTGAATAGAGTATGGAAGGTGAACGTACTGTGTTGAGGTGAGCAAAGTGGCATGTCAAGAAGATTATTCTTCAATAATAAAGGAGAAGGGAAGAGCTTAGCAAAGCTGGACACAGAAATGAATCGAGGAGCAGGTAGCGAACCCAGACATCGAACTAGGTCCCCAAGAAAGGGTGAAGTAGATAAGTCTCCCAGAAGTGGGGCATAGCAAAGAGGAGGCATAAGAGTTGTGAGTGTGCAGGCTTTTGTGCGAAATGAGCCAAGTAGACCGCCACGCCCTCTGCATTTTTCGGTCTTTATTGGGAACAAACCCACGACCGAAGTGGACTCAATTATCCATGATCCAAACGTGGCGGTAGAATTTACTCGATAATTTTTTCCACCTAAAGTACAACAATTCATGGTCTGACTGGCTGATTACAAAGTCTTCAGAGAAGGAGTCCATGGGGCTATCAGAGGACTTTACAGCTCATATGAGATTGGCATGCTCCTCCGTGCTGTGCGGAGAGAAATTAAGTAGAAACATGGGTGTATTCAGAACTTTGAACACCGTGTAGATAGGGTCGAGAATGAGGTGCAAAGAGCCAGGGCTGCCGAGACGCAACAGGCGGGCGCGACGAATCTGGTCGTGATCGACAAGATGAACCAACGAGTGATAAATCATGCCATAGATGATCATGACACGACAAGTGTTTTTGCAAAAGAAGTGATACGATCTCAGGCTTATGAGAAGGGCTTTTTTGAAGGGCAAAAAATTGACATTGAGAAGACCAGAGAGAAGTTGGCAGATGACGTTTGTCGATGAGAGAACCGCGACTTCAAGCACGGATGGACTAAGGCCCTTCAAGCTGTTGGTATCGACTCGACGTCTTCGCTGTACCAAAATTACAAGGTTCCATTCAAGGCCTAGGACGCCAAGAAGACGGATGATGAAGAAGAGGTGGCCGACCCATAGAAGGCCTAAACAGCTGGTGGTCATCTATTTGTAAATTTAATCTAGTGGAATTGTTCTAATAAATATTGCCTTTTTTGAAATAAATATTGCTGCGTTTGATAATTAATATCTTTGTTTAAAAATGAATATCTGCAGACCAATGGAATTTCATTGTATTTAGTTAATGATGAATCTGTTGATTTCGGTAATTCTTACCGCCTTGTTTAAACACAAAAAGATGCTCCAAATTCCACCTAGAAATGGAGGGTTATTTTGTAATGGCCTATCGTGAAGGGCGTTCTGAATTCGGAGGCTTTTTCAGCCAATCGTGCCGAGCACGAAGGCGCTTCGAATTCAGAGTCTTTGTAATGGCCAATCGTGATCACGAAGGGCGCTCTGAATTCGGTGGCTTGTTTGGCCAATTGTGTTGAGCACGAAGGTGCTTCGAATTCAAAGTCTTTGTAATAGCCAATCATGATCATGAATGGTGCTCCAAATTTGGAGGCTTTTTTGGCCAATCGTGTCGAGCACAAAGGCACTTTGAATTCAGAGTCTTTGTAATGGTCAATCGTGATCAAGCACGAAAGCGCTCTGAATTCAAAGTCTTTGTAATGGCCAATCATGATCAAGCACTAAGGGCACTCCAAATTTGGAGTCTTTATAATGGCCATTGTGATCAAGAATGAAGGGCGCTCTGAATTTAGAGGTTTTTTTGGCCAAACGACCATTTGACATTAATCATATGAGAGAGCTACTAAATACTAAACTGCTGATTAACTATATAGGTGCATATACGGTTACATAGCAAAAAACAAGAATAACCTCCAAGTTTTTTAATGATAAAATTTGTGCAAGTGGGTCAAATTCCAAGGTTGAGGCAGCCTTTTCCTAGTCATGTCCGAGAGCCGATTTGCTTCTGCACCAATAATCGAGTCAACCTGATAAGGGTCGTTCCCAATTTTCTGTCCACTGGATTTTTGGTAGGAGGAAGCACTTTCTTGAGAACCAATTCTCTAAGGGCGTAACAGCGCAACTGCACGCGCTAGTTATACAATTTGGCAAGTTGTTACTGGTATCGTGCGATGTGCACAAGAGCTCGATCTCAGCATTCTTCAAGAAAATTCAGGTCTAAGGCCAACATCATATCATTTCATCACGTGTCAAAAGCTTTCGATCTTAGCATGGACAGGCCGATTTCAAGAGGGATGATAGCTTATGTCCCAAAGCATAAGGCAAATGGTGTTTTCTCGGTGGACCGCCTTGGAGTAGTGCGATGAGCCCACAATACACTAGGCAGTTCTTCAACCCACTTTCCCTTGGCCTTTTCCAACCATTTCTTGATTCCATCCAGGACAACTTTATTAGACGCCTCGGCTTGACCATTGCTTTGTGGATAAGCTGGTGAAGAAAAGTACAGTCAAATGCCATATGTGTCGTAGAATTCCTGATAGGCGCCACAGTTGAATTGGGTGCTGTTGTCGGATATAAGTGCTCTAGGTTTACCAAATCGAGTTATAATGTTCTTCCATACAAAGCGTTTGACATCCACATCCTGGATATGTGCCAGGGGTTTTGCCTCAACCCATTTTGTGAAGTAATCTGTTGCAACAATCAAGAAACATTTGCTTCCTAGAGCCTTTGGTAGTGGTTCGACAATGTCCAGGACCCACTGTGGAAAATGCCAAGGACTAGTAACGGAATTCAATTCTTCAGTAGGCAAATAAGTTAAGGGAGAAAACTTCTGGCATCGTTCACGCTTCTTTACGTACTTCTCAGCATCAGTCTGCATAGTCAGCTAATAATATCCATGGGTTACGACTCGATGAGCCAATGAACGCCCTCCCGAATGGCCACCGCAACTGCCTTCGTATATTTTAGCCAAGAAATCCTCCACTCTCTCTGGATGAACACATTCCAAGTACGGCCTTGAGAGAGATTTTTTTTTAAAGCTTTCCATGGGGATCTAAATAGTATCGTAGGGCTTTACTCCGCAGCTTATGGGCTTCTTTCTTATCTGTTGGCAACTGTTCTGAGGATAGAAATACGGCGATGGGATCCATTCAACTCAGCCCCAGGTCAATGATGTTGACACGAATTGACTTGGGGGAACTGATACTTGGCTCTAGGATGAATCTTATCTCAATGGTTCGCTTAAATTCTGAGTTAATGGCAGAAGCCAAACAAGCAAGGGCATCTGCATGGGTATTTTGATCACGAGTAATCTAATTTAGCTCGTGGTAGTTGAACTTTATGAACAAAGAATTTTCCGTTTTCACGTAGGCCGCCATTTGGTTGTTTTTAGCCGCATACTCCCTTTTAATTGATTGATGACCAATTTTGAGTCACAGAAGACGTGTAATCGCTTGGTGCTGAGGTGAAGCGCATTATGGAGGCCAATTAGCAATGCGTCATATTCGACCTCATTGTTTGACGCATCAAAAGCTAGTTTGACTACTTGCTTGATTATTGCGCTTTCAGGGGTCATGATCACCACTCCTGCCCCACTGCCACGCTGGTTAGATGATCCATCGCAGTACATCTGTGATATATCCCCGACATACATTCTTCACTCCTGTTGGGGTCAGAGGGTTGGCTACTCCAATTTGAAGTCGGTATGGCATCCCGTAAACTTAGCAACGAAGTCGGCCAAAACCTACCCTTTGATAGTTGTTCTGGGCTAAAATTGGATGTCATACTGGCTGAGTTCTAATGCCCATTTTGAGATATGCCCTGACGATTCCACACTACGAAGAACTGTTCAGAGAGGGTAATTCGTCAGTACCTTTATCATGCGGGCTTGGAAATAGTGCATCAGTTTCCTGATAGCCACCACAAGAGCTAGGATAAGCTTTTCCAGCGGTAGGTACCTTGTTTCGGCGTCCAGTATCACTTTGCTAACATAAAATATGGGCCTTTGTTCGCCAAGTTCTTCCTTCAGCAATATAGCGTTGATTACTCGATCCAATACTACAAGATACAAGATGAGTGGGTTACCTGGTGATGGAGTTGCCAAGAGTGGTATAGAATGGAGATATGCTTTCAATAATTTGGCACTCAGGGGGGTCCACTGAAATGTTTTTCCCTGTCGAAGTGTGTGAAAAAATGGTCTATAACGGTTCAAAGAACTATTGATGAATCTATTAAGAGCCACAGCCATCCCCATCAATTTCTAAACTTCTTTGGCCAATTGAGGTAATCCGAGTTCTACGATGGCCGTAATCTACTTTGGATTGGCTTTTATTTCACGATGGTTTACAATATAGTCGAGGAATGTGCCAGACCTGATACCGAATGCACATTTCGAGGCATTGAGTTTCATCTTGTACTTCTGAAGAATGTCAAAAGTTGTGGCCAAGTCGGCTAAGTGAGCATGCTTTTCTTTGGATTTCATTACCATGTCGTCGATATACACTTCCATGGTACGGTCGAGTTGTTCTTTAAACATGGTGGTGACCAGCCTCTGATATCTTGCCCCAACATTCTTCAGTCCGAAGGGCATGACCTTTTAACAATAAGTTCCCCTTGGGATTAAGAATATCATTTTTTCTTGGTCCTCCGGATGCATGACAATTTGGTGGTAACCCCTGTACGCGTCCAAGAAACTCATGCGTTGGTGATGTGTAGTTGTATCCACTAGTTGGTCGATTCTGGGAAGAGGGAAACAGTCCTTGGGATAGGCTTTATTCACGTCTGTGAAGTCCACGTAGACACGCTAAGATCCATTTTTCTTCTTTACAACCACGGTATTCGACAACCATGTGGGGTAAGTTACTTCGCGGATTCCCCCAACCTTCAAGAGCTTGTCAACTTCGGCAACAACAGCCAAAGTATGCTCAGCTGCCAATTGACGACTCTTCTGAATGATAGGTTTGACTTTCGGGTCGACATTTAAATAGTGTTATGCCATGCTGGGGTCTACTCTTTGCATCTAGTATGGTGTCCATGCGAACACATCAATATTGCCGAGTAAGAAGGAAACTAACTCTTGTCGTTCATTTACTTCATGACAAGTTCCAATTAAGAAGAATTTGTCAGGTTCTTCTGTGATTCCAATCTGATCGAGATCTTCGATTGCCTTATCAATAGGTGATTTTCCAACATTCTTGAGGCTTTCTCGATCTGGAACTTTAATCAAGTTCACTTCCAGTTCCCTTGGCTTCTTCACCGAAGTAGTAAGGTAGTATTCCTTCGCTGACTTCTGAGAGCCTCAAATTTGCTCAATGCCGTGTTGTGTTAAGAAGCGGAGTAGCTGATGGTAAGTGCTTGGTATGGCCTGCATTGCGTGCAACCAGGTTCTCCCTATGATTATATTGTATGGCGATGGAAGCTTGACAACCAAAAATTCTATGTCAATTGACTTGGTGCCTGCACACACCAATAATGTGACCTTGCCTAAAGGGTATTTGGGATTGGCGTTGAAGCCGAACAAGAAATATTCGGCTGGTAGCAAGTTCGAATCACTGAAGCCGAGCTTAAGAAATGTCTTGTAGTACATTATCTTTGAGGTGCTCCTCTGATCAATCAGAACGTGTTCGATGACGAATCTATTTATGCATAACTCAATGATAAGGGCATCATCGTGGGGGAGGGTCACCCCTTCAAGATTTGTGTCATTAAAGCTAATCTTGCCGGTCTTATGAGGTTGTTTGGTTGGTGTGCACAGTTTGGACGAGCATGGTTGTAGCTGAATTGTATGTACATTGTTTGGCAACAGAAGACTATATATCATATAAATTACACCAAGTGGAGGTAAGTCTGGGCATAAAGCTACCGTGTTTGGTGGATTGCACTTGTGGGGGAGATACTGAACCAGTCACCCATCTTGTACCAGCTCCTCGAGATGGTCCTTTAGGGTGTAGCATTTGTCGGTCTCATGCCTGTGGTCCTTATGGTATTCACATTGCTGATCCCTCCATCTTGTGTCGGAGGGCCCAATCGTCTTGGCCGACCACTTAAAGAACTGTAGATGCTGGATTTTGGGAAAGATCTTGCTGATTGGCTCGGCCAGCTCAATATACTTATTGTCTAACCACCTGGAGCGTCTGCTTTCCACTTGATATTGGTCGCTTGATCAGCGTGAATACTGTTCACTCGATCAGTGCGGATCTCGATGATTCTCTCGTTTTGGTTGGCCTCTTAGCTCAGGGCTCCTTTTTTGTGGTGCAACACTTGTACTAGGGTAGGTGCTGCCGTCTCCACGACCTTCTGACTAGCTTTGATGTGGAGGGCTTCATCCTCCACGTTGCAGTACTCTTTAACCTTCTTCATTAAGGCCTAGACTATTTTGGGAGGTCGTCTAGTCAACGAGCTTCTAAGCGGACTATCAAGATGTAAGCCCATCTTAAAGTGGTGATAGCCATGGAATCATTGCAGACATTGTCTACCAGGTTGAAACATTCTCAATAGCATCGAGCATTCATGGAGGGTCTCTTTTGGCTTGATTTGCATTGCCTAGAGTGAGTCGGCTTGCTTTGGCTGGGTCTCGTTGGTAATGAATCTTGCGCTAAAAGATTTTTGGAGCTGATGAAAACTCTCCATTGAGGCCAACTCAAGTTTATAATACCACCTGACGGCCAACGATCCCAGACTACTTGGAAATGTTCGGCACATAAGTGTTTTATCATCGGCATGCAATGTCATCGCTTGCTTGTAATGACAAATGTGATCCGTAGGATTTGATTTGCCATCATACAGAGTAAACGTCGGTGCTTTGAACTTTTTAGGCAATTTGGCCCTTGCAATGTGTCGTACGAAAGGATCATGTTTGTTCTCTACATTTGAGCCATCATCTCTTTTTCCTCGCCATGCCACATATGGGCTTCCTTCAGATGAGCTGGACGTGTTAACTCGCCCTTTTTCCTGGGCTCCTGAGATGATGAGTCGGAGGTATTATTACTGTCATGTTTCCGATGTCGGCGCTGTTGATTGTCCTTATTTTTTTCGGCGACCAAATTTCCGGCCATGATATGGTACGGTCTACTGGGACTTTGCTAACTCCAGAGCTAGTTCTTTACATAGACGTTCGTTATCAGATGCCATATTTTTCTAGACATTATTCATTTCGCTTTTCTTGGTCCATCATCGTCTGCATGGTTTCTTGCACTGAGGTCGAAAGCAAGGGTGGAGCTATCAGATCAAAATTTAGGGCTCTTCGTGTGGTGCTATTTTCCAGACCAAACATGGTTCTTGGTGTAACATCATCCACAATGAGTGAAGGATCATCTGTTATGTCTACCATGGATGAGCTTGAGTATTCCCACAGAGGGCGCCAATTGTAGTGAAATAGATTTGGAAATACTCTCTGATCCAAACAGACCTTTTTGATCCTTGAGACGTGTAATGACCCCAAAATGCGTATAGGAAGTCATCCTTATTTAATTCGGGGTTAATGTGTTTTAATTTAACTATATCTATTGGAATTGAAGAACTATCTGTTGAGTTATGATTTTAAAACTGGAATTGACGACCTTTACTGTAGCGATCGGGAATTTTTTTCCCCTCCGCTCAAGCGGACTTTTGGGGTTTCCAGTAATTTTGCAGGCGGACTGAAATTCTGGGAGTGGTGATTTACCGCTTGAGCGTAGAAGTAGGCGCTCGAGCGGGTCGCCTGGTTAAGTTTGAACTTCTGAGGCACGTGGGCTCATTTTTGACATTCTTATTAGTGTATTGGGAATGTTTTTATCCTATTCTGGGGTATTGATTGAGGTGGTGGTATGATGGTAAAGTAAGATTGGACCAAACAATATAATTCAGATAGTTATTCTACGATCAGCCGTCACTCATTTGCCCTTTTCTTTTTCCACACTTTGAATTTAGATGTGAGGCTAGAACCATTGGAAAGCTTATTTCCAAGGCTTCAATTTGGACACAAGAATGACTTAGAACGGAGTCCCGATGAGAGAGTTATACCCGTTTGAAGGTTTCATATCTGTGCTGGAAGTAGGTCCGCACGTAAGGGATAGCGGCAAGACGTATGGACTGCAAGGGACAGCAGCTCAAAAACGTGATTTTTGGATTATTTCTTACATTTTCTTTTCCTCTCTTCTTCTCCCCTTCTCCATGTCCAAAAACCTAGCCCTAAAAACCTTGATTTCCTCCACTTTTATCAACACATCCACCATGGATCTTGCATCAAGGATGGAGAACAAGAGAAGATCAACATTTCTATCGATTGAAATTTCAAAATTTTGGAGGAATCTCCTCAAAGCTTGCTCCTTTGTTTGATTCTTGAGGTAGGGGTCCTAGTTCTCCTTCAATGCTTACATTAATAGATAGATTTGTGGTATTTTGGAGTAAACAATACAAAATCTATAGTTTTGAGCATATTATGTCCAACTTGAGATTTGGGGGTTTAGGGTTTAAAATGTTGGGGATGCAATTGCTGGGTTAAGGTGATGGATTATGAACTATAGACTTGTAATCAATGAGAAAATTGGAACAAGAAGTAATGGTTTGGGAAGTTTGGATTTTTCTTGAAACTCTTGATTTTCTTGAAACCCTAGGTTGATTAATGATGATAACCAATGATTTGGCCCAAATTGAAAGTAGAATAATGAAATTGAGGTATTGAATTATATGTGTTCAAATTTAATTGGAATTTGGAAATGTTTGAAAATTATGTTTAAAATTTGCGAAAGAACTTGTTATGAACATTGAAATTCATGCTCTAATGTGAAGGGAAAATTGGGGAAATAATCTATTAATGATATGAATGATATGAACTCGGTTTTGGAATGTTGAAATGGGATTCAAGGATTTATTTTGAATTATGTTAAATTCCAAATGGTGTTGATGAACTAAATGTTGATTTTTGCTGAAATTATGTTGTGTTGAATAATGTTGAATTGAATGGTGTTGTACTATGATGAATTGTGTTTGAATTATTATGGATTGTGTAGGGTCAGCTACAGGGGCGGACCAAGCATCTGAACACTGTGAGTAATAGTACGGAAATGTACATTTTATTTACCATTGATAATTATTGTCACTAATGCTCTGTTCCCCGTAAGTGATACATAAACATTTATGATAATTAGAAGTCAATGTAAACGTTGAAAGATTGGCATACATCGGTATAACTTTAAAATCAATATTTTCTGTCAATAGTTAATAAATGGAACTATGGTATTCCGGTATTTTTGGAATCATTCAATCGGTAAAATGTGTTTACCTTTCGTTAATATTTATCAAGAACGTTCTGTTAAACTTAAGTTAACTGCATTAACTCAGGTGAATGATGCAATGGTTACCAGTAATACTCTGTTAGTTGCAGGTCAACCATATTAACGTATATGAATGATTAAATAAAGGTGTATGTTAATAATAGCTCAAGTGAACCATGCCATTTCTTAATGAATAAAGAGACTTTGTGTTCATCTTCGAAGAATCAGAATAATTGGAAAGTTATGTAAATCCATATGAACTCAAAGTTATTCAGAATCTATGACATGAATGCAAAAGTTTAACATCATTATGTGACCCACATGAGAATGTGAATTATTCTATTTTGTTAAGCGCACGACAATGACATGATATAACAAGAAATGCTCTATTACGTTATGAATTAATGAATGATTATCCATATATGTAAAAGTATTCATGGCATCCTTAGCACAAGGCTCTTGCCCGGGGGTAATAATACCGTGGTTCAAGTATGTTATGAGATATCTCTTGCCATCGACGGTCTTGTACGGATGGTACCACCGACGGTCT
The DNA here is from genome assembly GCA_025200525.1 of Camellia lanceoleosa. NCBI lineage: Eukaryota > Viridiplantae > Streptophyta > Magnoliopsida > Ericales > Theaceae > Camellia > Camellia lanceoleosa. The sequence continues at coordinate 90,960,302 of CM045769.1, forward strand.
TGTACGGGTGGGTTCAAAGTTTTTAAAGGCGAATGCGTACCTTAAGGTGTTTTACCCTTCATGAGGCGAGGCGTAAGCCTCAAAGCGTTGAGGCGTAAGCATTTCAAATTTCAAATTTTAATATTTAGTGAATAAATTAAATATTTTAAAATAGTGGAAAAAATAAAAACAATTAAATATAAAGGTGTAAATACTTTTCTCCTTAAGGTTTTGAACATTCTACTACATAAAAAGGAAGTTTTCCTTTACTGAAAGTGAAATTGATATTCTTGACTTTAGTGATTGAGCTTCTCACTTGACCATTAACTGTGTTTTTTTTATTTATTCATCATTTACTTATTTTTTCCTGTAGAATATAGTTGCAAAAAGGGTTTCTTTTTATTTTTTTATGTTTAAACAATCTAATAGACTAAGTTTAACAAAAGCCCAAGGCAACCTCTGCGATGTGTATTCTCACATGCTTATGCGCAAAAAGTGTACAAATCGCACTTAAGGCGCATGTCTCAAACTGTGATGCACAAGCCTTTGGGGAGCAATGCCTAAAAATCAAAGTCTTGATACGTTTTACCTTAGCCTCGAGGCGTGGCGAGCATCAAGGTGAGTCTTAAGAAAGCCTTTTAAAACTCTGGGTGGGTTATGATCAAGCATGAACTCTGATTTCTGTTTCTGATTCGAGCATAATTAAGAATATGTATGACTATGTTTCTATTTATCCGTTCCGTTTATGCTATGTTATAACATGATATGAATTGATCGGTCTTTAAGACCTAATGATTTCTGGTATGGAACAAAGTGCTACACGGAACTAAGTGCTATGACGTGAGTCACCTCTAGAATCCGTGTGAGACACCTCTTGGGTTCATACAAGTATGTTCAAGGGCTATATGCCAACATATGTAAAGCTTAATGTTAATACGTTCATGGGCTTAATGCCATTCTGATAAGGGCTGTAATGCCATTCTGATAAGGGCTTAATGCCATTCTGTTAAAAGGCTCAATGCCACTCTGTTCAAGGGCTTAAAGCCATTTTAGTTAAAAAGGGGCCTAAGGCCATTATGAAATTAGTACTAAATCAATTAACCCTATGTCCTCTTATTTATGTATGCATTGAAATGTTTTATAATTCTAGTTGAGTATTGAATTGTTATGTACTATTATTCACTGAGCTTCGCTCACTTTGTGTTATGTCTGTTCTGTAGGTAATCACTTTGGGAGTCCGTCTTAACCCTTAATGCTCACCCTTCAGTTGTCAACCTCAGTATGCCCAGGCTCCCAAACCAAGCTCATGCATTTATGTGAAGTTTTGTTAAAAATTTTAGTTTGCACTTTAATTATTTATCTAAGGTGAAGATGTATGTATGTAACCCCTTTCTTTACCAATGTTCGGCTATACGCTCAATTATATATATGGGTATGTATTTAGATAAATAGCTCTCACGTATGTGATCCTGGCATGTTAGTTTTAGCTCAATAGATGTTATTCTATGTTACTTTATAATATTAAATGCTTCCGTTCAGGCCCCATATAGTATGTATATTAGGTTAAGTGTCCATTTCTGCATAGGTCATGCCTGAACTTTTAGGGGCGAGTTTGGGGTGTGACAAGACGCTACTTGAAATAGGAACAAACACTCCGGTCGAGTGTGCTGGAAATAGCACTCTGACGAGCAAGTTAGTCTTATGATTGAATTTGCTTTACTCACAAGTTACCTCATATTTTTCACCTGCCTTCCTTTGATTGATGCTCCTCATTTTATATCGTTCTTCGGGGGCCCACTTCCTCATTTTAGACCTCCTAACCTCATAGCTAGGCCCCCATATAATCTATGGGCTATTCGGCTTAGTTGGCTATTTAGTTTATTTAGCAAGGGCCTTTCCAGATGGGCCTGGCCCAAACCATGTTATCGCCAAATTTCTCTCCCATCGACTAAGGATCGTGGGCTTTAGTTTTAGCGGCTTGTTCACTTACACCTTACCCAATCGGCCGACCACGCCATTTATTTATTCGCCCCCAGCCTACTATTCAAAACTTCATAACATGACCAATAATCTTATCACTAGGAATCACTACTTTCTCAAAGATGTGGTTAGTAGACTTTTCACAAGTAGGAATCACAATATCTTGACAGTGATCAAGAGTCACTCCACTATTAGGAATCATAATGTCTTGACATAGGATCAGTAGACTCTCTTATTACTAGGAATTATCATGTCTTGAAATATGATTAATAGACTCTTTTACTACTAGGAACCATCATGTCTTAACATATAATCAGTAATCTGTTTACTACTAGGAACCACAATCTCATAACTGTGTAGCCATTGGTCTAACACCTCTTAGGAACCACCAGTTTTCTATCATTGTGATCAGTGATCTTGCATTCACTAAGAGCCACTAATTTAAGAATATATTTAGAATTTAAAAATTCAAAAAAATATATTCACACACCCTAATGGGTTGTCTCATCTTTGCTTTCAAGCAAAGTCACATAGCAATCATACATGCTATAATTGACACAAGAATAACATATAAATTGCCTTTGAATAATTTAGAGAAATTATCATGCAATCTTATGATGTAGCGACCCTAATTTTCTTAAGTCATTTATTTATTATTATGATTATTATTATCTTATTTTATTTTTGGCTTTATTAATTGTGTGGTTACATGAGAATTTAATGTGGAATTTAATTAATTTATTGTGTTATTTAATTATAGGTAATTAATCCGAATATTGATATATTTATATTGTTTTAAAAACAAAGTGTTTTATATACTGATAAAATATATATCATATTTATTTATGTTTTAATTATGTTGTATTTATATTATATAATATAATAACTATTAGGTTATATAATAATATAATAAGTGATTAGTTTGTATTTATATTATATAATATAATAACTATTAAGTTATAGAATAATATAATAAGTGATTAGGTTATCAATTAAAGAAGAAAAAAAAAAGTGAATTAGAGGTGCATCGGAAAGGAGAGAGAGAGAGAGAGAGAGAGAGAGAGAGAGAGAGAGAAGAGAGAGATGGCGTGGAAGAAGAGGAAAGGGAAAAAAATTATTAGGATTTTGTTTGGGTGGCTCCATTAATTCTTTAAATAATTCTTTAATCTTTAAAAAAATATTGTGAGTACAAAACTCACTTCCCTTGATTTATGTTTAATTTGTTGTTTTTATTTATTTATTTTTATTTATTTAATGTTGAATTGATTTCATATTTCCATGTAGATAATTGATTGTTTTTAATTATTTTGATTAGTTGTGTATGTAAGATTTAGAGTTTTTAGATGACTGATTGATTTTAATTATTTTGTTTAACTGTGTATGTAAGGTTTAGGGTTTTTAAATGATAGATTGATTTTGATTATTTTGGTTAGTTGTGTATACAAGGTTTAGGGGTTTTTTTTTCTTTATGTATTTATTTTATGGTTGTAATCACACTCATGATTATGTGAAATTGAAATAAATTTAGAATCCATAGATATTAGTTAGATGATGGATTGATTAGTTATTTTTATTTATTTGATGTTGAATTGATTCCGTATTTGCATGTAGATGATGGATTGAAATCATTATTTGGTTAGATGTGTATTTAAGGTTTAGGGTTTTTATATGTATTTATTTTATGATTGTTATCACACTCATAGATATATGAAATTAAAATTAGGAACTCATAGATAAATTCCTTATACTCCACCATGACTCCATGGATTGTTGTTTTATTTGAATGATGGTGAGAAAGCGTGTATAAAAAAAAAGTAAGGATTATGAGATTTATTTGAATGCCTTCAGCTTAGCATTGTTATGTTTGTTCTCATGAGTAGACAAGTGTTTTGATTTATGCGCGTACGTATATGCTAACCATCCGGGGGGTGTGGGTCAAACTCGTGACGATATCCCCGTGCAAGTTTGGCTTCGGAGCAGTGTTAGGTATACGGGAGGCACATGAGATATATGTGTAGGCCGGAAGTGGAGGCCGAAGTGGTGGAGTTAAGGTACAAAGAATTTAATTACGAGTTTATTGTTATAGTGTGAATTATATTGATTTGTACATCTTAAAAAATAGTAAACGATCTCGATAAATTATTAAATTTGAGCAGAGGCATATATACGTGATTCTAGACAACTTTTGTGTTTTATCTTGTTATTAAAAAGATCGATTAGAACTTATAATCGGATGATCTTGGTTATTGTCGGTTTAATTCATTTTAGCAATAAAGATTTTAGAGGTTGTTTTAACCCACGAAACGAGATCATTTTTATTAGTTTCACGTAAATTGAAGTAAAACATTATTCTGCACACTTTTTGTGTTTTGAACTTTTCAAAAAAAAAAAAAAAATCATCTTACGGTAGTTTTTGTTCGTTTTCAGCTTTAGATTTTTTGATTAAATTCCGTCTAGGTTTTTCTATCAAGTTTTTCTCTTAACCTGTTCAGTTTCTATTAAATTCATCGGCGATTTCTTTTATGAAATTTGATTCTGTACAACTTTCGTTCTTTAAGTTTTAGTAAATTCGAATTATTTAATCATGAAACAGTATATTTTTATACTTCTTTAGCAAGTTACTTATGACTAAATTATACTAACTTTATTTTTTTTTGCAGGATGGTGGGTCTTACTAATTTTTTATATAGGGCGGACCCACCATATTTTTATTTCTATTTTGTTTATTTTATAATCAATTTATATTTCGTTGTGTACGGACAAGAAACTAAAGGCCACCGTATCTCGGGAAACTACCCATTTGTCTCAGTGCGGTTGGAACTACTTATCTTGTCCCCCAACAAGAATTAAATGTATTTTTGTTTGTGTCTGGTGGACATGTGGGAGTTAAATTTTGTACTCATACCAGTATACTCAGATCGAATTCGCTTTTGTCTCTTGGCAACTCGGGTGCGTTCTGTTTGAGCGCAGCTGAACTTCCTTTGCAGGATTAGTTGATGCTATGGTGGTGACAAGAAATAGCTATGATCGTAGGACATGTCGTTTGGACTTCTTTTGTTTTCTTGAGCTTAGGGTTAATATTAGTTTATGTATTTATTATTATTTTTTTATGACTTTAGTATTGGAATAATTTGGCATGGTTTGTAACCGTACTTTATTTAAGTTGTTTTGACTAGTTGTTGCTACCTTAATGTTGAGGTATTGGTTAGTTATGAAATTTCTGATAGATGGTTCGGTTAGCGTTTAGTTTTTTTGTTTTACCCCTAGGATTTGGATGATGGAATATTGATTGGGGTTTAGCCCTAATTTGATATTTAATTGTCGGAATTTTGGGGCGTGACAGTTTGCTATCAGAGCTCTAGGTTACCCTAGACTTGTGAGAGTTTAGATGATCCTCGGATTGTGAAAACATGGGTTAACTGGTTTAGTTTGGTGGTTGAATTTATTCTAAGTACTTATGAACGAATTCTTCTTGTATGTTTAACTTGAAGGTGATGGTTGGAAGGTATCTTTAATTTTTTTTAAGAACCCATTAGAGTACTTTTTGATACTGGTGTCTCTTATTCTTTTATATCTAGACAATTTGTAGAAAGAGAACATATTGTAACTACCTCCTTATCTAGACCTATTCGTATTGAGACCCCTTTAGGAGAGGCAGTCACTTATATGAGATGTATAAAGATTTTGAGATTGACTTTGCGGGTAAAGTCTTGTATGCAGACCTAATTGTGTTAGGGTTTGAGGGGTTTGAAATTGTTTTGGGTATGGATTGGTTGCGAAAACATTTTGTGACTCTAGACTGTGCTGGAAGGACTGTAAATATAGATATTCCTGGTATGCCAAGGCTTACCCACACTTCTAGCGATGGAGAAGAGTCAGTGATGACAAGTTTTCTATGCTCGGTAGAAATCCCTAAACAGGATATTAGTGAGGTAGATGTGGTGCGTGAGTTTGAGGATGTATTTCAGGAGATACCTAGACCTCCACCTCGATGGGTAGTAGAATTTCGCATTGACTTAGAGCTGGGAACTGCACCGATTTCTAAGGCGGCATACAGAATGGCCGCCTAAGGAGCTTGTGGAGATGAAAAAGCACCTGGAAGAGATGCTTCAGAAAGGGTTCATTCGTTCAAGTAACTCCCCCTGGGGAGCACCTGCGATCTTTGTCTCCAAGAAAGATGACACTCTCCGTATGTGCATAGATTACAGAGAGCTGAACATGGTAACTATCAAGAACAAGTATCCGCTACCTAGCATTGATGACTTGTTTAATCAGTTGAAGGGGACAGCCATGTTCTTTTAGTTTGATCTCAGAACGGGTTACCATCAGATAGATGTATCAGAGGAAATATACCGCTTACTATTTTTTGGACTCAATATGGGTTGTATGAGTTTCCTATAATGCCTTTTGGTTTGACAAATGCTCCTGCCTATTTCATGGACTTGATAAATAGAATTTTTCAACCTTATCTAGATAAGTTTGTGATTATCTTCACCGATGATATCTTGGTGTATTCTAAGAATGAGGAAGAACACAAAAAACACTTGAAATTCGTGTTGCAGACTTTGAGAGAGCATCAGTTATACGCTAAGTTCAGTAAGTGTCACTTTTGGGAGAAAGAAGTTCGATTTTTGGGACATGTTGTATCCAATCAGGGAATAGCAGTAGATCATGAGAAAGTTGTTGCGGTCAAAGAATGGAAGCAGCCTATGAACCCTACAGAGGTGAGAAGTTTTTTTGGACTAGCCGGTTATTACAGGAGATTTATAGAGAAGTTTTCCACTATTGTAGCACCCATGACTAAGTTGACCCGCAAGAATGTGAAGTTCTTATGGACAAATGATTGTGAGAAAGCTTTCCAGGAGTTAAAGCAGCGGTTAACTTTAGCTCCGGTGTTAACTATACTGGTACAAGAGGAAAAGTTAGTAGTGTTTACTGATACGAGTGGGACTAGGTTGGGATGTATGTTGATGCAGCATCAAAAGGTTGTATCTTATGCTTCTCGACAATTAAAACCTCATGAGAGACGATACCCTACTCATGACTTAGAGTTGGCAACAGTTGTTTTTGCGTTGAAATTGTAGCGACACTACTTGTTTGGGGAGCACTTTGAGTTGTACACAGATCACAAGAGCCTCAAATATCTTTTTTCTCAAAAAAAGTTAAACATGAGGCAACAGAGGTGGGTTGAATTCGTCAGTAGTTATGATTTCGAGATCCATTACCGCCCGAGGAAAGAAGATGTGGTCGCAGATGCACTTAGTCGACAACATGGGATTATAGCTTCTTTGATGATTCAAGAATGGAAGTCCTTAGAGTTAATTTTGATACATGATGTTCAACCAATAAAGAGTGCTGAGAGGGCATACATTGGTAGTTTGACCATGCAGTCGACGTTACTGGGTAAAGTTCGTTAGATGCAGAATTTAGATGGGTTTCTCGTCAACAAGCTCGATGACCTTGTAGTGGATTTGATCGATGATTGTTCTACTGATTGGTCTGTGGACCCAGATGGGGGATTGCGATTCAAGGACAGGTTATGTGCACCTAACATTGTTGAATTGAGGAAAGAGATTATGGATGATGCCCATAGGTCCCGATATACCATTCACCCTGGTGGGACTAAGATGTATCATGACTTGAAAAGGACGTTTTGGTGGGAAGGTATGAAGAAAGACGTAGGAGAGTATGTTTCTTGATGTTATGTGTGTCAATAGGTCAAAGCAGAACATCAGCGACTGTTTGGACTTTTGCAGCCTCTTGAGATTCCTACTTGGAAATGGGAGTGCATCTTTATGGATTTCGTGGATGGATTGTCGCAGTCTAAGCGAGGCAATGCATCTATTTGGGTGATAGTGGATCGACTCACCAAGTGTGCTCATTTTATTCCTATCAGTGTTTACCGAACTGGGGATAAACTAGCTAGGCTATATATTCGGGAGGTGGTGCGACTTCATGGTGCACCAGTTTCTATAGTTTCGGATCGTGATCCGTTGTTTGTGGCAGAGTTTTGGGAGAGTTTTCAGCATGCTTTAGGTGCTAGGTTAGACCTGAGCACGGCTTATCATCCCAGACGGATGGGCAAACTGAGCAGGTAAATCAGATCTTAGAGGATATGTTGGGAGCTTGTGTCCTCGATCTTTGTGGTAGTTGGGAAGAACACTTGCCATTGGTGGAGTTTGCTTATAATAATAGCTGTCACTCCAGTATCGGGATGGCACATTTTGAGGCTTTGTATGAAAGGCCATGTCGATCACCTGCTTGTTGGATGGAGGTAGGAGATGCACCGTTGTTAGGGCCAGAGTTGGTGAAAGAGACCACGGAGAAGGTGAACATTATTCGAGAACGTATTAAGACTGCACAAAGTCGTCAGAAGAGTTACGCTGATAGAAAACGTAAGGGGGTTGAGTTGAATGTTGGAGATTTTGTATTTTTGAAGGTCTCGCCGATGAAAGGTATCATGCGATTCCGAAAGAAGGGAAAGTTGACACTTAGATTTGTGGGACCATACGAGATCACTGAGAGGATTGGTAATGTGGCTTATAAATTAGCTCTACCACCTGCCTTAGCTATAATTCACAATGTGTTCCATGTATCTTTATTGCGGAAATGTGTGCAAGACCCTTCCCAAGTAGTATCACCAGAGGTGTTGGAGATCAGTGATGATCTAACGTATGTGGTACGACCGGTTACTATTGTAGATCAGGATGTAAAGCAGTTGCAGCGCAAGAAAGTGAACTTGGTGAAAGTGCAACGGAGCGAGGATGAGAACGATATTACCTAGGAGTTAGAAGAGAAAGTTCGGCGTATGAACCCGGAGCTTTTTGTTTAGTACTCTCTCCTATCGAATCTCGGGACGAGATTCTTTTGAGGTGTGTATATTGTAGCGACCCTAATTTTCTTAAGTCATTTATTTATTATTATGATTATTATTATCTTATTTTAGTTTTGGCTTTATTAATTGTGTGGTTACATGAGAATTTAATGTGTTATTTAATTATAGGTAATTAATCCGAATATTGATATGTTTATATTGTTTAAAAAAAAAGTGTTTTATATATTGATAAAATACATATCATATTTATTTATGTTTTAATTATGTTGTATTTATATTATATAATATAATAACTATTAGGTTATATAATAATATAATAAGTGATTAGTTTGTATTTATATTATATAATATAATAACTATTAAGTTATAGATTAATATAATAAGTGATTAGGTTATCAATTAAAGAAGAAAAAAAAAAAGTGAATCAGAGGCGCAACGGAAAGGCGAGAGAGAGAGAGAGAGAGAGAGAGAGAGAGATGGCGTGGAAGAAGAGGAAAGGGAAAAAAAATTATTAGGATTTTGTTTGGGTGGCTCCATTAGTTCTTCAAATAATTCTTTGATCTTTAAAAAAATATTGTGAGTACAAAACTCACTTCCCTTAATTTATGTTTAATTTGTTGTTTTTATTTATTTATTTAATGTTGAATTGATTTCATATTTGCGTGTAGATTGATTGTTTTTAATTATTTTGATTCGTTGTGTATGTAAGGTTTAGAGTTTTTAGATGATTGATTGCTTTTATTTATTTTGTTTAGCTGTGTATGTAAGGTTTAGGGTTTTTAGATGATAGATTGATTTTGATTATTTTGGTTAGTTGTGTATACAAGGTTTAGTTTTTTTTTTTTTTTTTATGTATTTATTTTATGGTTGTAATCACACTCATGATTCTGTGAAATTGAAATAAATTTAAAATCCATAGATATTGGTTAGATGATGGATTGATTAGTTATTTTTATTTATTTGATGTTGAATTGATTTTGTATTTGCATGTAGATGATGGATTGAATTCATTATTTGGTTAGATGTGTATTTAAGGTTTAAGGTTTTTATATGTATTTATTTTATGATTGTAATCACACTCATAGATATATGAAATTAAAATTAATTAGGAACTTATAGATAAATTCCTTATACTCTACCATGACTCCATGGATTGTTGTTTTATATGAATGATGGTGAGAAAGAGTGTGTAAAAAAAAAAAAAAAAAAAAAAGTAAGGATTATGAGATTTATTTGAATGCCTTAAGCTTGGCATTGTTATGCTTGTTTTCATGAGTTAGATGTTTTGTATATATATATATTGTTGCCTCGTTCTCATGAGTAGACAAGTGCTTTGATTTACGCGCGTACGTATATGCTAACCATCTGGGGGGTGTGGGTCAAACTCGAGACAATATCCCCATGCAAGTTTGGCTTCGGAGCGGTGTTAGGTATACGGGAGGCACATGAGATATATGTGTAGGCCGGAAGTGGAGGCCGAAGTGGTGGAGTTAAGGTACAAAGAATTTAATTACGAGTTTATTGTTATAGTGTGAATTATATTGATTTGTACATTTTAAAAAATAGTAAACGATCTTGATAAATTATGAAATTTGAGCAGAGGCATGTATACGTGATTCTAGACAACTTTTGTGTTTTAACTTGTTATTAAAAAGATCGATTAGAACTTATAATCGGATGATCTTGGTTATTGTCGGTTTAATTCATTTTAGCAATGAAGATTTTAGAGGTTGTTTTAACCTACGAAATGATCTCATTTTTATTGGTTTTGCGTAAACTGAAGTAAAATATTATTCTGCACACTTTTTGTGTTTTGAACTTGTCAAAAAAAAAAATCATATCAGGGCAGTTTTTGTTCGTTTTCAGCTTTAGATTTTTCGATTGAATTCCGTCTTAGTTTTTCTATCAAGTTTTTCTCTTAACCTGTTCAGTTTCTATTAAATTCATCCACGATTTTCTTTATGAAATTTGATTATGTATAACTTTCGTTCTTTAAGTTTTAGTAAATTCGAATTATTTAATCATGAAACGATATATTTTTATACTTCTTTAGCAAGTTACTTATGACTAAGTTAAACTAACTTTATTTTTTTTGCAGGATGGTGGGTCTTACTAATTTTTTATGCAGGGCGGACCCACCATATTTTTATTTCTATTTTGTTTATTTTATAATCAATTTATATTTCATTGTGTACGGACAAGAAACTAAATGCCACCGTATCTCGGGAAATTACTTATTCGTCTTAGTGCGGTTGGAACTACTTGTCTTGTCCCGTAACAAGAATTAAATGTATTTTTGTTTGTGTCTAGTGGACACGTGAGTTAAATTTTGTACTCATACCAGTAGACCTGTATACTAACCCTTTTTGTCTCTTTTGTTTGAGCGCAGCTGAGCTTCCTTTACAGGATTAGTTGAGGCTATGGTGGTGATAAGAAATAACTATGATCGTAGGACATGTCGTTTGGACTTCTTTTGTTTTCTTGAGCTCAGGGTTGATATTAGTTTATATATTTATTATTTTTTTTTTTTTATGACTTTAGTATTGGAATAATTTGGTATGGTTTGTAACCGTACTTTATTTAAGTTGTTTTGACTAGTTGTTGCTACCTTAATGTTGAGGTATTGGTTAGTTATGAAATTTATGGTGGATGGTTTGGTTAGCGTTTAGTTTTTTTGTTTCACCCTTAGGATTTGGATGATGGAATATTGATTGGGGTTTACCCCTAATTTGATATTTAATTGTCCGAATTTTGGGGCGTGATATATGATTTCTAATCACACTTGATCTTCCTTTAAGAACCTCAAGGCTTAAGGTTGTCAGGTTGAACAACATTTCTTATTGTTTCCTTTGAAGCCATTTCTGAAAACTACAACAGAATTTCAACTTTTCTGTTTCTGGCGAAACCAAATTCACACTAGGAAATCCTGAAAGCTGGAATTTAATTCAAAACTAATCTCACCACTAACTTCATAATCAAACAAGGTTAGAAAAGTTTCCAGGAAGATTGAAAGGGTCACAATGGTCCCACTTAAAACCCAATTAACTTTAGATAAAACTTTCAAGAGCACATTAATTCATTTTCAATGGGAAACAAATTCAGAATTAAGTTTTCAGGAGATAAACCAAGTTAAAAAATCAATTCCCAAGCAAATAAAAATTACTACCAGGTTTATACCACTCATAAAACTTAACGGGTACTCCCAGAACCGAACCCACTATTTCTAAATATAAATCAGAAATAGTAGCTAATGCTAAATCTTGGTTTCTTTTTCCAAAACCAAAATACTTTGGAAATAATCAAATTATAACCAAAGAATTTTTCAAAACTTGGTTTTCTACTAATTTGGAATAAATAAATTAAATCCAAAGACTTCATCAAACCCCAAAGGTTTGAAACCAATCCATCTTGGTTGCTATTTCTGAACATAAATAAGAAATACTCTTTAGCTAAGGCTAAACTTTAGTTTCCATTACAGAAAACCAAAACACTTTGGGAATAATAAAATTAATCCCAAAGACTTTCTTTAAACTTGAAGGTTTGTAAGTTCTTTCCTTGCTTCTTTCCTTTCACTAAAACCATTACAAATTAGAAATTAAAGCTGCTACAATATGAATTACAACTGTTACAATTATAAATTGTCCAAATATGCCAGACCAAAGTTCACGGTTGCGTTTAGAATGATTTGTTTTGCCAAGAATATACCCCTTCATCTCTAATGCCTATCTTTGTATATAACACATTTCAAAAAAATAAAATCAATGCTCTATTCCACGTAAAGGAGATGTGTGCAAAACTTTATTCACGTTGCTGCTAAACCTCCATGCTCACTATTTAAATACACACTTACATACAAGATGAATTAATGAACCAATAAATCATATAATGCATATTACATAAGTAATTTAAGCTAGAACTCACATTGTGTAATTCAAGCATCTATAGATGCATTACAGTTATAAAAATGTCATGAGTTTCATGGCTATGAAATAACTACACATATAGGAATATTATAGTCATAACGTTGGCATTCCAACCATCCAACTATGAGCAAATATATTAAACAATAGAGTTAAACTTCTACTTACCATTCCATGAATGCAAAAATATTTTGGAGTAATTTCCTTGATTACAAATCAAGACATGAAAGCACTCACAATTGACAAAAAAAAAAAAAGTAACCATAGAATGAATAAGAGTTAATGTCATTATAATGCAAAGTTATTCCACCAAGCACTAATAACCACAGTTCTCTTAAAATAGATTCACCACTTCCCGATGGGTGCTGGAAGTATGCCGTCTGCCTCACAAGATATGATGGTCAAAACCACCATGCGTACACGCTTTTGAATATCTTCAACTAACTTGACAATGGCAAAGACTCTCTCTATAACAAGAACCCTAGAAGGGGCTAGCAAAAAGAAGATAAAAAAAATTTCTTTGGTATAAAAAACCATCTCCAACTTTATTATCTCAAAACACCATCTCATTTTCTATCACTATAAAACCTCTCTAACAAGCAACTACTAAGTTAGAGGGGAAAGACCTCTATTTATACTAGTGATGGGAGCTTTTAGAAGGCTAACATCAATAGGGTTATCAAATTTCCATTAACCAATGCCATCAGGCCATCAACTTTAGCCATTAGAGCTAAAGTTACAAAGGTTAAATACTCATGGCTATTAATATGGTCATCAACTCCATCATAAAAAAATGAGAGTTACAAAAGTCTAAACCTCTAATGTGCCTAATATTTACAAATAAATATGTATATAGGCTTTGTTTGGGAAGTTTTGTTAGCTTTTTTTGGCTATTTTAGCCACAAAAAACAAAATAGGCTTTTTAGCCCAATAAGACAAAACATCACATCCAATCTATAATTATTACATTCTTTTTCTCACAAAAAAGTCAAAAAAGCCAAGAGCCTTTCCGAAACCAAGCTTTTTAGCCCCCATGCTAAAATAGCCAAAAAGGCTAAAAAGCCAAAAAGCCAACTCACTTCCCAAACGGAGGCATAATGATATTTGAATAAACCAACTGGATAGGTCGCAAAATGGATACTGATGTTAGGTCACAACCCGATCCAAGCCAAATCTCAAACACATGCACAAACTAAGCTTAACATAGTATAGCCTAGCCCAACCCAAGCTCAAGACTAAGTCCAAGTCCAAGACCAAGACCAAACATAGTATATGCACAAATACAAGTCTAGGCCAGTCCAAACCAAAACTAAATCCAAGTTTAAGCCCAACTTTTATTGATGCCTACTTTATAAGATAATTCTCATTCACAACTTAATGATTTCGGCTCATTATTTCTATATTGCAACCTTCTCACTTAAGAGAATACAAAACCATTTGGACCCACTTCAACTGGCTGTTGGGTCCCACTTTAATTTCGAATTAAAGTTGCCAAATAACCATTATTTTTCAACTCCTAGTACTTCCCAGCATCAAGATAGTGAAAACATGCAACAATATAGAATGATATTAAACATGGCAACTAACACGCAATATGAACCTATAATCTAGTTAGATGACCAATATGATGAATATGCATCAATACTAACACTTAACGTACAAAATATTGAACAAAACCAACATAACATGCATGATCTAGCTGGGTTAATATGATGAAACATGATAATATGCAACAATAATCATGAATTAAAGTAGCAAAACAAAACTAAATCTAACTAATATGATGTTATGATATCATATGATCAACTAGCCATTATCAAATATGAAAAACATGACTAAAATATACTGAAATTAACCAAGAATAAGAATAGTACCTGAGGTTTGAATATCAAACCGAGGAACACGAGAAGAAGGCAGGAATGCTTGCTTAAGTGCATTCCTAAAGCTTGGATTGTCTATTTATCGACTCTCTTCAACTCTAGATCTACTTTTAGGTGTTGTTTTGCTATTGTATTATGGTTGAATTTCTTATTTGAGGCTGAATGATAGAACTCTCAAGTCTTCTAGTCTTCTCACATTATCTTTTAAACTCTTAACTCTTGGAGTCCTCAAAAAGTGAGGCAATGAGGTGTATTATAGGTTTGAGCAACCCTAAAGGCTAATCCTACACGTCCTAGGGTTGCCTCCTCTCTTTTTCACAATGCCTCCCATGTTAATCAATTAGCAATCCCAAAACGACATAAGAGACTATACCAGTCGGAACAAGGGGCAACTGCACATCCTCACATGTGGTCGCACCACCTATATATAGTGGCACCAAGCACCTTGTGTAGCCGGGAACGTGTTAAGATCCTCTAGAGTCATTTCCTAGAGTGATCTCCTACAGTGAAGAGGGGATGACCGACACGTGTCCCACTTAGCCTTCAAAGGCTGAGATTGAAACTCACCAAAACGTCGTCGTTTTGGTGAGAAAAAAAAAAAAAGATTTCAAATTTCCCTCCCAGCAGTTGCCTTTGCTATAACGCAGCACATATACGAAAACAAAGTAAGAGAGAGAGAAGAAGAAAGAGACGATGCCGCCGCCGCCGATGCCCTGCCACAGCTGATTTAAGAAAAATACAGGCTTTTACATGAAAGAAAAATCTTACAAACAGGCTGGTTGTTTCCTACCCCTTTTCTTTGGAACTGAACTGTTCTGCTTTCTAGATTCAAGCCACTCATTTGAGCAAGAGCTTTCATCCATCCACGATGGACCAGCCTCTCCAGACATACCGTGATCCGTGTAGGAACAAGAAAGCCCATTTTATTTTGCTATCATCTTTTTCTGAAGGAAAATAACATGAAAAGAGTACTAACATGTAATATTTTGCACTCATCTTTTTCATTAATAAAATAGCCAGTACTACATGGACAAAGCAATAGCAATTACAACAACAAAGATCTACATGGCTGAGACAGTTCATCATGCAATAACAATTACAAAATCGGCAATTCGTCGGGGCCAGAGAAAGGGCGTCATCGTCGTTGTCTCTCTCTTCTCTCTCTTACAGTTGTGATATGTGTTGCGTTATACCAGAGGCTGCTGAAATATATATATATATATATATATTTTTTTTCACTTTACTCACCAAAAGGATGTCGTTTTAGTGAGTTTCAATCTCAACCCTTGGAGGCTAAATGGGACACATGTCGGCCATTCCCTCTACACTGTAGGAGATTACTCTGGGAAACCACTCTAGAGGATCTTAACGCAGCCGAGAATAGGATATGTAGCTAGGTGAGGGCTAGTGCTGGATGACCTCCCAAGTGTGGGCGTGTCTTGGTTAACCCGCGGGCCCACTTTTTCCTAAGCCCACTGTTATGGTTCTAGGTTAACTTGTTGCCTACGAAAGCTCAATTAACTCCCAATTGACACTTTTGATGAAAACTCGACTAACACTTTTGAAATTTTCATCGATTCGAACTTAATTGTCCCTCCCTCCCTTGTCTCTCTAAAAGAGACCAAAAAGGTAGGTTTTGGGTAAAAATAGGTTCGGAGGCAAAATGGTTATTTTTTAAAGGAAAAAAAGAAAGAAAAGGATTTTGGATGAAAATAGGGTGATACAATAGCTCTCAGCACTCCGAAGCATTTCTGAAGTCGAAATTCACTATTTCATCATTGGGAAGTATTTAAGTGCTTTAGGTTCTTATGCTCGGTTAAAATGAGATATCTACAGTGTGTCAAATTTACATTGCAACATGATTTGCACTATAATTTTTTAGAGACAAATTTATTTTGTTGTGAACCAAGGCTTATAACATTTTGAGACAAATTTACTTCATTGGTAATGAAGGCTCATAACATTTTAAGACTACTTTATTTGGTTGTCAATTACCAGTACATAAGTTTGTCCCTACATGTAAACCCACTCCCTACCAAACAAAATAAGAAGACTTACGTGTGGATTCTAATAGGTAGATTTATTGTGCAATAGGTACTATAATAATTAATGACGTTTTTTCATTTAACAATATTAAAAAACGTCGCTAATTGTTAATTTTCAACGACAGTTTAAGAATTTTGTCACAAAAAATGTCACTAATTATAAGTTTTAGTGACAGTTTAAAAATATTGTCACAAAAAGTCACTAATTTTCAACTTTTAGTGACAGTTTGAAAAATTCGTCACAGAAAAACGTCACCAATTGTAAGTTTTAGAGACAATTCATAAAAACCGTGACCAAAAAAAAAAAAAAAAAGTCACGAATTGTTAGTTTTTAGCGACATGCAAATAATTGTGACACAAAATTATTTTTAGCGATAATTTACTAGCACTTATTTTTTAATAGGATTTAATTAGGGATGGCAATTTGAAAACGGCCCGACGGGGATCCCCGGTCCCGACCCCGATTTAAGCGGGTTTTCCCCGAAAAATACCCCCGCGGGGACGGGGATGGTATTTAAAACTTAATCCCCGAACATATTCGGGCCGGGGACGGGGATCAATTCTCCAACCCCGGCCCCGGCCTGGCCCCGGCCCGACTAATCCCCGATTGTCCCCCCGCTGAGTAATTATAATATATATATATTATATTATTTGTTTAGGGTTTCTATATATATTATAATATATATCTGTATCCACTTTTATTTGTTTAGGTCTCTCTCACTCAAAATCACACTCTCAGCCTCTCTCTCTCCTCGTAGATTGAAGATCAATGGCAGATTGATCAATGGCAGAAGATCAATGGCAGCCTCTCTCCCAACTCCTCTTCCTCCTCCTCCGACGATTTACGAGGCCACCTCCTTCTTCCGAGACCGACGACGACGACGCCGTCCCCTCCGATCTCACCAATGGTGTTGGCAGCAGCTTCTCCGACGTCCTCTCCTTCTACCCATCGCGCCGATCTTCGATCTTTATCTTTGTGTTTATACATGATCGGTAACAGATCTTAGATCTCCAAATCAAAGCCTATTTTATTTTTTATTTTTTTTTTTTCTTTTGTTTTTTTATTTTTACATTTCTACATTTGATGAAGAAAACAACGTTGTCGCTTCGCCACATCGACACCATCTCTGTGATTTTTTCTTTTAAATCATGTGTATGATGATGATGTTGATGATTTTGTTGTTGATCCGTTAGTTGATTTTGTGATCTGCTTTTTTTTTGGACCGGGAGTTTTGGTCGAAACCCGATTCCGCTAGCGGGATGGGATGGTGCTAGGTTCTGCCGGATCGGGACCGGATGGAGAAATTATCACTCGGGATCGGGGACGGGGAAGGTGATCCCCGGCCCCGCCCCGCTCCGTTGCCATTCCTAGATTTAATGCAAGTTAAGTCCAATTATCAATCTCTATTGGTATTTTACCTAATAAAATATTCCTAATTTCTTACTTATTGTCTCATGATCAAACATTGTGAAACTATATGGAGGTGGAAGAATGAGAAAAAAGTAATTAACACATGAGAGATGTAAGTGTTACTTATACCGCCACAATCTTTCATTTGCGTGCCACGACCGACCCACTTACACCCCATCTATGAGTAAATTTTTTTCTCATTTTCTAGCCTACATGTAGTTTCTCCTAATTTTTTTCTCAGTTTCTTGTGAGCCTCACGATCTTCTCTCCCCGACTCATCTCACATTTCACAAATCTTGTCGGGTTTGAGATTCAATCCCTAATTCCCAATCTAATTATGGTAAGGTTTGTAACTCCGATTAAAGTCTGATTCAATCGCTAATCTCTCTGATTTTTGTATCTCTCAAATCTCGTCGATGAATGGAACTTCAAAAGAAATGTAACTCGGATTGATGATCAATTCATCGATTATCTTGTCATTCTTCTTTCCCACTTTGTTCCATCATGTTTTCTCACATTTATAACTCCAATATTATTAGAGAGAACATATTTGCTTCACTCATATCTGTATTCTTGATGAGAATGAGGGTGAGAGTGAGGATGAAGATTAATAATTTCTCATATCTTATAACATTCTTGTATCATTCACTCATTATATAATATCAAGATTGCGATGCTGAACACTCATATCTTGTGTGTAGTCGTGCTTGATATCTAGAAGAGGGATTACCTCTTATATATGAAGTAGTTATGCTGCTCATGATTTATTTTTTAGTTGTTCAGGGTGGATACACCCGGGCTAGAAAATTGGGGCTACTTAACTTGGCCTTTTTAAGTATATGAATTGCCAAAAAAAAAAAATAAATAAAATAAAATAAAATTGGAGATGATTTTCTTTCATAAAAAATGGTTAAAACATATTTTTAGGATAAGTTTGAAATTAAAAAAAAAAATTAATGCAAAAAAGAAAAAATGGTAAAAAAGAATTAGAATGTTTCATATCAGATCAAGGTTTTAATTAAATTTTCACACAAATTAATGAAAAAAAAAAAAGAAGAAAAAAAAGAAGTAATGCTGAAAGATGCTCTTAATAATAGTGAAGTCATGAAGCCACCTCTGTGTTTTCTTGGTTATAATGTTGTTAGTTTACTGTGATACTTTTGCACTTTCTTTTTTTTTATTGATATAATTTGTCTTGTACATTGTACTTGTTTATTTCATTAATAAAATTTCTTTTTTTGCCGATCAAAAAAAGAAACATTTTATTAACAGTCAAAATTAGATTATCTCAAGCTAACTATCATATTTTGGTTGTGACCAAAGTGTCATCTCAACATATTGTCTTAGTTTCGGACAAAATAATTTATCATATACTTGATAAGAAAGAAAATAACAGAATAATTTTATTTTAAAATTATTTAGTAATGACTCCTTATTGACAAATCAAACGTAACCTATATGAGGTTATGTATTTAGGATACCATAACTTGTCCCACCAATTTTAGATTTATATTAATTCTAGCAATTCAACCACATGTTACAAAGACTTTGATAATAATGACAAGCTAATTGACCATGAATGGTAAGTATTTGGCCAATTTTGTATTCGTTGCTTGTTAACCAATTCCTACAACATTAATTCAAAGATTTGAAAAGTGGAAAAGTATCCCATATGAGTACTTTCCTTGAACACTCAAATATCACATCATCCAAACAGGACATACAATGTGTGAATCAGAATTGTGAAAGGAGAGGGTAAAAGTGTGGTCAGGGACGGATCTAGGATTACGATTTTGGAGGGTCAAAGTATGCTTAATCTCTAATTCATAAAATTTAAAATTCAATATCAATTTCTACTAATATAAAAAAAATCAATAATGTTACAATAAAATATTGAACTATATATTTCTTGTCAACATAGTTGAGTACAAAAAGATGATCATACAATTGACAATATTTTTTTGCCCATATTCACTTACAAAAAGTAGTAACTATTTCTACATGTATTTATTTACTAAAATTAGGCATCTTCAGTCGATCTCGATACTCTTTCATAATATCAAAAGCATAAATGATAGAGTCTATATCAAACTCTTAAGCAATGTCTTTTTGACTGCACGTAGTCATGTTTCTAAAATTTTGTTTTCTTCTTGACTTAATTTAAAAAATACATATACATAAAATTTAAAATAGATTATTATTTATGTTAATTAATTAAATTTTTTTTTTTCAAATAATTTAAAAAATTGAAAGGTTATTCTATATAATTTTAAAATTATTTAAAAAAAATTTAGAAATGCAAACTCCTATGATATTAAATTATCTAATATAATATAAGATATTTTTAAAAATTTTAAGGTGCTGTCGGCTACAGCCCCTAGATCCATCCTTGGGTGTGGTGGGTCCAAAAACTCTAGTAGCATTCTTTAAAAATTTCCTCTCACCATCTCAATAACGCTATAGTGTATAATTGTTAAGAGTAGATTTGACTACTTACTTTTGGTTATATCTTCCATATCAGAATTTGTAGCTTTGTTTTGCTTTCACAAGTGATTTGATGTGCTGCTTTTCTTTTTCGGTTCCGATTCGTAGCTTGAAATTTGGAAGTTCGAATTTAGTTTGACACCAAAATGACGTCGTTTTGGTGTTTCTTTTTTTTTTTTTTCCGTGTTTTTTCTGAAGATGAAATAAATTATTTCTAGATGTTGATCTGCATAATTTGGTCTAGAGAAGAAGATGAACATCCAGATCAACATCAATGAAGAAATAAATAAAAGAGAAGAAGAAGATAAACAATTTGGTCTTTAATCTAAAGATCAACATCCACATCCACATCTGAAGATCAACATCCAGATCAACATCTCTAGACGTGGATGTCTGGTTCAGCTCCTCCGTCTAGAGTTGTGTTTATCAACATCTAGATCAACATCAACCAAAAAAAAAAAAAAAATCTGGTTCTGCAGATTAACAACAAAAATTTGGTTCTGCAAATAAATAAAAAAATTTCTTCTTGTTGGTTCAACAAAAAAATATACAGAACATAACAACTTTTTTTCGGATTCATCATCATCAACAACTTTTTTTTATTTATTTTTTTTCAGATCCAGAACAAGTAAAAAATAAATAAAATACAGAACAGAATTTTTTGCATCGCCATCATCATCTTCATCATCTTCAACAGCTTCAGATCACCAACCAACAGCTTCAGATCACCGACCGCCATCACTGCGCCATCACCGATCTTCCTTCTCTTCTCTCTTCCTCTTCTCTTCTCTCTCTCTCTCTCCCTCTCCCTCCTCTTCTCTTCCCTCTCTGTCTCTATGTTTCGAAAGAATGAATGGGCAAGAATGAAGGGGAAAGAAATAAAGAAGAAGAAGAGAGAGAAAAAGATGACCCAAAACAACGCTGCTTTTGGTCATCGCCATTCGCCAAGGATTTCGAGCTACCACTCATTTTTTTTTTTTTTTTTTCACTGCTCTGCTCTCTCTCCCTCACCCTTATTCACTTGTTCGCATTTGAAATAATCTTCAAAAATTATAAGCTTCGTTTGAAAAGTGGATTAGTTTTTTGACTTTTTAATTTTTTTGGTTATTTTAATCTAGGGCTAAAAAGCCTGGTTTGGGAAGGGTTTTTGACTTTTTTGATTTTTTTTGAGAGAAAAAATATAATGATTATGGGTTAAATATGATGTTTTATCTTATTAGACTAAAAAACCTATTTCGTTTTATGTGACTATGTTAACCAAAAAAGTCACAAAACTTTCTTCTCAAACGTAGGCATAATGAACGATGACATGATGTGCTCTTACAGATTCTGTATGCAAAGTATATGTGAAATTTGATAGGTGTGACAATTTAGGCATGGAAGTCTTGTTTTAGGGATTTTAACAAAAAAACATAGCACATGGAAAAGTTTTGCTTCTCTTTATTTTTATGACTCTTTCAAGAAAGATTTTTTGGAAGTTTGGGGGTGCTTTGATATCTCAGGTTGAATCTGAGGTTGAACTATGCGGGCGTTTTTTAAAAGGTTTGGAGGGCAGATTGGATTATATGACCAATTCATGGAGGAGTTTATTGTTTAGTTGAAAATTGGTTGGCCAGATTAAGAGTTTAATCAGAATTTCATGTCATTCATATGTGAGATCGTTGCATCTGAAGGAGGGAGAGGGGAAGGTGGGATAGAAATTGTGAGATAGCAATCTCATGGGATTAAATTGTAAAAGGATACTTTTTCCCCCCAAGTACATTGATCTTATTTTATTTATTTTATTTTTCAAAAAAAAATGGTGGGATAAACATTCAATTTTTTCCCCACTATCACATAGACAAATTGTTTGGTTTCATTATCAATTATACTTAATAAAATAAAATAAAATTTAAAAGTCTCAATCAAAAAATATAATAAATTTATTTAATTTTTATTGATGTTTTATTTATTTGATTTTTTAAAAGTTCTAGCAAAAAAGAATATATATATATATATATATATATTAAAGACATTTAGTATTGCTATTACTCAATAAACAATTGAAAAATGTAAAATAGTCATTTAAGTATTTATTTTTCTTCATAATATTTCAGCCAAACATTGGATTCATTAGGATAGTCCTTTTCAAACATCTCTTATGTTAAAACAAACATGAGATACACATTATTTTCAATCAAATAGTCTAAGGATTATGTATTCCAGGATTAACAATTCAATGGATTACAATTTATCCTTATCTAGTCCATCCAAACAAACAAGCAACCTTTAAATTCAGGATATCAAACCTGGAGATAGTATCATGTTCAGCCTTCTCAACAAATTTGTGACATGTCCATTTATTTAGGAAATTTTTGGTTACTTTCTCCTGAGTTTCTGTTCTTTTCTTATCCTTGAATTTAGCTTTTACTTTTCATTTTTCTATTCAACTTAACACTGATTCATGGGTAATGCTTGTAATTTGTTGTGGTAATAAACTGCCTAAAGTTTTTCATTTGTCATGTAACTCATTCACACATTAAGGCCTCGTTTGGAAACAGGCTAATTTAGTAACTTCTTGACTATTTGGCTAAAATATGAGCTAAAAAACTAGTATGTTTGGGATGACTTTTGGCTTTTTACGAAAAAGATGTGCAAAAAGTAGAGAGAAAAGAGAATCTTGACTTTTTGGTATGGATTGTTGGTTTTTGACTAATTTAAGAACTTTTGACTTTTGGCTAAAGAAGGGTACCCAAACGAGGCCTAAATGTACATTAGATCCATGTATCAGCTGTTATTCGTCATGCCATATGTACTCCGAAGTCCAGAGATCTTAATCCTCTTTTTTTAAATTTATTTCTTCCTTTATTTTTGGACCATGGAAGTATTGTTTTAGGGATCTTGGTTATTTATATCAAGGAAGACGGCTAATGAAATGAAGTAGCACAAGGACAAACGTATAAAGGAGGAAAATATTTTGTGTCATCCGACTAACTCTGAAGCATGGAAAGAATTTGACAAAAGGCATGAGCCATTCGTCAAAAATCCTCCTAACGTTACACTTAGATTAGTTAGCGGCAATTTCATCCCGTTTGGAAACATGAGTAACTCATATAGTATATGGTCGGTTTTTCTTGTCCCATACACTTTACCACCATACAAATTTATGAAGAATTCAGTTTTAAGGATGTCTTTGCTTATTGAGTGTAGAGCTCTCGGATTTGACATACTGATGGTTTTTACAACCATTGATAGAGATGAGTTAAAGGAGTTATGGGAGGTAGGGTAGAAAGGAGTTATGGGAGGTAGGAGTAGAGATGTACGATGCATCAAATGGCCATGATTTTCAATTCCGTGCGCATTGTTATCAACCATCAACGATTTCTTACGTATGGTGGTAACCTATTCAGTTGGAGCACCAAAGGAAATTGACTTGTCCTTCATGCAATGAGGATGTATGTCACCAATATTTGCATCTCACCAAGCTTAAGCCTCGTTGGAACCCTCCGCTTTAGCCAAAAAGTCAAAAAGTTATTAGATTAGCCAAAAAGTTAACAACCCATACCAAAAAGTCAAAGATTCTCTTTTCTCTCTACTTTTACATATCTTTTCGTAAAAAGCTAAAAAGTCATTCCAAACATACTAGTTTTTTTTAGCTCATATTTTAGCTAAATAGTCAAAAAATTACTAAATTAGCCGTTCAAACGGGCCTTATTTGTTGTGTTCTATTTGGCTAATTGTATATTTTGAGGTATGATTCTTTAATATGTCGGTTTGTTTACAGCATGGATCTTTATCTGATTTAATTTGGTTTTTGTAGGAAAAAAGTTAGAAGATGAACAATTGATGGTGGACATGACTAAGGTAAGGCCTGAGCAAAGGCGGTTGTGGATGGCACACCATACCTGCCTATTATTTGTCCAATACCAGGAACTCAATATCTGAAGTTTTTTAATTTAATTTTTTTTTTCTTCTCTAGTCATGACGTAATGTTGTTAACTAACTTTGTCATTTGGTTTGCCCAGTTTTGAAACGTGAGCTTGATTTCATAAGCTAAATATGGTTTTGTTTTGCTTTGTTGTTTGTAGAAGTTAATTGTGGTATTTTTGCTCAATTTAACGCAAGCTTTGTTGCCTTTATAACCTAAATATGATATGATGTAATCCTCCAAATTTTCTGACTATGCATACACTGAATCATTCTTATTAATTTAATTGACTTATTGTATGTTTCCATTTTTACAAAAATAGGTCACTGATGGGGAAACTCTTAGATGTTGCATGCTGGAATGTTTCCTTTAAGAGTTTAATGCAATAACTGACTGGAAATGCTTCATGGATTTTATTTATTTATTTTTTTCTTGAGATTTTTTTATTTTGATTTTGATTTGAAAGACACTTTACTTTAGTCATTTATGCTGATGATAAATTGTGATGGTGTTGGAATTGTTGCAGAGTTTTCATAGCATAACGTCAATTGATTTTTATTTAAATCAAACTTTAAAAATAAAAAAAAAATCATTATTGTGTGATTTTTGTTCGGTTTATTTCATGTTTTACCTTCATGTGATTTTTAATTTTAAGATTGCATCTTTGGAATAAAATCCGGTTAGAAAACGAAATTCAATTAGAGATAAGCTGCCCTTGAGCATTATGGTAAAAGGGAACGAGGAAGCAAGCTCCCCCATCTTCCCCATATCTTGCTCATCCGACATGGCATGAATCACGGAACTTGCACTCAGGAAGAGTAATGCTTTTCAGTCACATGGGAAGAACAAAAAAAAAAAAAAAAGTTTCTTTTGTTGGGAGAGTGCCATAGGCATAGCCTATTCACCAGTACATTTACAAAATTAAAGCAGCACTCGGAGCTCCAAAAAACATTTTCACATGAACTAACTAATCTTTGAAGTGTTATATCCATTTTATTATGAATATGTCTTGACTCAAAATGCTTTATTAAATGATTACTTGTGTTAAAGAAGGGCGCAATTGGGGTCTTTTTTTTTTTTTTTTTTGGGGTGTTTAAATTACATTTTGTATCCTTGTAATTCATAAAAAATCTCACCTTGATTTCTAAGTATGAAATTGTGACAGTCAAACCCTAAATTTTTGGTCAAATTTCAATGTTCACTTTTTATTACTCCACCGTATAAGTTTTTAACAGAAATCAGTAATGTGACAAGAATATGACTACAAAATGAGAGTAAAAGAGGAAAATCAACCTCATTTCCTGTCTATACACATTTCATCTAAAAAATTATGTCAAATTATGAATGTATTAGGGTAAAACAAAACGCAAATTATGAACAATTAAGGAGATGAACTAGGGTTTTGTAAAAATTGGAATTGCGATTTTTTTTTTCCTCACAAAAATACAGTCTTCTGTCAATTTCTCTTATTTTCTCTTCAATTTCTCTAATATCTTTTTTAATTTCAAAAGTTATATTTCTTTGCTTTTGCATCATAATTTTCAACACATGAACATATGTATATATATATATATTGTATTATATAATTCTCACGGTTTATTACGTGGGACAAAGTGTGTATTAGTAGAAAGTGTAGATGATTTCTCTCTCTCATTCTCATTTCATAGTCACATATTTATCACATGACTAGACTATGTTAAAAACTTAAATAATGGAATAACATAAGAGTGACATTAACACTTGTGTAGAGATTAAAGTGAGATTCGACCAAAAATGCAAATGATTGATTGTCACGATTTCATGTGTAAGGATCAAAATGAAAATTAGTACAAAGTGTAAGAGTACAAAGTGTAATTCACCCTAAGTTAGGGTATAGCAATGACAATAATTCCACAAAGGGGTTATGAGATTCTAACATGATTAATGCTAATATGAACAAGTCCTTTTGATGGAGATGAATGATTACACAGTGACCAATGCCAATTGGTGGACTGGTTTGCAAGTTTGAGTCCGACCTAATTAGCATTAGTGTTGCTGGCCAAATAGCATTTATAGAAGGACCAACCCACTTTCTGAGCCCACAAAGTGATTGGATTGCCGAATGTTGCTATAAGAGGAGAGAATGAGCGGGAAAAGTTGTTTGAGTTATAAGAGCATTTGCGAAGGGCAAGGGTTAATGAACTTGGAGTAGTGGCTTTACTTTGGATAATTAAAGATCAGAAGACTATAACTTGGTTATAGTTGTTCGAGCAACTTAGGTTTCTGTATGAATAGTCTAATCAAAATGCTTTACATGTTGAACGATTCAAATCATTAAGTTCAAGTAGACAAACTAGAGATATATATATATATTTTTAAAAAAATAAAAAAATTGTACCTATCTCTCCAAGCAAAGTTTAATTTTCCAAAAAATCAAAATATTGTCCTTCCTCATCCGACCATTACAAAAAAAATTATTAGATAGTTTAGGAAACTACGTGTCATCCCTCGTTGTTCTTATATTCCCCAACACAAAGTCGTTTCCCATTCTTTTTATTAATTACACAACTCCTAAGGTACTACCTAGCCATGTCTAGGACCACTGATTAACCTTTTCAATCATTACTTTAAAAATATATTTGATGGTCATGCAGCAAGTTCATGTGACACCTCAACTTAACATTTATATGTTAAAACAGTAAAATTCAATGGTTTTTGTTTAATTTTTGAAAAAAAAAAAAAAACTTAAAAAATGCCGAGCAATAAATGGTGTAAAATATTACTCCGAAATAACTAAAGAACTTGCCCATGCTTCGTTTGGGAAGTGGGTTGACTTTTTAGCTTTTTGACTTTTTTGACTATTTTAACCTGGGACTAAAAAGCCTGGTTTGGAAAGGACTTTTGACTTTTTTAACTTTTTTGTGAGAGAAGGAATATAATGATTATGAGTTGGATGTGGTATTTTGTCTTATTTATTTCGTTTTTTGTGGCTAAACTAACCAAAAAAGCCTCAAAATTAGCTTCCCAAACGAAGCCCCATATTCTTTATCCCAACGAGTAAAGATGCCGTTAATGTGATATCACTATCACACAATAAAACCATATGATGTGGATGGTAAAACTTAATTTTTAGGTGCCATATATACATAGAGGTAAAAGATAACTTCTTAAGATTTACTGATGTGTAAATTTCCAAAACCACCCCAAAGTTCTTGAGAGGTTATTCGATGCACTATTTATCACTCGACATTTGTGAAGTTTTCTTTTAAAAATTCAACAAAAGTACTCACCTTATTTGGTTTTCTTTGATATTTTAAAATTTGTGTTTTTTTTTCATTTTTTTTTTTGTTTTTAGTGATTTTTTTAAAATATATTTTACGCAAATTCTTTTACTTTCTACAAGTAATGCTATGCAAAGCATTGGAAAAATAGGCTTAACTTTTTTTTTTTGGAGGGGGGGGGAGGGAGGGCAGTTTAATTCTATTAACATTCTTAGCAATGCATCTCATTATGTTCGAAAGTGTATTCATCAAGATGAAGTTTGGGCTACCATCAAAGATTGTGATGGGAACAAAGCCCTGTCCCGATGGTTTCAATCTATCATGTTTTCGTATGTTGAAAATTATGAAGGATGACATCCTAAATTTTATGTAGGAGTTCCATGAGAATGGAATTCTAGCTAGGGGTCTCAATTGTTCATTTGTAAATCTCATCCCAAAAAAGGAAAACCCCTTGTCTTTATCTAATTTCAGACCTATTAGCTTGACAAGCTCTGTCTACAAAATCCTTTCCAAGGTCATAACAAAAAGATTGAAGCTTGTTTTGCCTAACATAGTGAGTGAAGCACAATATGCATTCCTAGAGGGCAGGAGTATAATGGATGGAGTGCTCATTGCTAATGAGATTGTAGATTAGTGGAAAAAATCAAATAAACAATGGGTGATCATCAAGCTTGACTTCGAATTTGATACTGTGAATTGCGAGTTCCTTTTTGATTTGCTTGTCAAGTTTAGGTTTGGTTCAAAATGGTTAGGCTAGATGAAATCATGTTTAACAACTGCAAGCATTTCCATTCTTGTTAATGGCTCACCCATGATGAAATTGACCTAAAAGAGGGCTCGATAGGGTGATCCACTATTAACCTTCCTTTTCAACATTGTTGCAGAGGGCTAAATTTGCTTTTGACAAGAGCTAAGGATCCGGGCCTAATTGGAGGGGCTATTGTTGGACCCAATGGTTTGCAAGACACTCACCTCCAATTTTCTAATGACACCATCCTCTTTTGTGAGGCTAATTTGCTAGAGATCACAACTTTGAAGAGAATACTTAGGTGTTTTGAAATTATGTCGCTTGAAAATAAATTTCCACAAGAGTGCAATATGTGGTATTGGTGTCTCGAGACTTTAACCAATGACTTTTCGCAAACCTAATTGCCTCAATCAAAAGCTACTATTGAAGTATCTTGGGCATTCGCTTGGTGCCAATCCTAGAAGGAAAGCCACTTGGAAACCAATTTTGGACAAATACAAGGCAAACTTTCTAGTTGGAAGAAGAGACTTTATCATTTGCTAGTAGACTCAACCTCATCAACTGGTTTCTACCAAGCCTCTCAATCTTCTGCATTTCTTTGTTTAAAATGCTAAAGTATGTAACCAAAGAAGTGGATAAGATTTAAGATTCTTTCTTGTGGATAGACTCAGATGTCAAAAGAAAGGGACACCTGGTCAGTTGGAAGGATGTTTCAATGACAAAGAAGCAAGAAGGCTTAGGTGTAAGAAGTTTGGCTCAAGTTAATGAATACTTACTTGCTAAATGGTGGTGGGGTTTTTCAATGAAAACAAGCCCTATGGAGAAGATTAATTTGCATCAAGTATAGTTCCAGATCAGGTAGTTAGTTCCACTCCCAAGGCACTATTACTAATTGTTCTTGGATTTGGAAGGACATCATTGTCCTTGCATCAAGTAATCCTACTTTATTCAATTTCTTTCTAATTAACTCAAAATAAGGTATTGGTAAATGGGCCAGCATATCTTTTTGAAAGGACATTTGGGTGGGAATTGACTGCATTCAATCTCAATTTCCTAGATTATTTAGCCTTTCTTCTGATAAGGATGGATCTCTAAAGGATTTGATGGATAAGAAATTTAGCTATTCCAACTGGAATTAAGTTTTAGGTGGCCCCTGTTAGCTTGGGAAGATGAAAAAGTCCATAATCTGCAAGTTTTAGTAGGTGATGGGCCAACATTAAGGCATAGGGTAGAGGATAGCATGAGAAAGAAAGCTTCATCTCAGAGTGCCTTCAAAACAAGGGATTTATTCTATTAGTTACAGTCCAGCAAAGGACCGAATCTGTCTATGCCTAGATTCATTTGGCATAACATCTCACCACCAAAAGTCAAATTCTTCTCTTGGCTGGTTTGGAAAGGTAGAGCCAAAACATATGTTTCTTCATCATGTTGGTGTTCTTAGAGGGGAGGATATCACTTAGTGTATCTTTTACAAAGTTGAACTTGAGTCCATTAATCATGTTTTGCTTCTTTGTGCCTTTAGAAGAAAAATTTGGTTTGATATCATTGATTGGTGGGGTCTATTTTGGATTTGCCTAGGCTCTATAGTGGATTTATTTGATTGGTGGCTTGGCTCAGAAATCAAGAAGAAGGAATTACAACCGAATGCCATTCCACTTATTGTTCTGTGGTCAATTTGGAAGCTTAAGAATGATTGTGTGTTCAATCATGCCGAACCTAACTTCATGGAGATCAGTGAGCTTATCAAGGTTAAAATAGCAGTTTGGTTGAAGAGCCACTCTTTTGGTTATTTATATTCCATCCATGATTTTGTTTCCAACCTGAACCAGATTAGGAGGTGTATTTGAGGGTTATGGTTTCTGTTGCTGTTCATGTTGTCATGTACAAGTTGGTTATTGTTGTTGTCTTGCTGTTATGTGGTGTCTTGTTGTTTGTTGGATTTGTTCATGTTCTGCTATTATTGCACTTTTGGCAGTCAATTCTCTTGTTCTCTCTTTTTTTGTCTTGTTGCTCTTCTCACCAACTTTGGATTGAGCTAGCAAATGATAGGCTGTCCTTCTTAGTGCCAACCTAGTTGGGATTAGGAGGGTTCACTTTGATATTTTTTGCTCTTGCCTCATCTTTTTTAATGTATTTCCATATGCTTTATATGTTGTTTTCATCAACAGAGCTTTCTTTTTGCTAATTAAAAAAATAAATAAATATGCAAGTTATGACATTTGTGGGAGTAATTACCACAAATGTTATAACTCAATCCTTTGGGAGTCATAACAAAGAAGAAAAAAGAAGAAGAAGAAGTCATAATCAAACACCATATAAAGTATAATCAAAGAGCTTTTAGATAATAACTAAAATAATGTCATACCTAACATCATAATAAATCATAACTAACACCACAATATGTACAATCAAATCATAATCAAGTCATAACTAAGGCCTCATTTGTCAACTTTACATTTTAGCCAAAAAGCCAAAAAAACACTATAAGTTGTCACATCATTCTCTCTACTTTTCTGCACATCTTTTCGTAAAAAGTCAAAAAGTTACTAAAATAGCATGTTTCCAAATGAGGCCTAACACTTCAATAAGTCATAACCAAATACCACATATGTCACAACTATGGGCATATGGTACACATGCATAGAATTTTGGGATTTTTGGTGAAAAGCCCCTCCCATTGGGCCTTTTTTGTGTGAAGGAAACAAATAAAGTAATTGTAATAGCCTGTAAGTTTTTCTTCTTCATTGCTCGAGCGATGCGTTGTTCGCCTAAGTGGTCTTCCAAGTCATCTAGTACTTTTACAGATCTGAACTTCTGGAAGTTTGCGTCTTGTGCTTTAGCGAAAGTTTCATCGCTTGAGCGGTCTTATGTCTTTGACACTCGAGCGCAAGTTTCATTGCTTGAGCGGTTTGTTCAGGATTAGCAATTTAAAAAGTCACTTTTTGGTCAAATCTAGATCATTCTCTCTCTCTCTCTCTCCATTTTGGAAAGTCCCAAACTTTCAAGCTTGATTTGATCTCCTTTACTTAAAATCTCACCCTAGTTCCACATACCAAATGTAGAGCAAAGAGAGATTTCTAGTAATTTCAATGGATCGATTTTTGTCCAAGTCGAGTTTGGACTTTCTTCTTTTTCTTGCTAGAGGTAAGGATTTCTTTGTTCTCGATGTAGGCCAAAGGTACCACATTGAGGCCGCTTAAGTTATATTTATAGTCTTTGAATTTTGTTTATTTGGCGAAGATGATGTGTTTTGTGCTTGTATAGATTTGGCAAAGTACGCAAATTCAAGGGAAAAGTGGCACAAAAGCAGATTCTCTGCACAAGTAGTGAAATTTCTTGGTGTACCATTTCACCGCATGTGCGACCAGAGCGGAAATTGTAGGCACTCGAGTGACCTACCTAGGGACACATGAGTAGAATTTTGAGTTTGTTCTGCTGAGAATAAAAAGAGAAAGAATGAACTGCACTAGGGTTTCAAAATATTTCAAAAGAGAGGAGGAGCTAGGGTTTGAAGAGAAGGATTCCAAGCTTCAAGAAAATCTTCCATGGTGGTGCTCTCTTCCTCTACCTCTTCCAACTCCCCTATGAGTGGTTAGTTCTTCTATTTTTAGGGTTTTGATGAAGCCCTAGCCAAGTCAATAGGGTTTTCTTTTTGGTTTTGATTATGTAACGGTTTGAATAAGTTGTAGGGTATTCAAGAAATTTTTAAATATATTTTCCATTATTTCTTTCAAGTATCCTATAGAGAAGATTAATTTGCATCAAGTATAGTTCCAGATCAGGTAGTTAGTTCCACTCCCAAGGCACTATTACTAATTGTTCTTGGATTTGAAAGGACATCATGGTCCTTGCATTAGGTAATCCTACTTTATTCAATTTCTTTCTAATTAACTCAAAATAAGGTATCGGTAATGGGGCCAACATATCTTTTTGAAAGGACATTTGGGTGGGAATTGACTACATTCAATCTCAATTTCCTAGATTATTTAGCCTTTCTTCTGATAAGGATGGATCTCTAAAAGATTTGATGGATAGGAAATTTAGCTATTCCAACTGGAATTAAGTTTTAGGAGGCCCCTGTTAGCTTGAGAAAATGAAGAAGTCCATAATCTACAAGTTTTAGTAGGTAATGGGCCAACATTAAGGCATAGGGTAGAGGATAGCATGAGATAGAAAGCTTCATCTCAGAGTGTCTTCGAAACAAGGGATTTATTCTATTGGTTGTACCAAAGAAAGGACTGGATCTGTTTATGCCTAGATTCATTTGGTATAACATCTCACCACCAAAAGTCGAATTCTTCTGTTGGCTGGTTTGGAAAGGTAGGGCCAAAACATATGTTTTTTCATCATGTTGGTGTTCTTAGATGAGAGGATGTCACTTAGTGTATCTTTTACAAAGTTAAACCTGAGTCCATTAATCATGTTTTGGTGGGGTCTGTTTTGGATTTGCCCAGACTCTGTTG
Source organism: Camellia lanceoleosa (assembly GCA_025200525.1). Lineage (NCBI taxonomy): Eukaryota > Viridiplantae > Streptophyta > Magnoliopsida > Ericales > Theaceae > Camellia > Camellia lanceoleosa. The sequence continues at coordinate 90,993,214 of CM045769.1, forward strand.
TGGATTTATTTGATTGGTGGCTTGGTACAAAAATCAAGAAGAAGGAATTACAACTGAATGCCATCCCACTTGTCGCCTGCGGGTCAATTTGGAAGCTCAGAATGATTGTGTGTTCAATAGTGCCTAACCTAACTTCATGGAGATCGCTGAGCTTATCAAGGTTAAAATAGCGCTTTGGTGCAAGAACCACTCTTTTGGTTATTTATATTCCATCCATGAATTTGTTTCAACCCGAACCAGATTAGGAGGTGTATTTGAGGGTTGTGGTTTCGCTGTGCTCATGTTATGTGCAAGTTGGTTATTGTTGTTGTCTTGTCGTTATGTGGTGTCTTGTTGTTTGTTGGATTTGTTCATGTTCTCGCTATTATTGCACTTTTGGCAGTCAATTCTCTTGTTCTCTCTTTTTTTTGTCGTGTTGCTCTTCTCACCAACTTTGGATTGAGCTAGCAAATGATAGGTTGTCCTTCTTAGTGCTAACCTAGTTGGGACTAGGAGGGTTCACTTTGATATTTTTTGCTCTTGCCTCATCTTTTTTAATGTATTTCCATATGCTTTATATGTTGTTTTCATCAACAAAGCTTTCTTTTTGCTATAAAAAAAAAAAAAAGAAAAAAAGAAAAACATATGCAAGTTATGACATTTGTGGGAGTAATTACCACAAATGTTATAACTCAATCCTTTGGGAGTCATAACAAAAAAGAAGAAGAAGAAGTTATAGTCAAACACCATATGAAGTATAATCAAAGAGCTTTTAGATAATAACTAAAATAATGTCATACCTAACATCATAATGAATCATAACTAGCACCACAATATGTACAATCAAATCATAATGAAGTCATAACTATGGTCTCATTTGTCAACTTTACGTTTTAGCCAAAAAGCCAAAAAGTCACTATAAGTTGTCACATCACTCTCTACTTTTCGCACATCTTTTGTAAAAAGTCAAAAAGTTACTAAAATAACATGTTTCCAAATGAGGCCTAACACTTCAATCAGTCATAACCAAATACCACATATGTCACAATTATGGGCATATGGTACACATGCATAGAATTTTGGGATTTTTGGGGAAAAGCCCCTCTCATTGGGCCTTTTTTGTGTGAAGGAAACAAATAAAGTAATTGTAATAACCTGTAAGTTTTTCTTCTTCATTGCTCGAGCGATGCGTTGTTTGCCTGAGTGGCCTTCCAAGTCATCTAGTACTTTTGCAGATTTGAACTTCTGGAAGTTTGCGTTTTGTGCTTTAGCAAAAGTTTCATCGCTTGAGCGGTCTTATGTCTTTGACACTCGAGCACAAATTTCATCGCTCGAGCGGTTTGTTCAGGATTAGCAATTTAAAAAGTCACTTTTTGGTCAAATCTAGATCATTCTCTCTCTCTCTCTTTTCTCCATTTTGGAAAGTCCCAAACTTTCAAGCTTGATTTGATCTTTACTTAAAATCTCACTCTAGTTCCACATACCAAATGTAGAGCATGAAGAGAGATTTCTAGTAATTTCAGCGGATCGTATTTTTGTCCAAGTCGAGTTTTCGGACATTCTTCCCTTCTTGCTAGAGGTAGGGATTTCTTTGCTCCTGATGTAGGCCGAAAGGTACCACATTGAGGCTGCTTAAGTTATATTTATAGTCTTTGAATTTTGTTTATTTGGCTTAAGATGATGTGTTTTGTGCGCTAGTATAGATTTGGCAAAGTACACACCTAATTCTGCTTAAAAGTGGCACAAAAGGTATTCTCCACACAAGTAGTGAAATTTCTTGGTGTACCATTTCACCAAGACGCATGACTAGAGCGAAAATTGTAGGCACTCGAGTGGCCTACCTAGGGATACGTGAGTGAAATTTTGAGTTTGTTCTACTGAGAATAAAAAGAGAAAGAATGGACTACACTAGGGTTTCGAAATATTTCAAAAGAGAGGAGGAGCTAGGGTTTGAAGGAAAGGATTAGAAGCTTCAAGAAAATCTTCCATGGTGGTGCTCTCTTTCTACCTCTTCCAACTCCCCTATGAGTGGTTAGTTCTTTTATTTCTAGGGTTTTGATGAAACCCCAGCCAAGTAAATAGGGTTTTCTTTTGGTTTTGATTATGTAACGGTTTGAATAAGTTGTAGGTATTCAAGAAATTTTTAAATATATTTTCCATTATTTCTTTCAAGTATTCTACTTTCTATGATTGTTGAATGCTTTCCATGCAATGGTTTTATTTGCTTTCATATTCAACGATGAGATGAGCTATACTACAAGGGACTAATCATATTGCTACTCTAGTTTAGAGCTTAACAACTCATGCTACTTGAGATGATTCGTGTCTATACATTGAACGTGATAATTCTCTTGATCAATGCTTCGACTTGTAGTTACTTAAGTATTATTTGGCTTGAACCGTAACATAATTGATTTTCAAATTAAGACCTTATTTATGTAACTAGTAGTGAATTCATTACCCTAGGTTTTTTCCAAAATCATAACTTCATCTTTATTTTTAATTGCTAGTTTAATCTCTTCATTTAGTTTAATTATCATTAGTTATGAACAATCATCTCTTTGATCAAAATTAATTTAGGAATTTTGACAATTAAATTAGTTTAATTTCACATTTGTGGCTGTGGATCAATACATGGACTTACCATTATTCTATGGAATTTGGTACGCTTTTAGTGTTTATTTTTGGTGTGTAAAATGACCCATCAAATTTTGGCGTTGTTATATGAATTTTGGAAAATTAATTAATTTAAAGTTGTATTCTTATTTTAATTTTTAGTTTAGGTTTTATGCTTTTGTATTGCTAAGTGTGCAGAGTTTTTGCAAGTGGAGCTATCATCAAGTGCAATTGAGTGCAACCGAGCTTTAGAACTGTTGCAAAGACTAAAGTGCTTAAAAGAAGAAAAAAGAAAAGAAAAAGAGCAAATATCAAGAAAAGCACCAAAGTGCTAAAAACAGAGAGCTCAAGTGGAGATTGGAGACAACAGTCTACATATCAGGTACCCGCAAGACGAGTAAAGCGTTTTGGTTAAACCGCTGTGAGTATTTCCTCATTTGGTATTTTGCTTTGATAACTTGGGCCACAAGAGTCAAGATTTAGTGTGTGTGTATGTGTGTGTGCACAGGCGCTGTTCTTGCCGCCCTGAACTGTGAAGATTGGAACTTGAACTAGAAAGGACTCTTAGGAACCTTAGAGCCTCTTTCCGTGTTCCTAGGCTTGAATATCCATATCCATACTCAGAACTATTAGAGATGGCGAACCTAAATTTCCTAACTAGGCCCAACCGACCCTTTAAGGATTACTTCACACCCATCGATATAAATCACCATCATGCATTCGGCTATCGACACCACCGCCGCCATTATGAGATTAAGTCTAGCACCATCCAAATGCTCTCATTATTCCATGGACTAGGTCATGATGACCCTTACACATATCTCGCATGAATTTTTAGAAATTTGCTTTACAAAGAAGGATCTAGAATTTCACCAATGAGGCCATAATGTTGCAACTTTTCCCATTTTCACCGAAGGATAAAGCCAAACTCGGGTGAACTCCTTACTTGCTAATTCTATCACAACATGGGACCAATTATAGAGAATTTTTGGAGAAGTACTTTTCCATTGGTAAGACCAACCGACTCAGGTGAGCCATCACCAATTTTGCTCAAATTGATGGTGAGTAATTTCATGAAACAAGGGAGAGACTTCGTGGCTTTCTCCAACAGTGTCCCCACCACCAAGTGCCTGATTGGCAACTTGTTCAAACCTTTTATTAAGGCTTAACTGAGCCTTACCGCCAAATGGTGGATTCTTCTTGTAGTGGGACATTTATATCAAAGAATGACGCCGAGGCATGACAATTATTTAAAAACCTAAGTGATAATTCCCTTCATCATGCCTCTCAGAGTCCCAAAGTCCAAAGAACCTATAGTTGGAGCCCGAAAAGAGGGGCATTTATGAGGTAGGGCACAATCTAGAGTTAACCCAACAAGTAGAGGCATTGTCTTGTAAAATAAACCAATTATTAGCTCCAGGGCATGCCCTTACATAGCAAGTTCAAATTTCACTGCTGACTTGAGTGAGTGCCCTTTGGCATCACAATTTCTCGAGTTAGTCCAAGAGCATGTAAATGTGGCTCAAGGATTCTCCAAACCGTAATGACCCATATTCCAACACATATAACCGGGATGGAGAAATCACCCTAATGTTTCATGGAGACCTCCTTCACAAGGCAATGCCATAACCCTCCACCACCAAGCCGTAATTTTAATAATTTTGCCAACCAATCTTCATCGCCCACCACAACCTTGCCGATAACCATAACCCCCACTGCTCTCAAGGCAACTCTACCTTGAGAATCAAAGTTGGAAGTTCTTTCAGAGCTTAAGGGGTTAGCACCAGTAATTCACTCCCACACTCACTCCATTGCCAAGCTAGAGGACCAATTAAGTCAAATTACTAATAACATGAATATAAGAGAGGAGGAAAAATTACCAAGTCAGACTATGGCCAACCCTAAGGGTCAATATGGGGTAGAGGAGTCGAGAGGGAATGGAAAGCACCGTGAACAAGTTCAAGCGGTTATTACTCTGAGAAGTGGAAGGAAATTAGAGACTCGGCCAGTTGCATCTGATGTAACTAGGGCTAAGAAGGGTGACCACAGTGGTAAACCCAATGAAAGCATGGGTGAAGGAGAAACACGCAAGGGGGATAACTTAGTCCCTAGTATTTAACATGAGTCTAAGGAACCATATGTACTTAAGGCACCCTTTCCCTAATGCCTTGATACATCGTCCATTTTTAATAAGAAGGCGGGATCCATAGAAGCAATGATGGAGGTCTTTAAACAGGTTAAAATTAACCTCCTCTATTGGAGGTTAAACAACTACCGGCCCTATGCAAATTTTTGAAGGATCTATACAAAAGCATAAATCTAGGAAAACGATCCTAAAATGTCTTACTCACAGCAAGTAAGCTCCATCTTATTGAGTGACACACCTCCTAAGCTTAAAGACCCAGATGCCCCAACCATTGCATGCATTATAGGGGACCATTTCATTGATAGGGCCTTGTTAGATTGAGGGCTAGTATCAATTTGTTGTCGTCGCGTACAAGAAATTGCTTGGCGAAGTTGCGCTACTACTATCACACTCTTAGTGACTAGTCCTCAAGGTGCCACATGACATGATAGAAGATGTGCTAGTAAAGGTTGATAGGTTTTATTTTCTGTTGACTTTGTGGTTTTAGATATGGAACCGATAGCCAACTCTAGGAAACAAATCCCGATCATCTTAGGCGATCTTTCTTAGCTACCACCAATGCATGCATAAATTGTCGTGATCGAGGTTATGGATGTTTCATTTGGGAATATGCAAGTCAAAATTAATATTTTCCAAGCATCCCAACAACCCCGAAAGAGAGGAGTGCTTATTTGTGGATATAGTGGGTGGGATAGTGGATGAGGCTTACCCTCCATTCTCATAGAGGACTCTTTAGAGGCTTGTTTAGCTCATTTTGTGTTTGAAGATTTTGATATTGACAAAGTTAGTTGAGGAGGTGAATGCCCTACTTGATTCTTCTTCTACACCAGATTTTCCTCTCGTGGAAAGCCCAGCTTGAGTCCCTTTCCTCTGCCTAGAAAGCCCGTCATACCATCTTTAGTCACACCACCTACACTTGAGTTGAAACCACTTCCAGCCTACACTCAAGTATGCATTTTAGGGCCTCAGGATACTTTACAAGTCATTATTGCATCTTATTTAGTTGCAGCAAGAGAGTCAATTAATGAGTGTTCTCGTGGCACATCGAAGTGCTATAGGGTGGTCTGTGGCTAATTTGAGAGGGATAGATCCCTCTGTACACATGCATCATATACATTTAGAGGACGCCAAACCTTCTCGTGAAATGTAATGGAGGCTTAATCCTAACATGAAAGAGGTAGTTAAAAAGAGTCATGAAGTTGTTGGATGCAGTATTATATACCCCATCTCTTGACAAAGAAGTGGGTGAGTCCCACACAAGTGGTGCCTAAGAAATCAAGCATCATTATTGTTGAGAAGGAGCAAGGAGAGTTAGTCCTCACACCTAACCACCACCGTGGCGAGTGTGCATTGATTGTAGGAGACCAATTCCATGACTAAGAAGAACCATTTTCCATTGCCATTTATTGACCAAATCCTTGAGAGGTTAGAGGGGTGGTTTTTATTGTTTTCTTCATGGTTACTCAGGTATAATCAAGTTCCGGTGCCCCATTGACCAAGAAAAGACCACATTCACTTGCCATTTTGGTACTTTTGCTTATAGGCGATGCCTTTTGGGCTATGTAATGCATCAATGACTTTTCAATGGTGTATGATGGCTATTTTCTTCAATATGGTGGAGAAATTTTTAGAGGTTTTCATGGATGATTTCTGTTTGGACTATCTTTTGAGGAATGCCTTAGAAATTTGATGAGATTGTTTGAACGATGTACTAAGGCAAACTTGATTTTGAGTTGGGAGAAGAACCATTTTATGGTTCGTGGGGATATAGTGTTGGGACACATTGTGTTCCCTTCAGGTATAGAGGTAGACAAAGCTAAGGTTGACCTCATTGCGGTCTTTCTCCACCCACTTGTATGTGCTAAGTCCGATCTTTCCTAGGGCATACGGGTTTTTATCGTTAGTTTATCAAAGACTTCAAAGAAAATATCCCGGCCTTTGTGTAGTTTACTTGCTTAGGATGCACCTTTTATCTTTGATGATTCATGTGTGCTTTTGAAACACTTTGGGCGTTCTCATTTCCGCCTACCATGAAATCATTGGATCGGTCGCCCATTTGAAATCATGTGTGATGCCTCGACTATGTCATAATGTGTTGGGCCAAATGATTATGTTAGTCGACTCTCACGGATGCACAACTGAACTACATTACCACCGAGAAAGAGTTGCTAGCCGTGGTGTTTGCCTTAGATAAATTCTGGTCCTATCTCCTAGGTTCCAAGGACATAGTCTTCACTGATCATGCCGCTTTAAGGTACCTATTATCAAAAAAAGAGACCAAACCTAGGTTGATTAGATAGATTTTATTGCTTCAAGAATTTGACCTAGAGATCTGACATAAGAAGGGATCTGAGAATGTGGTGGTGGATCACCTCTCCCGAGTCCTCATTGAGCACACCAATGACCCTTTAACTTTGCATGATTTGTTCCCGGACAAACAACTTCTTGTGGTGTCACGAGTGAACCTCTCATGGTTTGCTCATATTTGGAATTACTTGGCTATTGGGCAAATTCTTAAAAATTGGTCTAAGCAAGGAAAAGACCAATTCTTTTCATAGGTCATGTATTATTTTTGGGAGGATCTAGAGGTGTTTAAATATTGTCCCAATCAAGTGATCCGACGATATGTGCCAGAGAGTGAGGCATAGCATTCTGACATTTTGTCATTCTTCTCGCATGTGGCGGAATATTTTAGTGGGCATAAAACAACCACCAAGGTTTTACAAGGCGGGTTTTATTGGCCCACCATTTTTAAAGATGCCCATCAATTGTATAGAACTTGTTTGCCGCCAAGAAATGGGTTCGTGTCTCATCGTGATATGTTTCCAATGCCACATATTCTAGTAGTAGAAATTTGTGATGTATGGGGTATTGATTTCATGGGCCCTTTCAAGTCATCGTTCGAGTGTGTGTACATTCTCCTGGCAGTAGATTATGTTTTTAAATGTGTGGAGGCTATAGCTACCCAAACAAGCGACCATAATGTAGTGATAAAGTTTTTGCATGAACACATTTTTAGCTTTTGGGTTTTAAGGCCATAATAGGTGATCAAGGTGCACTTTTTTATAATAGGTTCTTTGAGTTGGTAGTCAGGAAATACTTCATCACTTATAAAGTTGGCACTCCATACCACCCTCAAACTAGTGGCCAAGTAGAGGTATCCAATAGGGAGGTGAAGCACATTATAGATAAAATGGTTAGGCCAGATTGAAAGGATTGGTCAAAACGTTTGATTGATGCTTTATGGGCCTACCGCACTGCTTATAAGACATCCATTGGGATGTCACCATATAGGGTTGTGTTTGGCAAAGCATGCCACCTCCTGGTTGAACTTGTGCACCGAGTGTTGTAGGCCATTAAGAAGTTTAACTTCAATATGGCCGCAACTAGACTTAACTGAAAATTGCAACTCAAATGAATTGGAGGAGATTATAAATGATACATATGAGAGTTCAAAAATTTTTAAGGCTCAAACTAAAGGAATTTCGTGATAAGCACATTCATCGAAAATCATATGAACCCCCCAAAAAGTATGGCTTTTTAATTCGAAATTGAGGCTCTTTCCGGGTAAACTTAGATAAAAATGGGATGGTCCTTTGTGGTCGTCGAGGCATTTATTCATGGCACTGTTAAGGTGCAATATTTATGGAATGGCCACACCTTCAAAGTAAATGGCCAAAGATTGAAACCGTATATAGAGGGGATTGGGAAAGATGATCGATTTCATGGGTCCTTCCATATCGAGTACGCTTATCTCGCCATTCATAAGTGATGATGGACGCTATCCGAATGGAAAAGTGGCGCCAAAAAGCGGAAAGACGGTCCACGAAAAGAAGAGCTTTCAAATATTTCGTTATCTGAATCAGAATGGAAAATATGCTAAACTAAAAACAAACAAGAAAATGGGAGTTGGAATGAAGAAGAAATGCAAGGAAACAAAGAACTTATAGGGTAGAGAGAAAAGGACAATGGGGAGCAGATAGAAGTTGCAGAGGTCGTGAATTCAAAAAAGCTTTGCAAATTTAAAAAATATTCGAAGGGACAATGCAACTTCATATCGCATTAAATGAACAACACATACGAAGGGGTGGGAAATTGTAATGATTTCTAAACCATGGTCGTTCTGATGCTTCGATATTGAAACGAGTGCAAGCGCCGTATTTTTGACTTTCTATATATTAAAACCAAACATGCCGACTAATTGGCGTTAATCAGATATTTGAGGGGCAATTGTGGAGGCTGAATTGTCATATATCGAGGAAGGCCAAAATATTTGAAGACATCTGGCCGAAGTCAATCCGGCTATAATCTAAGGGCTCTTGAAGCTGAATGTACAGTCGGCATATGAAGAGTCAGATGGGAACCAAAGACGCAATCTAAGGCCGAGTAAGCAATCAAGTGCGAGATTAAGAGTGGGCCCGACCCTTGGGCCCAAAGGGTAATATAAAAAGAAGAACGCCAACTAAAGAGAGGTATGTGAGAATAGATAAAATAACTTGAGATAGAAGTAAACTTGAGAGCATACTAACTTGTCTCGCTTGAGTGCTAATTCCGACACCCAATCAAGTGTTCATCCATTTTTCGTGGCAATCGAGGATCAAGGACGCCCGATCGATCCCAAGTATTTCCAAACCACATCTTCACAATATGTAAGTATACTTTGATTATAAACAAATACATTATTTATATTGTATAATATAGAGCATCAACGATCATAGCTATCCGGACGTTGTTATTGTTTAGGATCATGTTGGCATTTCTATTAAACTTTATGTTCATTCTACGCTAATCCTTTTTCGTGATGTCGAGAAGTGTTTTAAGATTGAAGATCTTTTCTTATGTGTTGGCCATGGGGCCTTTTACTTGTTGGTCAACGCCGATGTTATAAAAGGGTTTAACCCTTTCTAATGTGTAATAATGTAAGCCCTGGGCAATTTATTTAATTATAACTCATGTAGCATTCATTATGTATTCAATAAGAGAATCTTTATTTTTTTGTCCTTGTTAATGAATAGAATTTCCGATATGGTCTTTGGAATTGAATTATAATAATGAAATTGGTAATCGTGTCAAAGTAATTAAAAGTGGGCATAAAGAATGGTCCCAAAACCCCTCAAATAAAATATATGATGAAAAGATTGAAATGCCCTTCCATATAAATGGGCAAATACGAAACAATTGAACCTTTTCTCCCTTCACTGCTTTCATCGCTCAATGTTTGAAACCCTTCGAAAAACCCTTCTTTCAAAAAGCCTTGCATTCAAACCTTCCTTCCACCACGCATCCTCCACGCCGCCTTTGTACAGAATTGCTATGAGCGATTTATGCCATCGCCTTCTCCTCTAGTCGCCGTTGGTTTTCCACTACCTTATCCGACACTCGTCACCGCTGATTTATGATATTCCAAAGATCCCTACGTATTCTCATTGCCTCTTCCTTCTCTCTCTCTCTCCTTCTTTTTTTCTACATTGTTATATATGTATATATACATGTTTGTTCAATGTGTGTATTGTAATGATATGTGCAAATTTCATCGAGAAGTGTAGTCTCTAACTCTATTACTTGTAGATGTCTTATTCAAGTCATTTCAAATGATGATATTTGAATTCATTCAGAGACTATGTGCAATACACACTATATTTGTTTTGTAATTCTACATAGAAAACCATTGGGATATATTGGTTTTTGGAAAGATTTAATAAATATGTTTTGGTTTTGTTTTGTGGTAAATGTAGTAGTGTAAACAACTTGTTATTTTTAGGAATTATTATTGGTTCTAGAATTTTCGTAGACATGAGATGTGGGTGGTTTTTGTTTATTTACTAGGATATATTGTTCAGAGTAAAATTTTATTTCCAATTAGAGTAAAATTTTACTTTCAATGAGAGTAAAGTTTTACTTCTAATCAAAGTAAAATTTTACTTTCACAGTAAAACTTTACTGTTTCATTACAATGTTTGTGCATTTTTATGCTTTCCCTTTCCACTATGATTTTTTTAAAATGATTTTCGCATTATTCTTCATTTTTTTAGTGCTTATTGTTTTGTCACTTTGTTGGTTAAAGTAAAATGTTACACTGTTGATACGAGAAAATTTTTTAGTATTCTAAAATGGTTGTTACCAGAAGCAAACGCGGAGATGCTGATGATGATATTTTGAAGTTCCACCTATGGTCGTACAAAAGAAGAGACTCCCTCAAAAACCTAGCGAAAGTGGTAAAAAAATCCATGAGCACCACGGATAATGAATCTGATGATTTTGAGCTTCCATCAACGGAATTGAGAAAGGGCTCCCCTAATGAGGATGAAGGCTCTTGTGAAAGCAATCAAATACCTTCAACAACAAAACCTTCAAAGTTAAGGATTGTATGTGGAGTACGGGAGAGGGAGAACTATGTGAAACAATATAGGTCAAATATTGTTTCATTGACAAACCTAATGCGAGACACAAAGTTCACTGAAATACACATTATTGCCCTCGAGACAACACCTTTTGGAATGCTATTCAAATCTTTTTGGAAGTGATATTGAAAAGTTCGAGAAAGTTAACGATAATGTCATAGATGTGATCAAATCTACGATTTTCATGCTAAGGAATTCAAGCTTGGGGAAATGTGTGACATACGGGATAGTGACGTTACTTTCATTTTTTGGATAGAATTGGGAATGGAAAAAGTAAATGTCTCATATGGGAAGAAACAAGAAACACCATTTGTGCAGAGATGGTTTCATAAGATGTCAAGAATATTCGTGAAGATTTTACGAGAGGCTTTAGGAGATGCATTACAAGGCACAATGGCAGTTGATATTGTAGATGTTGCACGAATAATGTGCTTATTCATTTTGGTAGCCTTGTTGGTCCAAACAATCGGTCCAATAGTTGGATAGGCTTTTGTTGCCCTTGTAAAAGATTTGGAAATGATGAATTCGTATGCATGGTCGATGTTAGCTTGTATCCACGTTGACTACTTCAATCCACTTCATTAGGAAGTCCTAAAATGTAACTAGATCGATGTGTATTTCTTCTTTTGGTAAGTAAATTGAACTACTTGAAATATTACGCAATCCATCTTTAAGGAATTAACTAGTTTTGATTTTTTATTTTACAATATTAGTTATACAAGCACACTACCCTCATTCAACCTGAAGGAAAAAATTTGTGTCGAAGGCTCCTTCGATGGGACTTATCATAGTTAAGGAAAAAGTTAATAAAGAGGTCATTGCAAAAATTGAAACCCGAAGAGGTATCATTTTTTCAATCTCAGCCTTATTAGTTCACTTTGTTTAAAATTATACTTACATAATAAAATGTTACTCTTGAACAGAGTAAAAGTTTACTTTAATCAGAGTAAACTTTTACTTTCAAACAGAGTAAAATTTTACTCTATCGAGTAAAGTTTGTTTCATTGCTGACTTTTTTTCTTTTCTTTTTTTTTTTTTCAAATGCATGTGAATCAATATCAATCAACCCCATTTCCGTAAATAAATGACCCTCACTTGCAATCATGAGGAAGAAGATGCAATGAACATAGAGAAAATCTTGAAGACTAAAGAAGATGAGTGTAAGGGAGAAAGTAATGATGAAGACCAAAATGATGGAGATGATAATAGGAATAGTAAGGAGGAAAGTGATCAAAATAATCAAACCAAAAAGCATGAACCTGGTTATATGAGATGATCAACCTCTAAAAGACTTCATTGATCTTGGGAAATTAGAATGAGTTCAAAAAAAAAAGGCTAAAAAGTGAGAACATGGCTTTGGTCAAGAACTAAAGAAAATGAAAGAAACAATACAGAGGATCAAGAGGGAAAAACAAAAGAAATGATGGAAAAGATGAGCAATACTGAGAAAGAAATGGAGAAACTGATAAAGGAGTTTGAAGTACTCAAATCTAAAAATAAAGAGTTGGTTGAACAAATTAAAGAAAATGTAGTTCATGCGGTTACCCAAGCTTTTGCTTCTAAAGAAATGCCATAAGCTAAAGAAGTGCAACAAGAGCAAAGCATTGGGATTTAGGCTACATTGAAAGAAACATCTCTAGTCATAGAACCATTGCAAACATCAATGGTCAAGAAAATCAAAATCAAGGTGAGGAAGAAAAAAAAGATGTACAATTTTGAATGTGAAACAAGCGAGACAAAGAAAAAAAAGACCACAAAACAACAAATTGAAATGATATCAAATGAAATGATTTATGTTGAGAACTTGTTTCTAAGCCAACCAAAACCACTTGAAAGGGTTTTGTATCCAGATAAGGTCGCAATATGAAAATTGCTTGATGAGAATAATCAGGTTGTAGACACCCAATTTTTGACCACCCTTAAGACTTGGGAGCTTCATTCAACTCCAGATGATGAAATGTTACGCTGCAATTTTTGAATCTTCAAAAAGGAATTTAGTTTTGAGCTTCAAACCCAAACCTTGCATCCCGCTTTGGACCAAAACTTGTTTTTTCTAGCCCGACCACTCAAAGAGCAGAAGTCCAAAAGTTGATAGGCATGGCACATTTTGGGTCGGCCAGACATCCTCTTAGCCAACCAGCCATGTTTAGAGCAGAAGATATTTTTGCAATAGCGCATCGCTCCCATGCACGGATTTGGCCACCTATTCTCTTTGAAGATATTTCCGTGGAGAAGTTGAAATTTATAAATACAAAGACCTCCTTTGAGTTTAGGGTTAGAAAACTTAGTGAGCATGCATTTGCAAAGGCATACAAAGCATTCTTTACCTTCTTGAATATAGATATACTATAGATACAGCATTGAAGTTCAAACTTTAAGCTTTTTGCTGAAGTTTGGAACCTTATTTCAGATATTTGAGGTTGTTTGGAATCAAATTTGTTAACTAAGAACTTACCTCTCTTTTCAAGAGGTATAACATTACATCTTCTTCTTTACTGCTCTTTCACTCTCTTCCTCCCTTTTTTTCTTTTTCTTTTTTTGGTTTTACACATTGTTTCTGAGTTGTTTTGAGGGGCTAAAATATGTGATTAAAAGTTACAAAGAGTAAATGGGTTAGCCACCTTTCCTTAGGCTTGATTACTATAACTTATTCCTTGCTCTTTTTTTTTAATTGCTTCTCTTAGTTTTAACATCATTTATTTTTTTTTTTTATTTTTTTTTTTTGGTGTTTATGGGCTGTTTAATGTTTAACTTATGCTTTGAATATTATAAATTGTATTTTTATAAGTCCTCACAGATTTGGCGGCTTAGGATATAGCTGCCAATCCATTTGAGTTGATCACTTTACTTTGATCCTTATAGCTTTCTTTATGTATATTGGAACCTTGTGGTTGTGGGAGGGTTAAACTTAGCCACCCTGCCACAAGTTTAATTAATTAGCTATAAATTTCTAGCTTTCTTTATGTATATTGGAACCTTGTGGTTGTGGGAGGGTTAAAACTTAGCCACCTCGCCCCAAGTTTGATTAACTAGCTATAAAATTCTTGCTTTCATACTATTGTTGTACACCTTAAAGCTAGGTAGTAGCTTCCGTGTCAAAAATGTTGTAAGCTCTCTTCTGGTTCCATTTTTGAGATATGGAAATCGATTTTTCATCCTTATTCCATGACTAGAAAGAAGGGTTTACAACAATTTTTGAGTTATTTTTTATTTTTATTTTTATTTTTTTTTAATCTTAGATGCTTCTATAATCATCACATATTATCTTGTGATGTTTGATGATTTATAAAGTATGTCCATCTCTTCCTTGAAGTTCATGATAGGAAAGAGGTAGGTAGAATAGTCTGTTTTTCATTGTGTTTAGTAAAGCCTTTTCCTATCGGTTCTAAGATCATCATGCAACAACTCATGACAGCTTGATGATTTGAGAACAAATCTATCCCTCCCTTGAACATCTTCATGATAGGAAGGGCATGGGATGAACATCCTTTGAAAATCTTTTTGTCTTGCTCATTCCCAATTCTATTGTAGCGTGTTTTCTCAAAAATAGTGGCCGACCGTCCATTCTCCTATACGGTTGACCAGTCAATTAAGTTGGCCGACCAAACCGTTTGTATGGCATTGTTGGTTTTTCAACAAAGCAGAGCAGATCCTGAGGCTAAAACAATCGCTTTTTGGTCATGAACAGGCAATTTCTCGTAGCAAGAGAGAGGTTTTCCAAATGATGTCCTTGCTTATGAGCACACGATTCCTCAATTTCTTTCAATTCCTTTAGATTAGTCGCTTTGAAATTTATATTTGTAATAATTAGTTAATTCATTTGGCTATGTAATAATTAGTTAATTAGGACATTCAAACCCTCTTGTAAGAGAGCAAATTTGTAACACTTGATGTATGTCTTCCAACCTCCATTTCTTTGTCCCTTTTATTTATATGCTTACAAAGGGTTGTACAAAATATCATGTTTTCGCTTAATATCATTTCCATGCCTTGTATCCATTTTTCCATGCATTAAAGGTTTGGCTCATCATACTTGATGTCGTTATCAATTCCTACCGATTATGTGCGCCACCTCATGCTTGGAGTTGATTCACATATCATGTTAGTAGTCTAATCTAGTAGTTGTGTTTTTTATATGCGCAGTATTAGCCATTTTGCATATTAGGAACATGCATTTTTTTTCTAAATATCTTTTTTTTCTTTTGCTTGCCATAGTGGAGTACTAGGTGAGCATTTTTGCTTTAGCATATCATATGTGTGTTTGTATTACCATGTTGAGCATACTACCATGAAACTACTTACTTACTTGAAATATCTCTATGAATGCCTTTGGATGAAGGCTATTTTTCTTAAATTGGAATGACTTTGATTATTGTACATATGAGCTCATTTTTTTCATAGAGTTGCACACATTCTAAACTCTTTCAAAAAACATGAAATCAAAGCATTCCAAAGTAAGTGACGTGGTCTATACTTGTTTTCCTCGCTTAGTAATGTTAGCACATTAATAATGAGAATATGAGCATATAATGTCTATAAGATTCTCATCATGCTTTAGTAGAGGCCGCCTTTGATCGTGTGAGGGGGTGCCCAATTCATGACCTTTCCCTTTCATACCTAAGTTCATGAACTGAGACACTTTGGTTATGATGGACAAGTGGCCTTTGGCACGAGTCATAGGTTTCCTAGTTCTCCCAAAAATGTTAGGTGGCGATTCTAAAACTGCAATGCGCCTATTTTTGGCATCTCTTGTGATTAATAGATTTTCTAAGGATTTAAAGGATTAGGACTCTCATTCTTTTTTCTATTTCATATTGCACTTGTGAAGCTATATTTAGAGCCACGGGAGTCCGAACTGTAGGGAATCACATCCGAGGAGACTAAACCCCTCCGAGGAGTGCAAAAAACCGGCTATAATTTTGGGCGACTCTACTAGGGATCTTAGAGAACTTGACTTGAACTTCATGATATGAACTTTTATCTACATATGTATGTTCTTTGCATTGCATTTTCCTCGGTGCTCATAAGTCACCGTGGTTTACCATCCGATATCTTGACGGCTTGCCAAAGGCTTTCCAAAAGCTTGCCAAAAAGTCAGACGGACGTAGGCAATGTCACATTGGGAACACTACCCTTGGATCTAGGTTACCGCCGTACCGTTTGATCGTCCTTTCACTTTTCGGTGTTAGGAGTGAGAGGTATATTAGGTAATCTTTCTGAAGTACCCTTTTTGACCAATTGGCCTAGTGCATGTAGTAAAACTCTAGTGAACTTTCAAATTAGGACATGATACTCTCCCATATTCAAGATATTGTGATACCGCTTGTTTGAATAGTAAAGTTATAGATCACTCCAAAGCTAGGACAGGGAAACCCTAACCTCTCATAGGGGTGTTGTAAATGCTTTTGTGCAAAATATGAAATCTTTGGAAATGTATGATGCAATCCTTGGAGAATCTTAATCTTGAGACGATTCCTTTCAAACTTGAGGGTCATATCAGAATTAGAATTTGGGTCAAACTCCAAGTGTTTGTGATTGATAAAGAGGGAAAAATATAAGGATCTGGGGATTGTATCTGAGCGAGTGAATTTTCAGCAAGACCAGAACCAAGGCCAAAAATTGTATCTTGCTTTGTTTTGACTGGCATACCCGGTACCCTGATCTGATGAGGCATTTGCTTTTAAATGCTAGGTTCGTCTAAGCCAAAAGAGTTTGATCCTACATTTTTGGTAGGTCGCCAAGAAGAAGTAGTAACCAATCCAGATAAGGCCCAAATTTAATCCAACTCGAAGAGCTTAACCCATCACAAATTCATCCAATCCTAGAAAACCACTCAAAGAACGGTCCACCATCCAATCCCAAAAGATCCAAGGCCCAATTCAACAAATTCATCTATCTAATTTAGATACGCTACATAACCGTTCAAAATCCTTATTAGTCATCTCTCGCTTACATCAATCCATTTCAATTACCAATTCAACAAACCCGTGATGGCATAGAGTCCGTATAGTTGTGGCCATGATGACGCTATTTCAAAAAGCCATGGATACGGTGAACAATGTAATCATCGCTATGAGGACACCATTGTCAAATGCGATGCCCATCTAGGCATTTACCACACATCCAAATTCCCGCCACCCAAATTAACCTTGATCCACCTCCGCTTAGTCAAGATTTACAGATCCAAATCCTCAAGAAGGGTTGGCTCAAGATCGAAGTTTTCGACCGTGCAAACTTAATAAGGACTTTTCCCTTAATATTAATGATCTCGACCCCTTGGTAAAATTGCCAAACCCGAGAAGCGCTCAAAAGGGCACAGAGGATCAACTCCATTCCGCATATTGAGGATGTGTACACAGAGGCTTCCATAAGGTTCCCAAATAGATTCAAATGTCAAATGTTGACCGCTTTAACGTCCGAGATCTTATGGTATATATCCGACTTTTTCTCGATGTCCCGAAATTGATGGGTCCGACTAGGCCTAAACTCTCTTTGTATGGAAGAACCCTATCGTATAGCACCACTTGGTATGCCAAGTTGAGGATAAAGTGAAGCAGATTTGGAAAGATTTGGCTCAAAGCGCTTGTTAATCAAGATTCTTATAACACACAAATTGAAATGACGCACCGAGAGCTTGAAATAACCCACTAGAATCCTAAAGAAACTTTTGTGGAATTTGTTACAAGGTGGAGAGTAAAGGAAGCACAAATGATTGATCGACCTTCTAAGAGAGACCAAGTTCAGATAGTGGTACAGAATCTTGAGCCTGATATGTTACAAAAGTTAATAATCACTCTATTGCTCACTTTCAAAGATTTGCATGAATTACAGTTACAGATTGAGAGTGCATTTAACAAAGGGATCCTTCCAAAGGGCATTTACCAAAAGTATCAATGCAAGTAGTAGCACTATTTCCAAACCCACAGAAATCAATACCATCACCGCCAATACTAAAAAAAACCAATCCCTTTGCCAATACTAGCCCACAAATAGCCAGCCCGACCCGAGCTCAAGGCAGAACCTTCACCCCCCTCAATATGAGCCTAACCCACACACTAAAAGTCTTGATAGAAAAAGGGTATCTCAAACCTCTTGATCCCTAACCTCTTGACCCACTCGCTAGACATAACCCTACCAAATATCGTATGCATTCATTAGCAAGACGGCCATGACACCAATCATCGCTATCGCTTCATCATAAGGTTTAGAATCTCATCATGAACTGCATAATAGCTCCACCTCAAGAACCCAATGTTACCACTAATCCACTTCCCATCCATGACTAAATACCTCCTCCTCACCTTAACCTCATCCATACACTATTTCATACCTTCGATCAGAGTATATATATTACTCATCCCATTTGCCCAGGCCAGAGGTGCTCATTTTTTAAAACACCGATTTGTACATAATGGGTGCACCAAGAGCGCCAAATGGTCGAACCTACTACTGCTGGGATGTTGGGAATGATTGAAGACCTTCAAGGAACGGTGGCAGATTTAACAATTAGGGTTTTGACCTCGCTATTCAAAGACACTTCTTGTTGGGGATTTTGTACCAAAGAATTCTCCAATCTTGGGACAAGCTAAAAGAGGAATAGGCCAACCCAAAATTGAAACTGAGATGAAGATTGCTGGTGATAATAGAAGGGTAACCTGCTTAGGCACAATGTTCAAAGACATCTCAAGCCTAGGAGATACCATGTCAAAAGCAAATCAACCTTGCTCAGATATAGCCGTCCGACTCTTAGATCGGGTCAAACAAGTAGCAAGAATAAGCCTAGGGTGGCTATCGACTTGTGCACATCTCCAATGGGTTGTCAAGCTCAAGACCAAATGCTCAACAACAAATGGCAAGTCCTTGCAATTGTTGAAAGGGTTGTAGATAAACTTTCGCCACTCAACACATCAATGGTCAAGTGGGGTTACAATGGATGAATTCAATGAAAAGCCAAAGGCGGTACTTTGATGGGGGTTACTATGGATGAATTCAATGAGAAAAGCTAGGTTATGGGTATTTTGAATCACAGGTTGGCAAACAAGGGAAGATCAAACAATGAGGAGAGATGTTTTACCAAAAACACCCATCTTCATTCTAGTCCCAAGCCCATGAATACCTAGCTAATACCCGCTGTGAGAACCCGAATATACAAATCAAGTAAATAATTAAATAATAATAATTTCACAATCTCAAATATTTTGATGGTGAATCTTAAAGTGCAAATTAATTATTATTGAATGATCTTTTAATTAATTTTAAACTTAAAATAAATTTATGGTGACAGTATTTAATTTAGAGGCAAGATTTATTATTTTAAAAAAAAATAGAGGGCAAGTTAGTAAGTATATTTTGTCATAATAATAGTCATATTTTATTTAAATTAATGGGTTAGAAAATAAAATAATATAAAGAGATAATAATTTAGAGCCTTTTGTTTAGATATATAAAGTAACCCTAGATTGCCTAATACAATATATAACAACAAAGAATAGCGTACCACGGAAGAGAGAGGTTGAGAGAGAAGAAGAAGAAAAAGGGTTACAAACAAAGAAGAACTTGTGGGTGTGTAGAAGGTCTTTATCTTTTCTTCTTTTTTTTTTTTTTGTTGTTTAACCTTACTCGATTATTATTTAGTCCACTGTTGGAGAGGTTGTAGGATCATGTATTTGTATATATATACCGTTAAGAAATCTGAGAAGCTAAATCCATGTATAAAGAATGGATGTAATTTTAGTCCAAAAATTCTGCACAAAATCACAAACTTTAAAAAATCAAGAAACCATATCAAACTAATGAATTTTGAACTGAAATTTTTGCAGGTATTAATTACATATTGAATTGCATATCTGATTTTTCTCATAATTTTGGGATTCGAAATCTATATTAACTAGTGCGCTCAAAGCTGTCCGTAAACCGGTTTAAAACAAGAACTTCGAAGTGTCGTTTCTTTGGGTATAAATTCTAAAATTATCAAATCAGCATCATTAGAACCGGTTACGAGTCTATTTTCTTACTTTTGGCCTTACATTGATTACTTGTGTATACTAAGAGAACTATTAACTTCTTTAAAGTGCTACAGAAAACAACCTGTCTGGGTGTAAATAATTGTAACTAATTATTTTGATAAGCAAATCAAGTAAAACTAATTGGGTTTGAAACTTAGGTATATTAGTTGATATCCGGAGGGTTTTGGAATTTTTTGAACAAAGGTGGAGTGGGTTTTGTAATTTTCAAAGTTAGCGAAGATATTGGGAAAACTTATTTTAAACTCGCTTTTATCTTAAACTTACTTTTAGTTAAGTTTCGATCGGAACCTATGTCTTGGGCAATTTTAGACCTTGAAGAACATTAACTTAGGTATTATTTAAGAGTAATGGTGAGTGGGGTTGAGTTGTGTTAGTGCGCTTTAGTGTAGGACACTTAGTTTATTATTCTCTTTAGTTTTTTTTAAATTAGTAGTGACATGTAGTCTTCATACTTGGTTCAGGGCACTAGTTGGATTTTCAAACTCTATTCAAGGATTATATTATTTCATTTTTAGGTGTGTAGTTTCATGCTACATATTTTTATAAATGTTCCCTTACCCTGAACTGTTGGAAAATTTAATTGTTGTTTCAGGACTAAACTGTTTTGATAAATTATTATATTATCAATGGAATCAAATTATTTCTGAAACATGTGTGAACTTGGCATATCAGAACTATTTGTTTTGGTCTCATGTTTATAAAGGTGAACTACCATGTTTTGTAAACCGATGTGTATTGATTATTGAGACCATCTATATATTTTAGACCAGGGAAATTATTCCACTGTGTGGTGACTCGCCACTAGGAATAGATCCGGTTGGGTCGTGATGATTCTAGTGCTCAACAATTGTAAGGAAAAGACCTAGGTTAAGCTAGGTGACCTTCAATCGAATCATCTTAGAGAAAAGGCCCGGTTGCCACCCCGAGGATGACTCTTAGTTCGGTATTGATCCAACGGCTTATAGCCTTGAGAACTGTGGTGGCATGTTACTTGTTATTTTGTGGTACCTAGAAAATTATTGGTATTCATGTTGTAATTTGTTTTAAGTGAAAATGTCATTTATTATGTTCTTGAGAGACATGAATATTTTAACTATTGAACTGTGGAACTTTCTTTTTGAAATGATTCTCTTTACCAAATCAGTATACCAATCTACTTTCGTGATATATGTCTTATTTTGGAATTGATCCTCGTTTTCAAAATCAGATATACTATCCATGTTGCTACCACGAGCTATTAGTCGATTTAGTTGTTTATCATTTCGTGTGTTAGGACTTAGAGTGGACTCATGCCGTAATGGGGACTCAATTGCATGGACCTCTAGGACATTCATTTATTTTGTTTTAGATTGTCATGTCCAGCTTGTGCATATTTATTTTTATTTTTATTGAGGTTCATTTAGGATTATTTTGATATGTGGGTGCTTATATCCCATAAGTTTGGATGGTATTGATTATGGTTGGTTTTGCTGCTTATACTTGTGACTTGTCACCGGATTGGGTTTTGATTTATTTATTTATGGGCTATCATCACATTTATTCTTCGTGATTTTGGGTTCATGTTTAGGCTTACGATGCCTTGGGTCGAGTCCTTGTGGCTACGGCCACCATGCCCGGATTTGGGGTGTGGCAATATTGGGGTGTGACAATTGTGGTATCAGAGCTATAGTTTATTAAGTTACATATCTTGCATTGCATCATTTAGACGAGGTCCGAGTCCCTATAGTCCTTAGTAGTGTGTGGTTGAGTTGGTTTTGTTTAAACTTATGTTGAATCTTTCTTGATTTAATTTTGAAGGATAAGAGTTAATATCTACATATCTATTTGGATTGTCTATTCCGTGTGAGCCTTTTGATGTTTGTATTGTTGTGTTTACTCCATTAGGAGAAACAGTAGTATTCGGAGATGTTTGTAGATCTTGTGAAGTAAACTTGGATGGTAGGATTGTTCTAGTGGATTTGATTTCCTTAGAGATGAAGGATTTTGATGTGATTTTGGGTATGGATTTGTTAACTAAGCATCATGCCTCTGTTGATTGTTTTAGAAAAAGGTTAGTTTTTGCTATGCCGAGACAACTTGAGTTTTCTTTCAGGGAGATAGGAAAGGGTCTTCTATCTATTTTATTTCTTCCGTTCAAAGCTAATCTAATGTTGAGAAAAGGGTGTCATGGTTATTTAGATTGTGTGGTGAGTAATCGAACAACCAGAGCGGTTAGAGGAGTTGCCTGTAGTGAGTGAATGTGTTGATGTTTTTTTTCTAGAGGATCTACCTGGACTTCCTCTAGATCGTGAGGTACAATTTTCTATTGACTTGGTCTCCAATATAGCACCTATCTCTAAAGTGCCCTATACAATGGCACCATTGGAGTTGAGGGAGTTACAAACTTAGTTACAGGAGTTGCTAGATAAAGGTTTTATTAGGCCTAGTGTTTCACCTTGGGGAGCACCTATGTTGTTTGTCAAGAAGAATGATGGGTCTATGAGATTGTGTATTGATTATAGAGAACTGAATAAAGTCACAAAGGAAGAATAGATATCCTTTGCCATGCATTGATGACCTATTTGACCAGCTTGCAAGGAGCTCAAGTATTCTCTAAAATTGACTTGAGGTTAGGCTATCACCAGCTAAAGGTAAGGGATGAAGATGTTCCTAAGACCGCTTTTAGAACTCAAGTATGGGCATTATGAGTTCTTGGTGATGCCTTTTGGTCTCACAAATGCACCACCACATTCATGGATTTGATGAGAGTATTTAAACCCCAACTAGATAAATTTGTGGTATTGTTATTGATGACATCCTAATTTATTCGAGGAGTAAAGAGGAGCATGAGCAAGATTTGAGGGTAGCATCAGAGATCCTTAGGAGGAGAGATCAGATGCAAAATTTAAGAAATGTGAATTCTAGTTGAGCAGTGTATCCTTTTTGGGTCATGTAGTGAGTAAAGATGGGGTATTTGTGGATAGGACGAAGGTGACAACAATTGTTGATTGGCCATGACCTACTTCTGTGACAAAGGTACGTAGCTTTTTAGGGCTTGCTGGTTATTACAGACTGTTTATGGAAGGATTCTCCCGTATTGCTTTGCCACTTATCAATCTCACCAGGAAATGGGTAAAGTTTGAGTGGAATGATGATTGTGAGCGTAGCTTCCAAGAGTTTAAACAGAGATTGAAGAAGATGAAGGAAGAGAGAGAAAGAGAGAGACAAAAACAGAGGAGAAGAGAGATATGTATATGTATATGTATGTGTACGTATGTTTGTGTGTATTATATTATGTATGTTTATGTCTGTGTACATGTAACTATGTATATATTTTCTCCGTATATGTATATGTGTGCATATAATTTTCCTATGTGTATATGTATACGATGTAATACGATTTGGTATATTGTTCGTGTGTATATGTAACATTCCTCTCCATATGAGATATGATTAGGTATGCCTGTTGGTTACACCACCTTTGCTCCTTTCACATGAAACGTGTTAGATTTGATGTTTACCGGTTAAAACCTTCTCCTCTCCGTATAAGATACTGGTCAGTATGCCTATTGGTTACATCACCTTTGTTCCTTTCACTTGAAACATGTTAGGATTTGACGTTTATCCGTTAAAACCTTCCCTTTTCGTGATAAAATACGGCCGTATGCCGTTGGTTATACCACATTTTCACCTTTCACGCGAGACGGTTAGGATTTGAAGTTTACCTCGTTAAAACCTTTCCTCTCCGTATGAGATACTAAGTAGGTATACCGCTGGTTACACCACCCTTGCTCCTTTCACGTGAAACGTGTTAGGATTTGACATTTGCCTAGTTAAAACCTTCCCTCTTCAGATGAGATATGGTCAGTATACCGTTGGTTACACCACATTTTCACCTTTCACGTGAGACGGTTAGGATTTGAAGTTTACGGTTAAAACCTTCCCTCTCCGTATGAGATACAATTAGGTGCGTATGTTGGTTACACCACATTTGCTCCTTTCACGTGAAACGTGATAGGATTTGAAGTTTACCCGTTAAAACCTTCTCCCTTTCCGCATTTAGATACGATTAGTACGCCCGTTGGTTACACTACCTTTTGCACCTTTCATGTGAAACGGTTAGATTTAATGTTTACCTAGTTAAAACATTTCCTCTTTCCGTATGAGATACTAAGTAGGCACGCCTATTGGTTACACCACCTTTTGTTCCTTTCACGTGAAACGTGTTAGGATTTGATGTTTACCTCGTTAAAACCTTTCCCATTTCCGCATGAGATATGGTTAGGTACATTTGTTGGTTACACCACCTTTGTTCCTTTCTTACTTGAAACGGTTAGGATTTGATGTTTACCCGATTAAAGCCTTTCTCTCTCCGTATGAGATACGGTTAGGTACGCTGGTTTCACCACTTTTGTTCCTTTTCACGTGAAACGGTTAGGATTTGATGTTTACCTTCCTCCTCCGTATGAGATACAATTAGATATGCCTATTGGTCACACAACCTTGCTCCTTTCACGTGAAACATGTTAAGATTAGATGTTTACCTAGTTAAAACATTTCCTCTCTCGTATGGAAATATGATCGAACATCTGCTGGTTACACCACTATACTTCCTCCCGCGTGAAACGCGCTTGATTTCAAGTTCATTATTTTCTTCTCACGTAAGATGTGTTTGGATTTCAAGTTCACCTATCATTTGTGTTATGGCACATTTGTATGTGATCTTGTGGCACATTTAATGTGATGCACCCCCTGTTATATTTCATATCATTTGCACGAAGCTTGCCTCTCATGTTGCCATCTTCATATCTTTATCATCACTCCATGACATTGCATTGCATTACATAATCATGAATTTTCAAACAATCAAGCTTCATGGCTGCCAGAAGTCCAACTTTCAAACTACATTTTGAGCATGTCATTTGTATTCTCGCCTGTGGACTACGCCGGTTTGATTCCTAAAATGGATACGAGGGCAACCTTTTAGGTTCGACCAATTGCATCTCGCAGATCTTGTTTGTTTGCCCATGTCTTATGGCCTTGTCAAAAGGTCATCTTGGGCTCGACATTCACTCACGCCAAGAAATGACTTTGAGCTCTATCAAAGAAGGCAAATCAGAGACACCCCATTTTGACAAGCTCTGAGACTTGGGTGTTTTTTTTTAATTACCCAATGATGAAAATAAAAAGGTGTATCTCACAGAATTCTCAATAAGAAAACTTAGAATTTGAGCCCTATTTCCAACCCTAAATAGCCACAAAATTACCTTTCCGAGGGAATATTCTAATCTCAACATTGCATCCGCATGGTTTGTTTAGCTAGGATCAACCTTCGCCACTTCTAGGGCCCGATTGAAAAATTCTCCAAATCTAGGTTACAAAGACAATTATTTGAAACTTTTGGGCCAAATTGAAATTTTCAAAACTTAGGGAATATTCCATCAATGCTGACTGTGACGCTGACTTAGTGATCTTGCTGACGTGGCATGACTGGATTGATCCTTGCTGATAATATGGTGCTGACTTGTCAGTACCCAAAAAAATGAATTTAAAGAATGCTGGTGAAGGGGTTTGAATTCGCAACCTAAGACTCCACACCCAACACATTAACCACTCTACCAAAACTTTGCCTTGTGTTATATTTTCTCTCAAATAATATTTGATCATTTCAAACCAACAGGCAGAGAATGTGTATTTTTTGCATTTTTTTCTTGTGTGTAAGACACTCACCTACCCCATTGGCCGACCCATATATCACCAAATACATACCGAATCATCATCCATTGTCAAAAAGAGGTTTTATTTGCATCTATAAAAGAGTATCCCATGCAACCACATTGAAAATTTGCCCTCCTATCACATTCTTGTCTCCCACCTTCCTTTTGACCTTCACTCTCCCTTATTACCTATATAGAATGATCATATTGTAAAAGAGAGGGAGGGCCACGAAATTGAAGATAAAAGAGTGAGAACAGAGTGAAAAAAAAAAAGAGAGAAAAATTGAGTTTTTAAGCTAAAAATACTCTTATCTTCCATATACACCTCATACCTTCCATACCAACTGAAATCCCATCTTTTCTACACCCAAAACTCCAAAAATTCTGAAATACTTGAATTTCAGTAGATTTGATAAAGAGGAAGAGTGGGTGTTAGTAAAAGTGAGCAAAAACAAGAGAGATAATCATTATTCCCCACATACACCTCTAAGCCATCATTTTAGCAAGGATTCCAAGCTTTTAAATTGAGGATTGAGAACACACTTCCTAAACTTGAGAGTGATCAAGAGGAAGTTTGGAAATCAAGAAGTTCAATCTTTCTTTGGAAGGTGAATTTCTAGTCTTTCATTTTCTTATATTTTTTATCTCATATTTATTTTCTTGCTTCTTATTTCATAGTGTTTTGTTATAATTCAAGTGGTTTGTTTATCTCATATTTATTTTCTTACTTTATATTTCATAGTGTGTTGTTGTAATCCTAGTGGTTTGTTTAGCTCATAATTATTTATTTATTTATTTATTTTTATTTGCTTGCTTTAATTTCATATTAGTTTTGTTGTAATCTTGCATATTCTATCTTATATTTATTTTCTTGTTTTAGTTTCATAGTAATTATGTTGTAATCTTGCATTTCCAGGTCATATTTTTTCTTGTATTAGTCTCATATGGTTTTGTTATAATCTTGCATGTTCTACCTCATATTTGCTTTCTTGTTTTAGGTTCATGCTAGTTTTGTTGTAATCTTGCTTGTTCTATCTTATATTTGTTTTCTTGTAATCTTGCATTTCCTAACTTATATTTTTCTTGTGTTAGTCTCATATTAGTTTTGTTGTAATCTTATATGTTCTATCTTATACTTATTTTCTTGTTTTAGGTTCATGTTAGTTTTGTTGTAAGTTTGCACTTTTTTTTATTTTATATTTGTTTTCTTGTTTTTAATCTAACCTAGTGGTTAGTTGAGCCACCTACATATTTCTTGTTTGTTCATTTTCTTGGTTTTGCAATAAGATAGGTTTTGCTAGGCCTAGTTGGCCTGCTTAGTTAGCTTCTTTTTGGACAAACGACGTTGTCTTCGATGTTAACTAACCTTTCGGTGGTTTCCAAGACACATGAAACCTTTTTTTTTTTCTTTTTGTTTATTTTATTTTGAGTGTATTGTGAGGTTTTTATTTTGTTGTAATATGCTCCTCATCCCTCTCTAATTTGGTTTGTAATAATTTATTCAAAGTGTTGTAATAATTTCTCGCCACACTTCTTTTCTATCTCGCTCTTTTTACTTGCTTTCCTTATTTGTGGATATGCATCATATTTATTTATTTTATTTTATTTTCATATATCCATGCTTTGCATTCATGTTTCATGCATCTTGACTTGGCTAATTTTGCATTTGTGGATTTAATCAATTCCTATGTGATTATGTGCGCCACCTCATGTTCTTGAGATGATTCACATGTCATATATTAGAAGCCAAATTTTAGTTGCATCTCATAAGTGAATTGCATTAGGATTTTGTATATAAGATCATGCATGTTTTACTAACTTTGTTTTGTAGCTTGTTCACGGGACGTCAAACATATAAGTTTTTATGCCTTAGCATCCCGTTTGTGTGTGTTTTTCTTACTATGTTTAGCATTCTACCATGAGGCTATTTGCTTATGTGATATAACTCTATGAATGCCAGTTGATGGAGATTGTGTCGCTTAATTTGGAATGATGTTGATTTTCATGTTTGTAAACTCAATTTATTTGAGTTGTACATCTTCAAAATTCTTTCAAAACTGCATGAAATCAAGTTATTCCAAAGTAGGTGATATAGTCTATACTTATATGCTTCATATAGTAATTTTTTTAGGATTTATTAAATAATTGGAATATGACCATATAAAATAAATAAAATTCATATCATGGTTTAGTAAAGGCCGATTTTTGATCTAGTGAGTGGGGTGCTCAATTAATGACCTTCCTCTCTCATACCTAAAGTTCAACCAAGACAACTTTGG
Source organism: Camellia lanceoleosa (assembly GCA_025200525.1). Lineage (NCBI taxonomy): Eukaryota > Viridiplantae > Streptophyta > Magnoliopsida > Ericales > Theaceae > Camellia > Camellia lanceoleosa. Next base: position 91,021,357 of record CM045769.1, read on the forward strand.
TTATGATTTAACAAAGGGCTCTTGGCATGAATCATAGGTTTCCTAATTTCCCAAAATATAAGGTGATCCTAATTTCCCAAAATATAAGGTGACAACTCTGAGATCTAATAGCGCAGTCCATTTCAGGCAAAATGTTTTTTTTCTTTTTCGAATAAAATAGATTTTCTAAAATTTGCCAAATGTGGACTCTCGTCTATGTTTCATATTGCACTTGTGAGACTAGATCAAAGAGATCTTGGGAGTCCGAACTGTTTAACTCGAGCGGGTACCTCCCGGGTATGTTACAAATGTTTTGATGAAATCTCGGATATCATTCATTCAAATATTTATTACTTATATCATTCATTGAGTTTTAGCTCACCACTCTCCCTTATATATGATGATCAAGAAAACGATGTTGCCTAAGCTTTATTTGGAAGATTGTCTTGGTTTATGACTTGTAGTATCTTGAAGATTTGGTTTATGTTCAAATTTATATTTATCTGTTGAAATTTTTTCCTTATCTATTCAATTTTTTTCCTTATATGTTCAAATTCTGTGGGTTTCTCTATTTGTTTAATTTTTTTAACTAACTGCTCAATTATTTTTATCTGCTTAATTTTTAACTATTTGTTCAATATTTTTTGTGACTATCTATTTAAATATTTTTTATCTGCTTAATTCTTTTCGAGTAACTGCTCAAATTGTTTTCCAAGTCAAAGAAGACTAACACACACCTACACACATAGATGATCCATTATCTGCTGAAAATATTCATTCTCACCCACACACCCACACACAATGATCCATTATCTGCATAAAATGAACTTATATGTTCATTTTTGAATAGATTTGGGCC